>OZ022559.1:19396173-19906441 GCA_963991005.1 Barypeithes pellucidus
TACCTTTTTTATTAGGTATTATTTCGTCTTTCGAATGACATGTTCTTTTTTCCAATACTGTCAAAACAGAAAAGTCATGCCAAAAACTAAATTTGAATTTATTTATTTATTCATTTACAAAGAATGTTATGAAGTTATTTAAATTCAAATTTAAGATAGTGGCCCCTGGTGGCACATTAAAGAAACATTTTTATAGCAGACTGATAGAAGTCCTTAAACTTAGTTCCTGCGCTAACATATCAACTTGGCAGTTTAAAAACTAACCGCAAGATGTAAAAAATTAAAAAAAAAATTGAACTGTGACAGGGTAACGTGAAATTATTGAGTTTTCGACTTTTTATTACATGACTTACTACCTTTCTTTTAACATGTATAATCAACTCAACAAGTATCCTGATGCATTACCGGAACATCCTGTATAAGTTAGAAATACCTAATATTATTAGGATACGAGGAGGATCCCATATTAGTAATCAGAGCCATCTAAGTTGCAACAGTTGAATTAAAAAATATGCCGCTTCTTGGCAGGTTAGAAAGAGACAAGAGGCATCAGCTGAACCACACACAATATTTAAATTTATTATAATAAGTACCTATTCAAAAAATTATGAAACAGCTTCGCTCTCATGGCTTCTTTATTTTTGGCAAATCGCTTATCGAACAAATCACATTCGGGAAATGAATTAGTTGTTAATTTTTCTAGCTTTTCTGGCTTTTTCGGTTTCATAAAAGAAGTCCTTAATACGCTTCTTGGATTGGGACGTGTCGACTTTGGCACTGGCAACTGAGAAGACGCATTATCTAAAAATTATTAGTGTTGGGAAAAAATTGTTATCTTCAGAATCGAGAACTTGTGACCGATTCTCATATTTTATATTTCGATAGGATTAATTCGATTTGAGAACATCGCACCGAGATCGAGTACATTAAAGAACCGAGTTCTTCTTCGACTTTTGTACACTAAAAATTATACATTTGTTAGAAATAATATCTAAGATTTTTTTCCTGTAACCACATATCCGGATAGTCGCAAACTACACTTTAACAGGTAGGCAATGTCATCTCAAAAGTTCCCTAATCAGTCATTAAATGACTTTTATCGCTTTTTAATGAAGTAACAGAAGTGTACAGTACTCGTTACATATTCTGAGAAAGATACAGAGCACTATTATTATTTTATTTACTTTGGAGAAAAATATAAACTTCTGCCGAGGAACATGAGATGCAGGCATTCTTCTGTGACACAGCTACACGAATTTGTTTCCGCCATTTTGTAGAGAAATAAAAATGTCCTTTCAAGAATATCCATATTTTTGTTCCTCATAAAATTTAAAATATCTTCCTTTTTGGTGTTGATTTTAGTGTTGGGAAAAACCGACGATTTTAATGATCGAGTGAATCGCTCGAGTGAATCGCTTGAAATTCCAATTCACCAAGCGATGACGTCATCGACTGCTCGACCGGCAGCCTAGTCGTTTACATGTGATCAGGTAGGGTATTTAGCAGGCACGTAACTACGGGTGGGCACAGGTTTAGCTAAAAAATTGTAGTAGCCACCAAAAAAATTCCAAAAATTTATTTATTTGTGAATAATGAATTTTTACCACGTGGCTCGATACCAAACCATAAAATAAGTAGATATTTAAAATGGTTTGTCAAATTCTTCCACTTTAAATTATCAGGTGCCCACTGTGTGCCCTTCAAAAATGTAGGCTTAGTTACGCGACTGGCAAAATAAGAAAATAGGTGATTATTTTTTAAAATTCATGTTTATAGTTACCTAAAAGTTCCTGTTTAAATTTAAGAATGTTTACTTTTGGTTACCAGAAAATTTGTCGATACCTGTTTTGTTAACTATTTTGCTAGTTTTCTTATTTACCATTAACATTTTCTATAATGTATGTTATTTTTAAGAAGTCCTCTTGAGTTTAATAATAAAAAGTTCCTGTTTAAATTTAAAAATGTTTACTATAAGATTACCAACGAATTTTTCTATATATTTTGTTAATCATTTTGTTCGTTTTGTTATTTTTATTTACAATTTCTATTATTATGTTATTTTTGAGAAGTTTTCTCGAGTTTATAGTAAATGAAGTGTTTTATTCTTAACCATGGCAATACATCCGATCGAAGGTCGAAACGTTCTTATATTCCGTTATTTTTTCATTTTACTACATAAAGTACTGGTACTCGACACATGACTGGCCAATTTAATCATGATTAACTTTAATCAATATTCTGACTGGCCGAAAAGTCGAGGACCTTTGGTATCTACACTACCCCAATTAATTATCGAAAATTCAAAAATGAACGTCCAAATTAATAGGCTGTTATTTCGTTAATAATGAACCAATTTTAAGAATTTTGGTTTTAACTGATACAAAAGATTCTAGAGTTTAGGACAGAGTGGTTTACGTCCTGATATTACATGGTCCGTAAGCGTTGCTTACTCCTATTATACAGGGTGTCCGCTAATTAATGGTACATGGAAAAACCACTCCTTACGTAAAAATATTAGGATTTCATTATACTCACCTATATTCGAAAGTTGATATTAACTGAGATACAGGGTGTTAAAGTTAAAACTTTTTTGTTTTTCTCTAATAACTTTGCACGAAACCAACGATTTTTTTACAAAATTAGGACGAGAAATTGATTTCTTTATGAAATTATTTGCACATTTATTAGGTCATAACTTTTTTGTGCCTGACTGTATTTAAGTTTTTAATGAAAATAATACTTTTCTCATATTTATTACGTAAAAAAGGTATACTAAGTTCAGATCGCCCAGACTTACCGTTTCGGAGATATTTGCATTTAAATTGTTATTAATTTGCAAACAAAATTAGTAACCTATGAGACAACAAATAAAATTTAGAGATGCAGTTGCTATGGATCGTAGGTTTGTGTTTTCATTGCTGTTGGTTTCTTTCGACACAATATTTTCTAGGGTCAAAGTTATTTTAATTAAATTAAGTTAAAGAACAATCCAATTGTATTTATTATTCCCAATTACCATTACTAGAACATTAATTATCATGTAAAAGTGAATTGGTGAGAAGTAACAAAATATTATTTGCTTGCCTAAGATAACGCCCTAAACAATTTAAATGCAAATATCTCCGAAACGGTAACTCTGGGCGACTTGAACTTTTTTACGTAATAATTTTAAAGATGAAAAAAGTATTATTTTTATTAAAAACTTAAATACACGGAAGCACAAAAAAGTTGACATTATGAATGTACGAACAATGCCGCAAACACCCGGCCCCTACATTGTACATTAAAATTTCACAAATAAATCAATTTCTTGTCCTAAAAAAATCATAATGGTAAAATTTTGTAAAAAAAACGTTAGTTTCAAGTTATTACAGAAAAACAAAAATGAAGTTTTAACTTTAACACCCTGTATCTCAGTTAATATCAACTTTCGGATATAGGTAAATATAATTAAATCCTAATATTTTTACGTAAGTGGTTTTTCCATGAACCATTAATTAGCGGACACCCTATAAAATACCAACGCCGCTGGTGTGAACTAAATTTCACTCAATTCTGTAGTATAATTTTTTTAAGCTTATTGGGGATTTTGATTATTGTCAAGTTTTTATCCCTAAAAAACAATCTTGGTGCTGACCAATCGGGAACATTCTACATATTCTAATTATAGTAAGAATAGGCTTTCTCATTCGCCAGGTACGATTTTATTTTTTTTAATTACAATCGAGGCGAATTGGCGAGTTTTCAGTACGATTTTTAACTAAACTTTTTGCATTTTATAACCTTACATTTTCCATTGCTTACTTACCTTCTAAAGAATTCACGTTTTCCTTTTCCGGATAAACAACGTAATACTTTACACTAACAAATGGTTTCTTTGATTTTTCATCCTTATTTGTATTAATTGCGGGATGTTTTAAAATATTTGTCCGCTCAATATTTTGCTCCCGATATCTTTCAATAACCTCGTGAAGAACGGGTTCGGCACCGGTAGTCGTCACAATTTCTTCTTGAGGTTCGTCATTTAGTTCACCTAAAAATTATAAAATTATGTAGTATGTCCCACTTTTAAAAGGCCGTAACATTTTTGTTTTCTGAGTTAGCACGTTCATTCAAAAAACTAGATGTACAATTTTTAGCCAAGAAATGACAGTAAATGTCACACGTCACATTTAAAAGAAAAGATTTTTTTTCTTAAATGGGGCACTGTGTATATTAGAAGTGCAATGACCGCTAAATAGCTATCAGTTCGTGTCAACTGCATCTTTTACAAAATATTTACCTGTGACATGTAACCCCTCGACAATTTCGTACTGTTCACTGTCAGAATCGTGATTGGCATTTAAATTTGGATCCTCGGTATAATTATCATCATATTCCTGTTGACTTCCTACCACATTATATTCTTCTTTAAACTGGTATTCTTCTGGCCTGCAAATTTAATGAACACTTACAACGTGTCCAAGATAAGGAGGGCCAGTACAGGGATCTCGGAAACCATAAGAGATACGAAGTTGGTTAAATGGAGGTCAAGTTGCGCATTTACGTGCCTAATAATATGCCTTTTAGAAAGTTTTAAAATTTCGAGTAGTTCCGGAGATATCCGGAAAAAACCGAAATTCTGAAAAATCGTTTTGTATTCCTGGGTTTTTTTCAGTCGGTTTATTATTAAATTATTTGATATTTATTGAACCAGTCCAACATAAGTAAAAATTTAGAGCTTACTTATGAGATATTATTTATATAATTAGGGGAAATACAGGACCGTATCCCAAAATTTCCTGATGTTCTTCAAAAAACCCTCGAAACGCCATTAAACGAAAATATGTCATACATCGTTGCATTCGGAAGAAAAAAAGCTCTCAAATTCCAATATCAGAAAACAGGGGCGTATTTAAAAAAAGAAAGTTGATAATGGCCCTTCGAAGACGACTTGTCGGATTACAAAAAAATTAACTCCCTCCGTTAGATAGAGCGGAAAAAGTGGCAATGTAAAGGTGCAATTAACTTTAGAATTCGATCTCAAAAAAACCCAGGAAAACAATAAAACGATTTTTTAGAATTTCGGTTTTTTCCGGATATCTCCGGAACTACTCGGAATTTTAAAACTTTCTATACGGCATATTAATAGGCACATAAATGCGCAACTTTACGTCCATTTAACCGACTTCGTATCTCTTACGGTTTCCGAGATCCCTGTACTGGCCCTCCTTATCTTGAACACGTTGTATAGTCTGTAAAAGTGTAGAAGATACAAAATAAAGAGCTTTAGTATAATTTTAATTTATATAATACCTTCCTTGCTCTTCCGATTCGGCTTGATACTCTACTTCGATCTGACAATTTTCATGTATAAACTGCTGCACTAATTCTTCCTGGTTAAGTGAATTTTGAACAGTGTTTTCTATATCTTCTTCTAGATTTACTTCGCCGGTATTTGTCTCGAAGCTTTCCGTTTGCTGGCTAATGGTAATTTCACTTTGGTCCTCTTCAATTTCTTCCTCGGATATAGACACCAGAGGTTGCTAAATCAATAGTAAATGTTTTAATGTATTTTTCTGTTCGAGATGAAATTTTTAAGAAAATAGTTGGTTGGTAATACAGGGTGTTATGGAAATGACGTATTATATTTAAACCGGCAAATCCCGAGATGAAAATAAATTGAAGAAAAATAACCATAAATGGCGCTTTGAATTATTCAGCACATACACTTTATATGAAATCTGAAAATTTACGTGGCCGCTCCTGAGGCCCTTCGCAATCAATATTTTATTGAGGCAGTCTCCAGGTTCAAAAGAGGTTAGCGCATTATAGGCGATGTCATATTGCAGCACACAATTCTAAACGCACGTGTTCAGTTTTTGACAACAAGACATCTTTGACGCGAGCTGTCACTTCTTTTTCAAACTTTTTAGAAACAAAAAAACTACAATTTTAAGGTACATACTCTCTTACCTTCGATCTTATTTTAAAATAATCCGTTTTATAATTAAATTCCATACAAAATAAAAAGTCTGTTTTTCAACAGAACCAACAGTAGATAATATCACACAAATTTGAAATCACATTACAACATTTATTATTATGAATTATTTCACAACAAAAAAAAATCAGGCAATACAACCAACAAAACGTTTAACGTATACGTCAAGCACGTGGAACCCTCGACGTCGTGGAACCAACGTCGTTCCACTCCCGAATCTCGAAACATACTGAAGTATGAAGCGGCGCGCGGCCGGTATTCAAGCTACGGCGAGACAGGCGGTGTGATCTGACAACACTGTTAGTATACTCTAGTGACCCACAAGGAGTCACCCATTTAAATATAATAAGTCATTTCCATAACACCCTGTATACTATAAAAAATCTACCTGGTGATTCTACATAGGAAATCCCATGTAATTTTTAAGGTGGCTGAATATTGGTTCCCCTGTACATTTTATAGAAAAATTGCATTATAACTTCTACATTTTGGTGTCAATTAAACGTGACGGCAAAACCACGAAACTCTCATAGTTCAAGTAATACAGCAATCACCAGGAAATAATTTCCATGACGTTATTACCAAAAATTGACTTAACACTGAACATGAAATATTGTCATTGACACTAATTTTCGTCGTCAATGTCAAAATTTAATTTCCTGGTGTTTGCTGTATTCACTGAACTATGAGAGTTTCGTGGTTTTGCCATCACCTTTAATTGAATAGCTTAGGATTGGCTCACCAAAATGTATTCAAACTCGACACGTGGATTTACCATATAGGCCCCTTCAAGAAGTTATAATGCAGTTTTGTTATAAAATGTACAGCAGCCACTTCAAACATGGGATTTCCTATGTTCAATTTAATGATGCATCCCATTGACAAAGCAATTTTGCCAGAACTTATGTTACATAATAAATTACAACAAAAGATTTATTCCCGGTGTTACCGGGTACCAGTTTTGCAGGGTAGTATAGAAAACAAAACGAATTTAAGTAAAAGTAACACCTAGAAATGTTCCAAATTTGTTATGATTGTTGTTATGTTCAATAATATGGTCTCAGGACAATGTTATTCACACATTTATTAAAAGTAATCAAAAGGAATTTCTGGAAATCATTTTAAGTTCCTAAATTTGTCCCCAGAGTGCGTAGTATTAATGAGGGTTGTCAGTATTCATAACCATGTACCAGTTACCCGGTTATACAACTTCCTGGTACAACCCTAGATTAGACACATTAAATTTTGACGAAAAAAATATCAACAACTAAAGTAATTGGAATTATTCAGTGCTTATACATTGTTCCATATAAAGATGCTTTGCTACCTGTTTAATATCATGCTTGTGTTCTATGTCTATGTCCTCAAAATCATCTTGGGGTTCAATAGTGTCATCTATCTGTTCCTGTTCTTCTTCCTGACAATCTTCCAGTTCTTCAGGAAACTGCTCTCTTTTAATATTTACTGCGTAAGCCTTGTCTTGTTCTTGAACTGTTCCCTCCCAGATTTCTAAACAATTTTCAAATTTTAAATTTTAGGAACCAAAGCAAGTTAAAATACTGTATTGTTTCCTATACGTAAAACTCTAAAACCTACGTTTTATATATAACAAAATTACATTTTTTGTTGCTTAGCGGGTTAGTCAGGTACAGCATCTTTGTGGAACAAAATTACATTTTTTTAACTTACCATTTTTAATGTTGACATTTTCTACAGTTTCTGTATGTTCTTCCTGTCCAACAAAACTTCCACTGCCTGCCTGAGTATCCTCACCAATATCTTCTGCTCCTATGGATCTTTCGAATAGAACAGATGGTTGTCCATTACCTGATGGAAAACAAAAACAATATTTACTATATAAACAACAGAATTTTTAATTTAAATCATGGATGGAAAAAATCATGAAAATAAATTAAAGTCAATTCATTTAAACTATTAGATATCTTTATTTCCAAATATGATCAGTAACATGTTGTTTTTTTGATGATTTTGTGATGTTTTTCGATGATGTTTTCCGTTTTCTTTCTTTATTAAGTTTGTTTATTTGTTTTTGGTTTACTAGTGTTTAAATGTACTATTTGGATTTTTTTCTGTATGTACTAAATAAATAAATAAATAAAATAAATGTTATTTTTCAATATTATAATACCTTGGTTTAAAAACTATATTGGGGGAACCAATTTATCTCTATGGTAAACTGATTAGGGGATGAGATTCTTAAGAGAATTACAATAAAACTACACATTTCCATGATCTCTATCATGTACCCAACATAGTACGGCTGCAGTTAAATGCTGCTGCAAACAGGAACAAACCCCTTTTTCTACTCCAAATAGACATTAAAAATCAATTATTAAATATTTTTTTTTACCTGTGATCACCTCGTGTCCTTCAATTTGATTCTGAGGTTGGTCAGCAGCTTGATTCTCCTGATCCAATTGAATATTGACATTTTCCGAATTAACTTCGGTCTGAACCAGAAAATATTCTTGCGGTTGGTTTTCTTGCAAGTCCTCAATTTCCACTTGTTCACTTTCAGTCTCGGTGATTTCTTGGTCGTCGTTTGCAAGCAATTCAATAGTTTCAGGTATTGCTTCTAACTGACCATCAGGTGTTGTTCTAAAAACAAGACAATTTTTTTGTACTGCAAATGAATGTACACACATTTGTGTCCTAAGTACGTACTAATATAATAAAAAGAAAGCTTACCTAAATTTAAACTGGTATTTACGGGTGTTTCCTTCTTCATCTTGGGTGAACTGTATACCATATAAATCATCAGATCCATCTATTGTAAATACAACAACTTGAGAACCTTCATCATCATCTTTATTTTCTGGGGTTGTTTCTTCTTCTACGGTAGGGGTGTCATCTTGAGTAAAAACAATATTTTCCTGGGTCTCTGAATTTCCTTAAAATGTATTTTGAAAATCAGATCATAGTCATTTCTATCGTATCTATCTTCTATCTTTGGATGAATAATGTAAGAGGTATAGTTAAGAAAAAGTACCATTATTTTGATTTAAATTTCTGCTGATTAACTTTTATGAATTTGGGGGAATGATTTCAATCCAGCATTGTAGATCACCTTATTTCAAAATTATAAAAATTAAATAATAAATGTACTTATATTGTTATTCTAGTAGCTAATACTGAATATGATATCTTACCTATTGTCAAATTATGTAAATCCTCTAGTGTAATATCATTTGAATGTTCCAAGATAGAAAAGTATCGAGTTTCATTGGAATCTACAGCAGTGACATAGCTTTCATTTATAGTAGAATCACTTATAATAGTATCATTAGCGTCCATATACTGTAAAGAAGACTGATCATGGGATTGATCATTCCAAATTATACTTCCGTCTTGAATAATAATTGAATTATCTCCTGGATAAGGAAATCGATCTGACATTGTATCTGCAGAAAATTAAATGTCATAAGATGTTGCATTATTATGAAGGTAGATTTCTAAATCAAAAAAGAATACACTCCTTTCGTGATTTAATGAAGGATTTTTATACAGGACAAGTATAAAAGCAAGAGACAAAACAGTGCATCAGAAAGAATAAAAAAGCTATGCTATGATGGGGCTTGTAGCTATTTTTGAACGCCCAAGCATACTATAGGAAGAAGGATAAAATAAGGATAACATTTAAAGGTCTTATGTAAATATAACCTTAAATTAATCATAAACTTACCTCTTCCTTTGGGTTCTCGTCGCAATTTAAAAAAAAATATAACAGACTAAAATAAATCTCCAAAGGCAATATACCTTTGGTAGTACTACAGGTTACGTTGCGTATATTGAAAACCTGGTTAAATGCGTATTTATCATTTCTTCTAGACAAGGCAAAAAAACAAATTAATAAAATAATATTAAAGTACTTAAGGTAACCGATATTCGGAAATTCAACACTTATATTAATACTAAAAGTAAATTGTTTGTTAATAAATTAATATACACGATTTAAAAAACTTCGATTCAATTTACAATTTGAACAATTTTCTGAGAACTTTTCTTTAAGAAAAACGGTCCATCTCCACAAATGTCAAATATTTTGTTCGTGTCTCTTAAGCCGCGTTCTCAGAGCTTCGACGTGTCGCGCGCGACACCATCCTAACCAATCAGAACCGTTTACGTCATTACCCCTCATCCCCACGCTGATCTAGCGGTGCTGCCAGGTATCTGGTGAAATTTCACCAGATCTGGTGATTTTTTGTGATTTATAAAATATACCGCCCCCAACACGAAACTGGTAACACCAGAAAACGGACTTTTTTAAAAAGATTTTCATGGACCATCAGATTATTCATAAAATCACAAAAAGATCAACACATCTGGTGACATTTCACGAGATACCTGGCAACACTGCGCTGTAGTATTATTAATTTTTTATTTTGTTTTGAAATTTGAACCTCAGTTTTCCGAAATAAGTATTCGTTGTTTCCGAACAAAGGTAATTACTAATTATTTGGTCCTAAAATATTGTGAATAGTATGTACTTTTGCTTTTAAAATTTATTTGATCATTACCTACCTAAATCCCACAAAATATTTAAATATTTTTTAATTACATTGGTTTTTTTAATCACATTGGTTCATTTTTTACTAACCAGAATAAATATACATATTTTGAGGAGTAGAATACGAAAATAAAAATCAAATTTGACGCTGTCATCGAAAAAATCCTTTAAAAAACAAACCTATAACCTCCGAGAGGGGAAAATTTTAACCCTAAAAAAACGTAAATATTGGCCTGGTGCAATCGGAAGAGATTAAGAAATGTGATAAGTTCAAGTTTAAAACATTAAATGTTAGGTTAAGCGAAAACCATAATATGGATGTGGACACAAATTCAAATTATATTCCTGTGGAAATTCTTCAGTTCTGAAGCTGAATTTAGAATAAAGTTTATCCGCAGAAGAAAGTGCAAGAGTTAATAATACTGGTAAAACATCATTTTGAATTAAAATTGTAAACTGTTTTTAAGGTCACAAGGTATTTTGTTAGCCCTACTTTTGGCAATTTCGTAATGTTATCTAAAAATTAGTTTTGTAGCTCTATGGATGCCTAAATCTTATAATATAAATATTTTTAGATTATTGTAGATACAGATTACAAAGGGCAAGTATGCTCTGCACGAAGATAGCTTTGTATCTGCTTGGACTGAAGATATAGAGGAGACACAAGCTAGCGAGGATAGTAGCCAAGCTATCGAAAGCCTGATTATTACAATTAGTACAACGAGACGTAGGGTGTGGAATATGAATGATGAGGAGACACTGTCAGAAGGACCATGACTATGCTTTTAGACTTCCTTATCGGATGAAATTATATTAGAATGACATGGTTCTCCTACCTACCTACTTGGTTAATAAAAACTACCAAATAAGATGTGTAAATGTATTTGTTTTTCTAGTGCATCGTAGTCCTAAATACAGTAGAGTCTCGATGTAGTGCACGCGTGTGCTACTCTACAGTTTCAAGTTTATGATAAAAAATGGAGCAATAAAACAGGGCGATTTTCATTACATTTATATTTTGAGCTCTAAAATGCACAAATTAGTTAGTTAATTTAGTCTTTTTTGGCTTCTTGTAACATTTTAAAGGAAATTAGCTCTAGTCTTGAAGATTAATCATTTTAAAATACACTGCCAGACATTATTCTGCCAGATTTCTTTGCTTCGCCGCTTTCATTATCAAAGTCTCAGTCAGTATGATAAATTATTCACAACGAAATTTGTACAAAACAAATTGACCAATCCAACGACCTGTCAAATAAAATTTTTAGGTTATCTGGTGGGCAAACAAAGGTCGTGTCCATATGTTTACTGTTAAGCTCGTAGCGTTTTTGGAGCGTTTTACTGTGATTGTGTGGTCTTTTGTTAACAAATTTATTATTAGAATAGATTCATTTAAGTGTATATAATAAGTATTTGTGGAAGAAAAATGCCGACAACGTGTATTGTGGTCAAATTGTGGAAGGCGTCGTGATCGCGACCATTTCCTTAGTTTCATTTGATTCGCAGTAAAAAAGACTATTCATTACCCACAAACAAAGAAAAGGCGGGATATGTGATTAATCGAGCAGCTATCAAGAGGGAAGATCTTACAGAATCAATTTTAAGAAACCAGAGAGTGTGTAGTTAGCTATTCAAATGGTCCTACTCGAAGAGAACTTTAAAATATTTTTTCCTATCACTTTATCTACTTAAGTTTTATAATAATTAAAAATATACTTACATAGTTTTAAAACATATATTTTCAATCTTGTAGAACATATAGTACATACAATTTGTAAATAAACCCATTTTGATAATAAGTATTTTTAAAAACAATTCATGTTAAATAAGGATATTTAGTATAAGTACTTATATTTAAATGTTTGATACGCACTGAATTATATATATAAATAAAACAATACATTTAATATAAATAATATATTTACCAAATGGAAAATATCAAAAGAAAATATGGAAACGAATTATTATTAAATAAAAATAAGTAAGCAAGGTTGTGAGTTCATATTTGAATAAATTTACCATCCCTTCTTTGAACACTGAAGGTAAAGCTACCTTTGTCTTAACGAGCCAGAAACTGTGCCGAAGTTCATATTTGCAATTGGGATAATGGGCAGTTCCGTGGACAATAACGGCAGGTACATTGGTACAAAAAATCATACCTTTATTTCTGTTGATATATTCCACAGCTTTTTGTGAATGCTTCACCTGAAAAAGAATATTATATACATTAGTACAATAAAGTATTGCATTCCGAAAATTGAGTGACACGCCTTAAATTTTTTTAGTTCAAAAGTGAAAGATCTTATAAAAAGGTTGGTCACTCCTGCACTAGGTATCAAACACTTGAAGTAAACAAAAATAATTACCTTTCCAAGCATGACATAGAACTCATTTACAACCTTCGTTCCAAGATTTATAACAGAACTTTCTGAAAAATATTAATGAGCTTCAAGGGTTTTGTAGGCTTTCGTCTGCTCATGTGAATAAAAACTATGTGTTAAGGCTACAAAAATCGAAATACGAGATGATAGGCCACTGGTAGAATCCCATTAATGGTATAGTCCAAATCAACAACTGCCATGGTAAAAAGATTCAAATCCTTTATTAATTTCAGCTACATTAGAAATCTAAAACAAATTATAATTTTATATCATTTGAATATGATATTCAAGAATAGAATTTTACTATTTAAATGAGAAAAATGCTCATGAATCTTAAATTGAAAGTATAATCAAAATGTAAACAAACATACCTCTGGTCTACGTCTGAGCATTATTGCAATAATTTCTTCAAATATGAACTCTGCATGATAAAACACACTGGTACGTTTTCACAATTAAATGGTCTTAACAGAACTAGCCAGAACCAGCAAATATTTAGAATTTAGATGGTTTAAAACTCCCAAGAAAGGTAATAAACCTATCTAAATCAATGCAAACAATGGGTTTGTTTGCCCACCAAGGAAATTTTGACAGATGAAAAGTCACGTGGTTTGGATTGCCTAATTGTTTTCATTTAAAAAACAATAACAAATTATTGTAAGGTTAGGTTTCATCCGAATGACAAGTGACAGACGTCACCCCCTACAAAAGGAGTGGGGGACTGTCGCAGCGACACGTCGAAGCTCTGAGAACGCGGCTTTAGTCTTGTCAGTAAAAAAAGATAAATTTCTGGTTGCCTATCTTGCTACTATATCCCACGTCTAAAGTATAAATAATTAATTACCTATGGTATAAATTAAATTACCTATAACTTCCTTGCATCCTCGTTTAACACTGCCCTTCAAAAATTTTAATGGCGAAACCTATTTCTTTAGCTCAATTTTAATGTATATTTTATAGCAACAAGCAAAAGAACCTTTTCTTTTTATTTGGGTTTGTTCGAGATTTACTTCTCTATCTCTGTCAAAACCAAAACACGTCAAACTTCAATTTTCTATTTTTTGTGGTCCGACTGCCAATCTGGCAAAATTTAGGTTAGGATTTTAAACCTAGCAAAAATTAATATGGATCAAAATGAAAATAAAAATACTGATTTTGTAATCCAAATAGACCCCGATTATGAAAGTACTAATACAGCTATAAGGAATGTAGAATTAAAAGAAGAAGAAGGTATGTAATATTTTATATTGAACACCAATTCCTCCAAAAGTAATTGGAGACTACTCTCCAAAATTGTTCTTCTTATAAAGATTTCAGTATAGAGGAGCTCATGGCACTACCAATAGAGTTTAAATTATATAAGCTAATAACTGCATATAATTTAAATTATTATATTTGTGTATCTATGATAGAAACTTGTTGACGAAAGCCTGATTACCAAGTCAACCCTTAAATGGTAAATGCACTTTAATTAAAACACACGAAGGGTATAGCAAAAGTGATTTAGTATGAACAGGATTTATTTGCTTCGTACCATATTTTTTCTGATTTTTCCACTATACATATATATTGTTATCATCAGCAGTAGGCAGAATATACAATGACACTGATATCAATTCCTGATACAGTCTTAGAATATAGGAAAGAACTATAAGTAATATGCAAAGAACATATTTAAGCTGGCCGTATTTTTGCCAACTTTGTATTTAAAATGATAGACAAGAAACAATTTACTGATGGAGCCACCATACCATCTTATTGGAAAAGAGTTCCAAGGATAGAATACATGAGCTTGGCACAGTTTTCCTAGGCATGCCTAAAAGGAATCTTAATTCTCATAGGGCTTGAATTAGATATTTCTCTAGTAAATGTCTAGGCTAATAGGATGACTATGTAGTATTTTGAAGGTCTCCATGAGGTCACCTTTGGCGTTGGTCTTTAAGGGTTGAAAGTCACTTCTGGTAGAGTCATTTCCTGGTGCTGATGGGGATTTTAGTTGCTCTTTGCTGAAATGTGAAGTAAATACAATAAAACACTAGATTTTAGGGCTGTGTTTTGCGATTTAACCTAGGCCTTTGACTGTGTGTTGCCTGACCTTCTATTGGCTAAACTGAAACATTACAATTTTAGTGAAAAGGGTCAAAATCTACTCTACTTGTATTTAACAAATTGTTCTCAATAAATCGATTATAATGACAAAACCTCTGATTTGAAGCATAATTGTTTGGCGTGCCTGAGGGTTGGGTTCTGGGACCACTTCTCTGTATCATTTATATGAATGATTTGGTGGCCTGCGATCATAGCGCAGAACTTATTATGTTCACAGATGATACAATGGCCACCAAAGAGTCTGAGAGAATTTAGCACATTGTTTGGTGCGGAAAATGACCCCAAGTCTATTAGGTTCTTGGGAATGTATTTAGATCAGAAATTAACCTGGCATGACAAAATCAAGTGTTTTCTTTTAAATCATGCATTTTATTCTCTTGATGAATACTATGATTTTAGTTTCAATAGTGAATCTTTTGATTGATTTGAAGTGGTTTGACTCTGTAGAAATGGTTCACGGCTAGGGAATCTCTTATAGTTTTAATTATTATTTCAATTGTGTTTGTAGTACTATAATGTATGTAATATTGTAAATTAATTTAACAATTATGAAAACTGTTCCAAAACATTTTTTTTAACGCAAAATATCTTAATATTTGATGTGTGCAAACAAGACATTACAAGCATGAATATGCGTATTAATTATTCTGGCTTGATACAATTTAACGTAATCTAGGATGCACTGACAAGAAATATTTGACACGGAATGTCATAGTGCGTTGGTATTTATAAAATACATTAGAAATGGCAGCTTTACTAAGTTGTGAAGAAAAAATAGAAATTGTTTTAATATTACAGAATGATAGTAAATAATCACAAACCCTAAATTTTCAGGCTAAATAACTGTAATTCCATATTTGAATATAACTTTTTATTCAAAATAACTTTTCTTCATAACATTCTTCTGTATTTTCAAAAATAAAGGTACTTTACTCTTGAGCAAAGTTCGTAATTTCTGATATACCTCGTATATAACTTAAGTAGACACACTGTATATAAACAAATGTATAAAGAAATTTTTGGCACCGTTATTATTTAAATTAAAACTAGATTTTCGGACATCATTCAATTTTTTCGATTTATTGACCAAAAATAATTTTTAATCCTATTCACATTTGTTTCCGCAAGAACTATTTGACATTGAAGCAATTTAGGATGAAATTATTGCATATTTGGCATTACAACCGTAGAATACCATTAAATTACAAATAAGCATACTAATCAATACTTACAATAAATAGGTATGGAGTTATTTTTTGGTTTGTTTTCCGCTGTCTCTTTTTGTATATAGTTCATAAAATCGGGATCATTACTGAAAAATCCTCAGAAAAAGGAAAACTCTTCTTAAAAAAAAATTACTTCTGTTCGTCTGCTGTAATTTAAGTAAAAATGTCGCGCTTTTTAAATTGAGTATAATGGGAACACCTTACTGACCTTACCGCTCGGCTTTTCTAGTATTTACTGTAAATTTTAGATGTGTATTTTGGGTTTGTTGATGGGGCGTGGTACATAAATAATTTCGCCTGCGGCGCTTCGTTCGCAGGGTTTTTCCCCCCTTGTTGCTACCGCTGGTGCCCTGGTTTTTAAGTTTATAAAATTACTCATTTTATCATTGCCGTGCCATTTACTCGATTAGGGAATGTTTGAGATGACATTGTCTACCAACTAACGGTATAGCCCAAAAAATAGCGTTTGCGGCTTTGTGGTTAAATGTGTACTTTCAATAAAGGGACAGGAAATGTGGTGTTTCAGAAAACAATATTATGGTTTTATTTCATCAATGGATTTAATTTTAGAAAATAAATTAACAGAAGAAAAACTAAAAACGATAATACAAGAAGAATTTGACAAGGAATTGAAAAGTAGGGAGAAACAATTGGAGGAAATTGAAGAAAAAATATTTAGAGCGCAGAAGCTCCTTCACGTAGTTAGATATGTATTAATTTCTTCTTATTATGATAATAAAGCTTCAGATTATGAAACGGCCGGGACCTCAGCTTTGGAGTCTACAAACATTTTAACCGGTCAAAATAGAATTCATCCGGCCGTGAAGAAACTGCTCGGTACCAATGTAAACAATTTAAAATTTCTTACTGCGCGTACAAAAAGAAAAGCGTCGATTAAGCCCGAATCTTCAGGTATTTTTGTACCACCTGAATCCAAGAAACTGAAGGTTGAGCAGCCGGATCAAAACGAAATGTTGTCTTCCGAGGCAACAAAAACGGATCCCATTAAAAGTGTGAAGATAGAACAAGAACCACAAACAAATAGGAAGAAAACTCAACATAGGCTGGTTATAGGAAATATTTCTTACTTTAAAAAGTCATTGGAGCAAGACAATTTAACCCATAAGTGGATGGTATATGTAAAAATTTTTAAAGGGTGTAAAGATGGATCTGAAGTTTCTAATCTGAAAATTAGTAGAGTAATATTTTACCTGCATCCATCTTATAAGCCTCATGATGTAGTAGAAATAAGGTAAGTTATATGTGTCCAAGATGAGGAGGGCCAGTACAGGGATCTCGGAAACCGTAAGAGATACGAAGTCGGTTAAATGGAGGTAAAGTTGCGCATTTACGTGCCTAATAATATGCCGTTTAGAAAGTTTTAAAATTCCGAGTAGTTCCGGAGATATCCGAAAAAAAACGAAATTCTGAAAAGTCGTTATTGTTTTCCTGGGTTTTTTTGAGATCGAATTCTAAAGTAAATTGTACTTTTGCATTGCCACTTTTTCCGCTTTATCTAACAGCGTTATTGTTTTGTAATCCGACGAGTCGTCTTCGAAGGGCCATTATCAACTTTATTTTTTTAAATACGGTCCTGTTTTTCTGACATTGGAATTTGAGAGCTTTTTTTCTTCCGAATGCAACGATGTATGACACATTGTGGTTTAATGACGTTTCGAGGGTTTTTTGAACAACATTAGGAAATGTTGGGATACGGTCCTGTATTTCTCCTTATTTTATGAATAATATCTCATAAGTAAGCTCTAAATTTTTTACTTATGTTGGACTAGTTCAATAAATAACAAATAATTTAATAATAAACCACAAATAAGTGAACAAAAATCATTCCAAAATAGTAATTAAACGAACAACGAAAAAAGTAAGGAACTACATAATCAGGTGTTCAAAATGATTTCCGTTATTCTCTAAGCACAAATAACATCTTCTAACTACCACATAACAGTTTTTTTGAGATAAAATAAAACATGCGATAGAATATCAAACTTTTCAGCATTTGTAAGTTTATGTTCCATATTTTTTGGAAAATAGAAATCCTCTTAAAAAGTTCTCAAACGATCACAATGGGAATGTCAAGTGAAACAAATCACGCGTCACCATCTTATTTTTTTTGTTTCAAGCGCCTACTTTTCTTTTAAATCCCGAATCAACAGAAGTTTGAAATAATGTTTCTGTATTTTGTTCACTTATTTGTGGTTTATTATTAAATTGTTTGTTATTTATTGAACTAGTCCAACATAAGCAAAAATTTAGAGCTTACTTATGAGATATTATTTATAAAATTAGGAGAAATACAGGACCGTATCCCAAGTTGATAATGGCCCTTCGAAGACGACTCGTCGAATTACAAAACAATTAACGCTGTTAGATAGAGCGGAAAAAGTGTCAATGTAAAAGTGCAAGTTACTTTAGAATTCGATCTAAAAAAAACCCAGAGAAACAATAAAACGATTTTTCAGAATTTCGTTTTTTTCCGGATATCTCCGGAACTACTCGGAATTTTAAAACTTTCTAAACGGCATATTATTAGGCACGTAAATGCGCAACTTTACCTCCATTTAACCGACTTCGTATCTCTTACGGTTTCCGAGATCCCTGTACTGGCCCTCCTTATCTTGGACACGTTGTATCATCATCATCATCTTGTATACTACTCATAAAAACGTCATTGATCTTTGGTGGGGGATTTCACATGTAATTATTTTATTTTAATGGACATAACATATGCCACAGACCCTCATCAATGGGCATTAGCCATCTCATAAATTAAACGTTCCATTATTTTTAGTCATCCTCCTTACCATCTTTCGAGGAGAGGCTGGGGCGAGTTTCCTTTAAGAGTTCAAATATATTTTAAATCTCCATTAAATAAACCAGTGGATGTTATTCATTTTCTAAAGTTGGATAAGACCTTTACTGAACGACAAACATTAGGTAAGTTCATCCCTTTTGATACCGAATGGAAATAATTGAATTTTATTGGTACCAAAAAAAATGGCACTTCTATGGTATGTATGAGCCAAACAAATTACTTATATTTTCACGACAAGTCTAATTCTTTGGGTTTTCAAAAAGCCATTATTGTTCGCTCTTTTAGTAGAATGATTAGTGATGCCCTTTCCAATTCATTAATTAATTGACTTATTTTTGAAATGCGATTTCTTGGAAAGTACAGGGTGTGCCATTTTAGACACTTTTATATCTCCGTAATTGTTAGTGCTATCAAAAAAGTAATGTAGGTGTCATGTGCTCTTTTTGGGTCAAACTTAAAATGGTAAAATCAAAATTTGAAAATTTTCGCTCGCTTAAGAGATACGGGGGAAAATCAAAAAATTGACAATTTCAAAATTACCCTATATTTTCTAAGTTAAAAGAGATACAGGAAAAAGTTTTATACAGAAGTTTCTTTATAATGATTGTTGAATAATCTGTCGTTTTCAGAATAAGTATACGGGGTCAGGTAAAAAAGTTATCGGACCTAACCTAATTTTTTTAAATGGAATACCCTGTATATTTTAATCTAAAAAGATACTATTTTAAATTCTCCTTTCAAATATATAACACACCATGGATGATATTGGTTTCCTAGGCGATTTATTTAAACTTTATTACTTTAAACCACAGTAGACCATGAAACAAAAGCTAATATCCAAGAAACAACTATGTTGCATATAAACATTTAATTTCAAATTCATTTGCGAAAATGACCTATCAACATTTTGAAAAATTTGATACGATATCAGTTTATATTGAAAGTGGAAAAAACGAAGAAATGGCGCCAAATGTATATTTTGTTCGCTATCCGGAAAGACGGTAACCATTTAAGGACATATTCCGAACATTTGCGATGATTCCCGTGGGTTATTTTTTACCTTAATTTGAATCTTTTATTTCGTTTCAAAGTAATAAAGTTTAAATAAATCGCCTAGGAAACCAATATCATCCATGGTGTGTTATATATTTGAAAGGAGAATTTAAAATAGTATCTTTTTAGATTAACATACAGGGTATTCCATTTAAAAAAACGAGGTTAGGTCCGATAACTTTTTTACCTGACCCTGTATACTTATTCTGAAAACGGCAGATTATTCAACAATCATTATAAGAAACTTCTGTATAAAACATTTTTCTGTGTCTCCTTTAACTAAGAAAATATAGGGTAATTTGGAAATTGTCAATATTTTGATTTTTCCCCGTATCTCTTCAGCGAGAGAAAATTTTCAAATTCTGATTTTACCATTTTAAGTTTGACCCAAAAAGAGCACATGACACCTACATTACTTTTTTGATAGCACTAACAATTACGGAGATACCCTATAAGAGTGTTGTAAATGGGACATCTTGTACTACTCAAAAAATAATTCATTTTTTTCATATTGGAAAGAGATTTAAACGACCTTTAAAATAATGTGCCACTTGACGACCCCCTTCCCAATTAAGATTTTAAGGGTAACATCTACATCTCCCAGGGGGATAAGCTATGAAGGGTGCAAATTATCTTTAAAAGCGTCCCTCATAACAATAACGCGTCTCCGATTTTTGATATTAATACTGGAAGTGAAATATTAAGGGTAGGATGCTTTCAAATCAACACCCTATATATTCTTTTTAGGAAATGAAACTACCGTACCATTATTCCTTTATGATGAAGCTTTAGAAAATATCGAGGTGGAAAATGATAAAAAGTTAGATGTAAAATTGAATGTACAAACACTCAATAACAATTACGCCAGTACAAGTAGTTTTTCCACAACGACAACATCGACATATAGCGGCCAATTTATAAATTTGGAAGACTTTACGATAATTGAACCCTCGACCAGTTACGAACACAACTATTGCTATGATAACGTCGGTATAAAGCAAGAAGTTTTAGATAATGACGAAATCGTTTTTGAAGAATTCGAATTACCAGCTAGTCTGATAAAAAAGGAACAACGTGATGTAGTCGAAAGTGTTAATAGTTGTTTGCGAGACCATTCCTATAGTTTACCTTATTCTAAAGAGGGTCAAAAGCCGGCTGCAAAAAAGCACAAATCGCCGGTGAAACAAGCTTATAATGAATTGATTTATGGATTAGGTGCGAATTATTTGGATCCACTTCGATCGAAAAGTCGAAATATGAAACCGAAGGTTGTCGAAAAAGTTAATCCTCCAGATGATAAGGTTAGTTAATGAATGTAGATCAATTATTTGGAAGAAATAATACCTAATGCGCTTACCGCCAAAATAATCAATCCGGGCAAAATTTCGATGGATTTTGATCGCGAATAATTGTTTTATTTTAATTCTAACTGTAGGCAAAAAGGGTTTTTCTTAGTATTTAGATATAAATAAAGTATGTACTTAGACTTTCTCTAGGACACCCATTTAAATACAGCAAGTCATTTCCATAACACCCTGTATTTAATCGATTAAACTATCCAAAATATTTTGGGCATGATTTTGCTTGGAAAGCAGTTGAATTTAAAATAATTTTGCATGAAACTATTGGCCAAAAAGCAGAATCACGCCAAAAATATTTGGATAGTTTAATCCATTTGAATTTATCGGTCGAGTGGTATACGACTAGATTATTTCCTGAACAACTTAAATTGAAGTCGACAACGAAAAAATTTTTTGATAATAAAATTTTACATTTTTGATATTTTGATATTTATTCGCTATTACTTAATTTTTTGTCGTTCTTTTTTTATATTGTAGGTAAATTAATCGAAAAACTCGCACATGTGGGAGATTGCAAGATAGTAAGCAATATGTTCATAATATACAGGTTGGAACAAGAACGGTTTTTTTGACTAAAACTTTAAAACACTCTGTAGAGTGATTGAGATGTAAAAATTTTTGTTTTGTCATTTAATTATCAAATGACATCTATTCTTAACATTTTTGTTTTTGGTTCATTTCAATACTTTAATTTTTGTAGCAGATACGATTTAAAAAAAAAACATTACAATTTCCCCGGACGGATTTGGTAATGGTTAATGGAGCAGATACATTAGAGATGTTTTAGAGCAAGTTGTATGCTCCTGCAGGATAATGCTCCAGTGGTTAGAGGGACGGTGACAATAGGGGGTCCGTGAAGTGGAATAGCAGTATTTTGGTTTTTCGTGGAGTTTAGGTCCTTCTCTACCACTTTTATATCTGATGAAATGCCGTAGAGCGTTACTGAGAGGCGCTGTACCGCTTTAGATAGGAAAATCTCAATAAATTCAAAATTATATCGAGCCATGTCTGAAAATGAATTTACAGCATCTGCGTGACCCCCCAAAGTCACGGGAAACACATTTTCTGACAAGTCAACCCTTGCATATACTTTTCCGAGCGTGTCAAAAAAAATTAAAATTAAAAAAAAGAAGAAAAATAGCGAATTTGAAGTTGAAACTTTCTAGAATGGAACATTATATGTTAAAGAGTATGTGAGAAAAATTTTGTCGTTCCAGGTCTCGCCATTTCATTATTAGAATTTTTTTTTAAATCTCCTCGGAGAAAATTGTCGCACTACATTCCTTGACACCCAAATATTATGGAAAAAAATTCAGAAGAATCGCACCTAGCTAGGCGGATTCTGACAATATTACGCAGAGATACCTGAAGGCAGGTATCGTTCAGTTATATGACGGGAAAAATGATTCGCAATATTCTTTTTATCAGAAAATTGTTTACGAGTCATCTCCATGTGAATACAAATCATTTAAGCCCACTTGGACCTATGTCACTTGAGACTTTATAATTTTTCTATTCATTTTTTGGCACGCTCGGAAAAGTATATGCAAGGGTTGACTTGTCAGAAAATGTGTTTCCCGTAACTTTGGGATCACTATGCTATAAATTTATTTTCAGACATGGCTCGATATAATTTTGAATTTATTGAGAATTTCCTATCTAGCAGCAACGCTCTACGGCATTTCATCAGATATAATCATCAGATATAGGACCTAAACTACACGAAAAACCAAATTACTGATATTCCACTTCACGGACCCCCTATTGTCACCGTCTCTCTAACTACACCGCATGTCACGAGAATTGTTATGAGTATTTAGACGAGGTCCAAATCCCTCCACGCAGTCCCGACCACATGTCCCGACTTAAACCCAAATATAATACGTCTGGGAGACACTAGGCAAAAAATACTATCTCTGATATGATGGTTTGGAAATTATTACAATTTTCTTAAATGAGTGTGTTTCTTTAAAAAAAATCGTATCTGCTACAAAAATTAGTATTAAAATGAACCAAAGATGAAAATGCGAAGAATAGATATCACTGGATAATTAAATAATAAAATAAAAAGTTTGACATGTGCGAAATTTTCGATAAATTTATCTACAATATAAAAAAATAATAATGAAAATCAGCATTAAAATAAAACAATTAAGATCAAAATCCTTTCAACCATTGATTGAATCGATTATTTTGGCTGTGAGTGTATTTCAGATATTCCTTCTTAATTTGAAAATTTGAATAATAGAGTTATATATTTTTTTCAGAGTCCCAAAACCGTTTTTAAAGTTTTGAAGACCGTAACCGGACAATCTATCCGCTTTTTACCAGAAAGTTTTAGTCAAGTACTGTTAAGTAACGGCAATGTCGTGTCAGTTAAGTTTTTGAAATCGCCGCCAAGCCCCATGCAGAAATCAACCAATAGTAAACGAGTATTGAATTTAGGAAATAAACACACTAGTATTAGTAGACCATTAGCGACGCATACTGATAATGCGAAACGATTGAAGGACCTAATTAGACAAGAAAAATACTTATTAAAGTTACCGAAAAACCAATTTAAAAATATAGGCGAGGCGTTACCATATTTATTTAAAAGAATACCTCTTTGGACTGTGCAGGCAAATGATGTAGATTATAAGTGTACTTATCCATTTACGGCCTGTTCGAGGAAAGAATACGAATCGTGGAATGTGGGGAAGAAATTAGCGGCAGAGGTAAGTTGAACAATGTATAGTAACACAGTCATGGTTGGTTGGTTAAGATGTTGTTTTTACGACCATCTATCTAATGTTGTTTCCGTTGCCTGCTTTGATATCCTTAAGGCTTTTAGACACATGGTCAATGTATCGTAAGTGTCGTTTCTGTTTCCGATTAAAATTGGAAACCGTTGGCAACAAAAATGGAATTAGTTTCGAAACGTATACATTTTAAATGGGACATTTACACGTGTTTCCAAGTGGTTGGTACTAAAGTCTATTTATTTCCAAGATAGACTAGACATAAACACTGTTTGCGCATGATCATCAAGTGAGTAGGAGGAGCCTCCGCGCATGCGTATTCTCATTGGCCGTTCGATATTGAACGAACGTGGGACGGGGCGGGGCTTAAAATTTTTACAGAGTTGAAATCAGAAAATTAGTCGGTCCGTTGGTTATTGAGGCCAAGTTTCGTATTGGTTCGTTGGTTGTGATTATTCCATTTTTATTTTTGTCCTTTAATTTTTTGTTTGTTGTTGTTGTTGTTGTTGTGAGTGCTACTTCACATACCTACCTTAGTATATTTGTTAAAGGAATGTCTAGCACCGATACTGCAGACGAAGCCCAAGTGTATATTAATTTGAGTCCATCTAAGAAACGTCACAAGAAAAATCATTTTAGTTTTGAGATGAAAGAAGTAATTTTAAAGACTTTTGTTGCCAAACATAATTAAACCTAAAAGTTTGTCGATATGAAAGACCTTTTTGACCGTGCCTTAGCAGCTATTATACCTGAGAAGAGTCAAAAATGTATTAGTGCAACAAAAAGTAGAAACCAGAGTGTGGGAACTCGATAAAATTATCGAGATACAAGTTGAACGACACTAATTAGGTGTTACTGTAGACTAAAGCGACGATGATAACTCCTCAAACTTATCCGAATAATTTCATCACAATAGGATCAATAAGATATACAGGTTGGTCAATACAGGCTGGTGAATTCAGATCTTGTACGGCACGCTTCATCAGTAAACAGATTTTTTTTAATGACAATTTGGATCACGGATCCTTTCGTTTCGAATAAATTGACAATTCTGACAAAATGTACATCGACACGTATTTTGCGGAAACCCTCTATTTATTAATTTATTTTATATTTTACCATGAATACTTATTTACATCCCGATATTTCCAAATTGTAAGTATTCAATAATTATAATATTATAAGCACTGCCCTGTTCACTGTTAGTTTCACCGATCACGTGGGTTTGTTGTGGTCGGTCTATCTTGGAAATGAATAGACTATAGCTGTGACTTTCATTGTTTGGATGCACAATCGAAACTTTTATCGAAAATGTTCGAAAATATTTCTAAACTGTTACTTCTGTTTATTCAAAAATGACAGTATAAAGAGGCGGGGCTTTGTTAAACCATGCGCAAAACAATTAGGATACCTTCACTGTTGTAAAATAAAAGAAAAACAACATGAAACAATTATTTCGCCATGATGAATTCGTTATAAGTATATTTCCTATAAGTTATTTTATTTCATATACCTAGTTATTGCACATAAGAACCAAAGAATCATTGTCGCAGTAAATTTTATCGTGCAGTTTAGTAATTTCGCTTTATATTTTTAACGTGCCCTCGATTTATTTGCATTTACAGAAAAAAATATACTTTGGCAAAAAAATAAAAATTAAAATATTTTCAAAACTTTATTTATTTCTTTTATAAATCGACTTGGTTAGGAAAATGGAACTTATGTAACAACTTTTGGCTTTTCAAAAGATGCAGGAATTTCATTAAAACTCATTTTAACAAAATAAAAATTCATTTCACAAAATGGCCGCTAGAAAGCAATAAATTATTCTGGTCCAAAAGGGACTCGACACACAATTTCTAGTCTTTGGCTCATTTGGCTTCTATAATGTTTCGTATGATGCACAGAAAAATAACAGGTTTATTAGGGGTGAATGCCACAGAAAAAAGGGTTTCTTGTATGTACAGAAAACAAAGGTTGGGTATATGGACAGCCTAAGTCTGACGTCACGAGAGGAAGAACCTTTCCAAACAAACTAGAATCCCATAAGAGATTTTTAAAGCATCGGTAGACGTTTATAAGGGATAAATAAGCAAACGAACACGTCTTTAAGTGTTTCTAGTAGCTGGATTCGAAAATGTGTCGCAAAAGTTTCGTAACACATGTGTCTCGATACAACTTTATAATTTTAATCGAAAATGCTTCGAAATGTTTCTCAGCAAAGAATGTGTGTCCAATTTGTGTCAAAAAATGCTACTTGGGTAATTCATCCGCTTTCTCATTAGGTACCTATTATCGCAGAGTGGCCAGGAACCCACAGGAGTTCCACCTTGTTCCCCCTGGCCGCCAATTATTTTAGGTTATTATTAAAAACGAATGAAAATTCCGTGGGTGTAGAATATTGTAATCCATGCCCTGTAGACAAGTGAAAACTTTGCTAAGATTTTTGACATTTGTAGTAGTTTTGACAGAAAGAGCACAATTTGTTGACATTTTCATAACTAACCAAAGTCAGCATTAAGAGTTGTTGATTGGTGGTTAGTCAATGGGATTTCTCATAGTCGCCATTGCACTATATGATCAATTTTATTATAGTGGTCAAGAGCAAAGGCGATCAGACGAATAGTATCAGGGGAATCGTACAGCCAAAGTTGGACGTCGAAAGCAATTTTTATGTATGGAAGATCCCATTTATATACGCCGCCAGTATCAAGCTACAGGTTATTTGCAAACGAATCAACAGAGAAGCATTTAATTTTGAATTGTTATGCCAACAATCGTCTTCAGAATGGTTGTTCCAGAATAATTGAAGATGATAATGATGAAGCTGTAAATATTACGTCACCGGGCAAAGGTAAGAGGTAACGACACGCGCGTCTTTAGCCTTATCTGAGCATCAATTATTATTAATTTTTCCGTCCAACTATAATAATAATTATTAAAAATTTAACTGCAATTGATTTAATTTAGAATCGATTTAATAAGTTTAAGTGTAGGCTACTGCTACAATTAAATTAATTGCAGTTAATTTACTGAAGTTGGAGCTCGCAACGAAACGTAATGTCAATTGCATTAATTATGACTTTATTGTAACATAAAAAACTTAACATATCAAAAAACATTCCGAATTCTTGGGAAAGTGGGTGGGAGAACATATACAGGGTGTCCCTTAATGGCGTGATATTATTTAAGAGTATATTAAAAGGTCGTTTTCATGTAGAATTGATCAGATAACTACATGAAAAAATATCGCTGACGTACCACTTTTAAAAAAATATATATAAAAGGACATGTGGGCAGGGACACCAGTGTGATGGTGACTGAAAAAAATGCCCTGTAGCATAAAATTTAAACTGTTAAGGACATTTTTTGCCGGGTAAATATTTGCAAGATGTATAGTTGATATTTTATTCTCTGATCGAATTCCAATGCAAATAAAATTCCTCTCTTACGCCGGCCAGTCAAATAAACGGTCCCATGCCGCAAGGGCACAGTCACTTCTTTATATTTTTATTTCTATTAGAATTCGATCAGAGTGGTGCAAATCCTTGGATTTTATTTTGCCCTAAGTTGACTTCACCGCGCCAAATCAGGAGACCCGGTTAAAAAATTTAAGAGACACAATTTGTAATTTAACTGTACTATTATAATACATTGCAAAGCAAAGTCAGTCTGTCATAACTGACAGGATCGGCGGGGTATCATTTTTGTCCGATATTTGCTGATGGCAAAAGTGTGTTAATATAGTCGGAATCATTCTTATTTGGCAGGTTTAAAGGTCATAGTCCGGTAGCCCTTTACCAAAATGTCCTGTTATCACGCCTTCATCTAGTCGATGACTAATCGCTAGATTATTAAAAAATAAAAAAATAAGAAAGTTTTACTCGAACGAAAAAGTTTGGCAACGCTGCTGCGCCTACCGGTCAGAGTGATTTCAGTCCTTAAGAAAGCAGATCGTCTTTTTGTTAATACGCCTTGTCCGTTCTTGATGAAGTCATATCAAAAATATAAAAAAAAACGTGAATTCATCGACAACGGACGTTTTGAGTGTTGCAAAAATTCCATAGTTTAAATAAAAGATGTAACGAAAAGGGATATAAAAAAGTTACAGCGCCCTGGTCAATTTTTTTTTAAAATTGTTGATAACACTCTCAAAAATAGTAAATCGAGTCGAACGGACATTTTCCGTGTTGCGCAGCTGCAGGGAGGGCAGCGGATAATTCAGCTGTATAATTCATGATCGCGGTACAGGCGCGCGCATGGGACCGCTTGCTGTGTGGCTTGGTTATCTATAACAACTCAGCATCAGCTATGTCCCCATATTGCATTATTATTGATACACGTGCTGTGTCGACTGAAAACGGTTTTGCTAAAAAGTGCGTGTGTAAAAGTGTCAGTTCATATTTTTTCCCCATTTTCCGGGCCACAATACACGATTTCCGCCTGAAAACGGACGAGGCGCGATAACTCGAACAGCGTTATAGTACATTACGTACCGAGGGCAGTAAGAAGGCCTTTACGGACGAGTCCGTAAAGGCCTTCACTGCCCGAGGTTCGTACCGTACTTTTTGTCAAAAGTGCGCCGTAAGCGCCTCTTACGCGACCTCTTTTCGTGACCGTAAGTTTCAAGCCTCTCGGAGAGGCTTGAAAAGAGCTACTTACGGTCACGAAAAGAGGTCGCGTAAGAGGCGCTTACGGCGCACGTATGACAAAAAAAATTACATACCTAAGACCCAACACTTCGGTTTGCGCGTCGATGAAAATGTCCGTTCTCATTTTTTCCGGTCACGAACAACGGAAAATAACATCCGACAAGTATAACGGACGAGGCGTGATGACCAAAACTATTCACCGCACGCAAAATGTCGGTTACTATTTTCATCTTATCATACACATCACTCTCGGTCAAAAACTAAAAAAAACGGACGAGGCGCGACCACTTCTTTTTCACATGTGTAAATATGATTCTCAATGATTTCGCAACGTTGCCAATGTCCGTTCTTCTTAATTTCCTTCTCAAGTCCTTATTAAATCACCAAAAAACTTAGGTCGTGATCAGTATGAAACGGGCTGCCGTACTATCATCGTCATATATTTATTTTGCAGAATATCCCTATAACTCTCAGCTGTCAAATACCTACGAGGATATATCGGATAGAAAGTTGACGCCAATGTGTACATTTGTAAAAGAAGCTGCCTTAGACGTCGGTATAATTCTAAAACATGAAGAATTAACAGACGGCGTAGCGATGAACGCTTCGGAAAGATTAATATATGAGGCTGTGAAATGTTTTGCTGAAAGTATAATAAGGAGGTCTTGGAATTTTCGGGTTTGTGAAGGCGACTTTAACAAGTAAGTATTTTCCGCCTCACGAATCTGTCTTGATGAAAAGAATGCGAATAAAAAATGTGCTGGCTATTGAGACATTGTCACGTTTTCATCCGGATAAAAAGTGATTTAATTTAAAGATACGGTTCCCTTCAAAGTGTTCCCCTCCATACGGCCTACGACTGGATCCTTGTAAAGTGCATTTTAGTCGAGAAGAAGGATGTGTTGAAACCATTTCGACTAATAATTCATCGTCTGATAAAGTAGATAATACCAAAATGACACATGTTGACATCAACACCTGTGACTGAACTGCTTCGAGATCAGACAATCGTCAACGATTGCAGTTGTGCACAACGAGCGCGTACCGAGCCGCGTGTAGGGAAATGGATAAATAAAGAAACACGAGCAGTAGGTTGCGGCCGCCGCGGGCAACGTGGAGCGATCCGTACCCACATATATATAACCATTATATTGCTAATACCATCTGCAATTATGTTCCCGCTATGGGCATCGAACGGGTAATAGTGAGTTTGCGCAGTTCGGAAATTTCCTTGTGAAAGTAAACATTCGACAGGACCGGATTTCAACTTTTTTAATGTAAATTTCACTGGTTAGTTAGGAAAAATATTGCAATCAAAATTTCGATTAGTTCGAATTAAGACGGCGTTCCATGCATACGATTTCTGACGATATGATGATCCGACGGTGATGGTGTAAACTTTTGGTGCCAAATTCCGTCCGAATATTTGTAACAATCGACGCGATGAGATTTATTTTAACTTTCATCCGACGTCGTATGTTTTTCTAAACCAAAAATTTAGAATGAATGACTATATTGACTATTTTGGGAATTATTATCAGCTACTAATGCACCAAATTAAAAATACATTAATTTTAAAGTTAGGTAGTGACCACATATATATTATATTGTATACGAGTCACACTATCTTCTTTTTTTTACATGCTTTTTAGTGAAATTCGGTTTGGAAGATCGGATAGTGTGATAAGCAAAATATTTTCGTATATATGTACATACCTGAAATAATTTATACCTGGTATTGATCCTCGACTTTTGCAAAAAAGCACCATGCACTTTTGTGTCCTTTCATCTTAAACAAAACAAGTTACTAACCTAACAAACAGCGAATCGAATCACCACAAATTAAAAACTCCTTTACAAAAATTGTTATTAAGGAAATGAAAGTTTATAAGCACTAATATACCGACAACAACGTGGATGAACTTTTTATTCTGTAATTTGAAAAAGCATGCAGAACCAAAGATGGCGACGAATAACAACAAACAAATAATGTCGGGCCGGCTCCGACGCGATCGATAAAATGTCCACCCTACTGCGCAAACTCAATGGGCACAAGCCATCTCCCATAGCGGGGACACTTTTTGCAATTTGGAACGTTCGTATTGGCAATATAATGTATATATATTTGTATCCGTACCCTCGGTAGCCTAAACTAAAATAACAACCTTTAAGGAAACGTAGATATTTTTAATTTCATTAGAATTAATTTATGGTTTATTTAGCGAATTTAGACGGACAGGCAAATTAGAATTAAATATTCATATCGCCCTTAATTTTCTTCCGTCGGCATCAGTGCTTAGTTGCCTATCGCTGGGATGATTTAGCAGATGGATGTCAATACGCTGACCCGGGTTAACGTTCGCTAATTGCTTCTCGGCATGCGATCGTCGTCTATCTGCGCATCTCGGAAACATTTCTATCTTGGAAGGGACTAGCATAGGCGTAACTAGAGGGGGGCCAGGTGGGCCGTGCCCACCCCAGATTGCTCTGGTGCCCACCCCAGTGTTTCCGAAGTTCGAAGCCATACATACGTCATAGTGACACTTGCCATTAAAATCCTACTAGACTAGGGGCCAGGCCCCCCCTACAAAATCATTCTAGTTACGCCAATGGGGACTAGACTAGAGCGTAACAACTGTTTGGTGCTATTTGGTATTCATATTAAGTTGGGAATGTAAAATTGTGTAAATCGTTTATTGTTAATTAAGTATCTATATTTTACATTCAAATAATAAATAAAAAAAACTATATTTCTTGTGCATATTTCTCATCTGTCACTTCAGGCGTCGTCCAAGTATATACGTAGGGCGAGGAATCTAACTAGGCTAATATGTTTTAATATGCCTTGTGAAAACCTCACGGGGACACTAGTTAAGTTTACATAACTCAAAAATCACATATCTGCTAGTGTAATTTGTATTTCTAGTGACAAATCAGCAGCAATAACAACTGATGAAGTCAAGAGAGCGTTAGAGGAGCGACCAGAATTCCAATCTATAAGAAAGTTTCAAGAGAGTAAAATAACTATGGACTTTTTTTCATAATCCGACCATACCAAAAGACTGCAAGAAATACCTGTTAAACAAGTATGCCTTAAGTTCTAAGTCTTACTTAAAATTTAGTTATAAATTTTACAAAAATTAGAGCTGTGCGCATAGTTCTGTGCAATTTTTTGATCCAAGAATTATGTTGTAACTTATTTTATGGTTATTTAAGTACATCTTTATTTTAAAAATATATTTTAAAATTTTATGTTCAAGTTTTTATTAAAAGTAAAAATAATACCACAGCGATCATTTTTATTCTATAGCGTTTGTCAGCAGTTTCGTTGGTGCAGATTGTTACGTTTGTGTAGTATTGATTTCTTGTCAAATATTGGCGCCCAGCCAATGATAAAGTTCCTCGCAATTTTTGTATAGGACTAACTGACAGGACTTCAAAGTTTGACAGTCAATCGGTTATCCTTGTCTAGTCGCATATGTCGGCAAGCGCGTTGCTCAGTTTCGCCAACACTGAGTAACAAAGTTACTGGCATGATGCGATCTAAATATATAGGATGCGAGCCGCAGCAACAGAGCATGATACAATAATCACAAGGTAAGATATCTGGGCTTTTAAATTTCGTCTGGTGCGCGCAATGAGGCAACTGGCGAATTATTTTTAAACTATTTAGAAGATAATATACACGTTAGTGACCTTGGTGTTATTTATTCTGGGAACTGCTCCTCGACGACTGTAGAAGCTGCTCGCTACTTGACGTCACTATGCCACGCCTCCTTGCGCTATATCATCCCTTGTGTTTTTGTTCCAGGTTTGTTCCGTTTTACATTTACGGATTTTAGTTGGAAAATACCGGTGAATTGTATTATTGTTGCTCGTCTAGCCTATTAAATAAGTCTGTAGGTCAGCTCATTTCACAAAAAAAATGACTTGATGGTATAATCTGCTGCCACTTATAAGAGCATAAAGAGCATGTAAAACGAGAATGAGTCTGCACCCTATCAGGATCTATTGGAGCAAATCATTTCGCCGACCAATCCCAATCGTATATTACGATTATCAGAATCGTAATATAGTATTGTTGTCCGTTAAAATCATACCACTTATATTTTTTAATAGGTTATATGCAAGAATTTAATTCTCATGTCTGCTAAATATGACGAAATTGTATTTTGAATATATTATTGGGTCATTATCTTTAGGAGGGAAACTATTCGCCGGTAAAATTAAAAAAAAAATAGAAGAACGAGGATGGGCACTGCACAATTGGCATAGAAAATACACAAGTATGAGATTCAATGCATACATGGATCTATGTGCTGGAGTTGATAAAGGAGCAGTCGATTCTCGATGCGACAATTGTAGCACTTGAATCCTCAAAGTACGATTCAGGCACACCAAAGTACGAATTGCGAGCAATGCTCCTATTTCGTACCTTTTTTGTTTTGTTTTTTAAACCCAGAATTTTGATAGTACAAATAAAAATGTCTGTACCACAAATAAATTTAATCAAAAAGGGAGGGAAACTTTTCATTTAGATCGAGCAATCTGGCAGCAACAGTTAGTAAGAAGAGCCTAATTCTAATCATAATACAGGACAAGCATTCTTGTGCAACTTGACATAGTTAATGGTCAAAAAGCATTAAAAGGCCAAATAAGGTCGACAGCATCGAAGGTTTTTATATGATAATCTTAGTAGGTTTTTATTGAAAGAACAAATTTGTGGATAAATAAACTGATAGTAGGTAATGATTTAAAAAATTATTAAAACCATATCAGTTCTATCCTTATCAAATTAAAATATTTCATTGTCTAATCTTCCACTTTCAAGCAAAAAACAGCCATTTTTTATTAGGTGCACACGCACGTACGGTACGAGCGTGTCGAGTGCGGTACTTCGAAAGAGTATGTAATAGGCTTATTACCACTCGAGTTGTGTACTATACTTTTTCTACGACTTCATATTTACTTTTACGTTAAATTATCGAAATATGCTAATAAAACATGTCGAGTGCATGATTATCAGTACACCAGGCGATACATTTTGAATATCTTTTTTAATGTCGCTCCCTGGATTTTGCTAGTAATAAATTATTTGCTGCGGAAGCATGTAATTTCCCGTGGCCTGCCCTCAATCTGAATATCGTCACTCGTACTTTACCCAAAAATATACAAATTAAAATGTTGACGTTTAAAATGTGTAAATAAAGTTTCCCTCCCTTTTCTTATTAAATTTAATTGTTGGACAGAGAGACGTACCATTTCTACTATTGATACTCTAGCCACCGAGAGACGGGCTACTTCTTGAATCCACAATTTAGAGTTGTTTTTGTTCATGTGTTCTTTTAGTTACAAAAATATGTTAAGCAATTAATTAGATTTATATGATTTTTATTGTTATTTTACTATTACTGTCGCCGGTGCACAGAAAACATTTTAGGGGGTTTGTTCGTTACGTTTAAGCGTGTTTACCTTACGTTTTCCAAAGAACATCGAGCTCGGATCTAAAATTGTCGACTTCTGCTCCGTACTAAAACCCTATGCGCGAAATTCTTACACGAGATGCAAAATTAAGCGGTTGCTTATTAACACAGGCGAAAGGCATCTTCAAAAATAAAACAGATACAAGTTTTATTTTTATTTTTAAAATAAGTGTTAACATAAAATAGTATGTAAATGGGTTTTGATAAAGTCACCAAAAGAAATATATTTCTAGTCACATTTATTTTTTAATTTAAACATCTAATAATTTCACATGTAACTTTTAGTTACTGACCTATGTGGTAGTATGTAAAATAACTAGAAAAAAATACAAGAACGAATGAAAAAAAATCTTACTTCAATATTTGAAAATACTATAATAAACAATGTAAAACCTACTAATACAGTACATGGGGGACAAAACAGTTAAAACAAATTCCTAACGTTACTGAACTCCTGATTTTTAAACAAAACGGTTTCGGCTAAAAAAAAAGAATAAAAAAATAAAAACAGAGTTCATTTAACTACCAGGAGTGTGAAGGATAGAAGGAAAAAAATCGCTTTGAATTGAGGGGAATACATTCTAGATAAGTGCACGTTTATGGGATCACAAAGTATGAAATTTAAAGTTAAGTGATTCGCTAATGATTTTTGTATCCCCTACCTAACATCAAATAGAATGAATAGAATATTTTTTAAAGGTTTAATTGTAAGTAGTTTCATACTTTGTGAAAATGTAAATTCTTCACCTAAAACGTGTAGCACAGATTTGTTTACAGTACGAAGAGGGTGCCGGCTAGGGGGCACACCCAACAAAATATATTACAAAAATTTACACATAATTAATTTATAAATATTTATTATGTTAATAATTAATTAATTAAAGTATGTCTTGTAAATTAAATAACAGTAAAGTTATTCACGTAATGGCCCGACTGCCAATATACAAGCATAAAGTTCAGTTGGTGTGAAAAATGTAGTAGATTTTTGTTTTGTTTTACGGGCCGAGGTGAAACAATGGAAAGCTGAAATGCAAAATGTTGGCTTCTTCACTTTGAGGTCATCATGGTGACAAACTCTGAAACAAAAAAATCTCGATCAGAATTTCGTTCTCGTTAAACGAACTGCGGAACACTGAACATACAAAATATCTAATAAGGGTCTACTAAAGAGTGGTAGAAGTATTTTCAGAATTAAAATTTCAACTTTATTATGCTCTTTAATTTTTATCGGATTATTGTTATTAAAAATACATATATCCTATAAAAATGAAGATAACGAGGTGATTCAAAAACCGATGATTAAGAATACCTCGAATAATTAATAACAACATACACTCCCAGACGAAGATAATGTTAGTCAGTCAGGTTTAAAGTCCTGCAACTTTTTAAATCGTTTTCCGATCTTGGTAAAATGTTTAGCAACGTGTGTCTCAGAATGTTAGCCTGAATTTTAGTTTTCAAAAAATACTGATGTCTTGACCATTATACAGGCAGAATCGAAAGTTAATTGTTTACCCTTAATTTCTTAACGCCTTGTGGAAAAATTGAGCGGTAGAATTTAGCTGAATTATGTTTTGTTTTGAAGTGTGACCTTTTCTTAACACAATGTTTTTTGGTTGAATTGAATGAACTGCTTTGTAAAAGAAGATACAAATTTTTAAAGAAAGTATTGCGTTTTTTCAATTTTATTCACAATAAAAAACGATTATAAAAAAAAATAAAATGCTTATGTTTTTCATTTTTGCCAAGGTCAGTCCAATCAGTATTAACCAAATAAAATGCAAAAATGAACATTCATTATTAAAAAAAACGACAAAAACCAACGTACATTTTTATGGATGAACCGTTGGAACGGTTGCTAAAAAAATAAGGACGAAGTTAGCAAATTCTCAAGAAAGAAAGAAGGGTTTCCGGACGTCTGGCAACCCTAGTATTATCATGAAAGCATACCACTTCACATAGTAGTAGTGAAAAGAATAGCCTTCCAGTGCACGGGTTGGGTCTCACAGACCGGATAGTTTATTTTTTGATTCCCATTTTTAGACATTTTTGAATTCAGGGTGGCGCCATGGTGTACCTTTTGGTCGACTCCTTCCACAACTTAAAATATGGATTCGGGACAAATTTAGTGCATATGGAGATCGCAGTACCTGATAACGTCCTGTGAGACCCAACCCGTGCATTAGTGTTAGTTTTCGGGGAATCTCTAAATTTTTGCTTTTACTTGTTATTCTTTAAATTTTTATTAAAAAGTGTTTATATTATTTTGTTGTATCGATATACAACATGAATAAGAATAGTTATGAAGCTGAAGTTGCTACACTCTGGAAATATTACAAAGTAGTGGAAGCAGTGGCGAATTAGACATAACCAGTGATGATGATTCAGTTGCCGATTCTAACTATGAAGAAGTTCCTGATCATGAATCTAACACAGAGCTAGATGATTTGATTTTAGAGGAAGAGGAATCAGGAGATAGCAGCAAGAAATATTACTACAGCATGTTGTAATTTCTTGTCAAGAATGTAGCGAAAAAAAAACAGTAACATTCTTAGAAAAAAATTTTTGGATACTGTTTATTGTTTTTATATTTTTTTTTTCATATATCCATTGTTTGAACATCTTTTTAGAATAATATTCAGTTTAAGTTGTAAAATTTAGGTTTAAGGTTTATTTTTCCAATTTTTACGTAACGGCGATAAAAATGTAAGGCTTTTTATTTCAATTTAATAAAGACATTTATAAAAATACCGTATGGTTTTTTTTTCGCCAAATCTGCAAAAAAATACTTACTATCTTATAATAAAAATCAGTTGCTCACTAAAATATAAAAGAAAAAAAAATACCTAATATTTGTTATTGGGTCTAATAGACCCAACCCGTGCATCGGTATAACTTTTTTTCACCCGTGCACTGGAAGGATAGGAGGTGTCAATACGCGCTATTATTTTCTGATTAATGTTCTGAATTGTGAATAAATTTAAGCAATACAGCAATACTTTTTTTTTTAAATTGTATCTTCTTTTAAAAAGCAGATAACGACACGAACCAAAAACATTGTGTTAAGAAAAAGTCACTCTTCACAACAAATAAAGTTAAATGCTACCGCTCAATTTTTCCACACGACTTTAAGAAATTGAGGGTAAAAAAGTGACTGAAGAACAAGGCAACAGCAGTTTTTGAGAACTAAAATTCAGGCTATCATCATTCCGAGACGCCAATATGCACTTTTTGACAAATATAGGACAATTTAAGAAAATACAGGACTATAAACTTGGCTAACATTGTCTTTGTGCGGAATATACAACGTGTCCAAGATAAGGAGGGCCAGTACAGGGATCTCGGAAACCGTAAGAGATACAAAGTCGGTTAAATGGAGTTAAAGTTTCGCATTTACGTGCCTAATAATATGCCGTTTAGAAAGTTTTAAAATTCCGAGTATTTCCGGAGATATCCGGAAAAAAACGAAATTCTGAAAATTCGTTTTATTGTTTTCCTGGGTTTTTTTGAGATGGAATTCTAAAGTAAATTGCACTTTTACATTGCCACTTTTTGCGCTCTATCTAACAGCGTTAATTGTTTTGTAATCCGACGAGTCATCTTCGAAGGGCCATTATCAACTTTCTTTTTTTAAATACGGTCCTGTTTTCTTATTGGAATTTGAGAGCATTTTTTCTTCCGAATGCAACGATGTATGGCACAGTGTGGTTTAATGACATTTCGAGGGTTTTTTGAACAACATCACGGAATTTTGGGATACGGTCCTTTATTTCTCCTAATTTTATAAATAATATCTCATAAGTAAGCTCTAAATTTTTACTTATGTTGGACTAGTTCAATAAATAACAAATAATTTAATAATAAACCACAAATAAGTGAATTTTCCAAAAATATGTTTAATTTTACAAATGCTGAAAAGTTTGATATTCTACCGCATGTTTTATTTTATCTCAAAAAAAGTTAGAAGATGTTATTCGTGCTTAGAGAATAACGGAAATCATTTTAAACACCTGATTATGTAGTTTCTTACCTTTTTCGTTGTTCGTTTTATTACTGTTTTGGTATGATTTTTGTTCACTTATTTGTGGTTTATTATTTATTGAACTAGTTCAACATAAGTAAAAAATTTAGAGCTTACTTATAAGATATTATTTATAAAATTAGGAAAAATACAGGACCGTATCCCAAAATTTCCTGATGTTGTTCAAAAAACCCTCGAAACGTCATTAAACCACAATGTGTCATACATCGTTGCATTCGGAAGAAAAAATGCTCTCAAATTTCAATATCAGAAAAACAGGACCGTATTTAAAAAAAGAAAGTTGATAATGGCCATTCGAAGACGACTCGTCGGATTACAAAACAATTAACACTGTTAGATAGAGCGGAAAAAGTGGCAATGTAAATGTGCAATTTACTTTAGAATTCGATCTAACAAAAAAACAGGAAAAAAATAAAACTATTTTTCAGAATTTCGGATCTTTCCGCATATCTCCGGAACTACTCGGAATTTTAAAACTTTCTAAACGGCATATTATTAGGCACGTAAATGCGCAACTTTACCTCCATTTAACCGACTTCGTATCTCTTACGGTTTCCGAGATCCCTGTACTGGCCCTCCTTATCTGGACACGTTGCATTGCCGGGGAGCGTATGTCACATCAGAAATACCTGCTTTAAATCTTACACAGGATGTTCTAAGCTTAGCTCAAGAACACACAAATTCTTGTACCCCGGTATAATATCTAAACCAAAAACATTTATCATTAAAAAAATACAGTATTCTCACAAATAACTTATATGTCAATCGGTAAACGAAATACAAAAATCGGATTTAAATTTTTTTTGTAATTTTAGGTTGATTTCGAATAAAATAATAAGTAGTAAGTGATCTGTACCTCTTCTAACACTCTTTAACCGTGGAACCGGGCCATAATAACAATTAAAACAATAAGTAAGATTAATGTTAAAGTTCAATGGATTAACAATAACTGTAAATGTTATAACACCACCAACGAATCGCAACAGCGACCATTGTTTCTTGTGGTTTGTTAGTGTACGTGAGAAGAAGCAGATTAAAGCAGAAGACAAACCTAAAAAAATTAAAAAATTGTAACAAAAAGGTAGCATTCAGACAAATGAAATAAAAGCAGCCTGATCGACGGGGTGGGCGATAAATTGAATTTTCTCTTTGACGTTCGTGAAAGAAAACATATTTACCTCAAAATACAATTCATTAAATATAAATTTACTTTGATTTGATACTAAGAAACCCCAATTCTAGTATTAATAATTGTAAGACGGTACTAAAACTCGATTATTATGGTTTTGCCCCCTCCGAGAATCACTATACCCTATTCATTTTACCAGTTCAGAAGCATAAATAAATATCGACGCATGATAGCCACGTGCTCGGTGCATAAACTAATTGCTATTGGTCAAGCGGCAATTAAACTTCCCATGCCGGCGCGCTGTAGTGCTTAACAGTGTCGTAGTTCAGTGTAGGCTATTTCAGGTCTATTCATGCGTGGTTCGAGATTGTACTGTTTATATTGTTCTCAATGCGACCCTGTGTGCTCGTCGCATGTATTTGTTTTGGTCTAGGCAATTGGGAAAATGAATAGACTATAGTATCTCATGTTTTGCGGGCAAAGACGTTAACTACTGAACCTTCTTCAATTTTTACGATAGCAAAATACAGTTTGGAATCTTCGGCGATTGCAAACCGCCACGACTCATTCATTATTACTGAACGGTATCGCACGCAATCTTAACCCCAAAGGCAAAAAGAGCATGCCTTCTAGCTGACAAAATAAAACAAAAATAAACAACTAAGCAAGCGCATTCTCAAATATGAAGCAGACTACAAAACTGACCAGCTTGAAGCGCGCGTGACGGTCGAGTACTGATCGAAAACTATGAGCGAAAGAGCTCGGAAATCTGCAAAGAAACGAATACAAACTACCAGTCATACGCTAGCCAAACTCAACTCAAAAAATACAAATAAGAAAATACACGGAAGTTCTTTCGATTTACCCCCAAGGTATTTCGTAAATATAGTCTAGTGTCGATGGGTAATGTGATAAGAAAAATTATTGATGAATTCGTATCTATAAAACTGTTACTTTCACTACGATTATATTTGTTTTATACAGGGTAAGTACCTCCTAATTTCTCAGGAGCATACAGAGAAAGTAAAAATAAACTTAATTTGGAAGATACAGAGCCCCGAAGGGGGACATGTATAATTTAATGAAATTTTAATATTTTAGTCATTAAATCATAATTACATAGTCAGGGACGGATTTGTCGTTGGGCAAAATTTTGACCGGTGTCATTTGACAGAGCTGAAAACTGATTGTTTAAATACTTTGGTCATTCCTCTTTAAAAAAGGAGTAATTTATTGAGATAAAACTGGCAGTTTTTGAGATAAATCGGTTTCTATGCGTTTCTATCACTCAAAAGTTACTAATGCTGAACACAAACAAGCAAAACTAAAATTTAGCATTATGATGTTGTTTCAAAAGTATGACAGTTTTGACAAGTAATTTTTAAAAATAAACAAACAATAAATTACTCGTATATTATTGCTAAAATATTAATTTTGTCCGATGAAGGTAATTTTTAGCATCAGTAACTGTCGATTGTTTCGTATAAAAACTGATTTATCTCGAAAACCGCCAGTTTTATCGCAACGTAAAACATCTATTGTGGCATGGTTTAATGACTCTTTATGAGCGATATAAAATATTAAAATTTCATTAAATTATACATGTCGGTCCAAAAGTTAGAGGCAAAACAGTAAATTGCTGGGTACCCCTTTGGAGCTCTGCATCTCCGTTAAAATTAGGTTCATTTTTGACAGCCTCTGTATGCTCCCGAGAAATTAGGATGTACTTACCGGACAGCCATGATACAATAACTAAAAGTAACATATCTAACCGTTCCAATTACGAGTCGCGCGCAGTGACGTCACAGGGAGAGTGATTTTTAAATTTCTTATGGAGATTTATACGGTGTTAGCGTTTTTAATTCTATTTTAAAGGTATTAAAAGGTTTAAAGCATTTAATGGTATGTGAAGTAAAAGAATAATATATGACAAGTATGTACGTACATTAAATAAGAAAATATTCCGACAAACTTTTAAAACAGCCGCGCCATCGGAACAAACCCGACGATAGCCGAAGCTGCTTGGCGACCTCTGCTCGTTGCCACCAGCGTTGTCAGTCTTTTACAATTGCAATATATCCATTACTATTATAACAACTTTTTAGATGTTCATTCTTGTTGTGGGGCAACAAACCCCATATGAAATTTATGTTCAATCTGGAGGTGGCCCCCATATCATCGGAAAGTAACGACCTTTTTTCGTACTTTTCTTACTCTGACATCGTTTTTTACTATTCTATTAGGTTTCGAACCGTCAACCTATTACTTTTGATCAAGGATGTCTGGCAACACTAGTCGCCACGTAGTGCCGTTTGCCGTAGCTTTCCATGGAAATTTTGAAAGTTCACCAGAATTTTTTCTTATATTTATTAAAATAAATATCAGAATTTTCATAAAATGAGGTGCGCTGTGTTCGGTTGCGATATGGATAACCAGGCAAAGAAATTTGATACAAATATAAGGTGTTTCCGTTTTCCTAAGGATAAAAACAAAAAATTAGAATGGATACGGTTGTAACTTGTACTTCTCAAGTATTTTCCACTGAAGCTGATGCCTTCGAAACATGTATGGAAATTAAAATAGTGTTTATTTAACTACTAAAGCAGATTGTTTCTTTTCCTCTTCATAATTTCACTCCATGAGATGGAGTATTTAAAAAAATGTTTAATTTGTTTATAACTAGGTCGTATTTTAGCCTTAATCTTTGTTGTATGTCCCATGAAATAAATACCATGATATTATTCTTTCATTTCACATACTATTAAATGCGTAAAACCTTTTAATACCTTTAAAAGACAGTTACAAATGCTGACAGCAATATAAATCTCCATAAGAGATTTAAAAATCACTCACCCGCTGACGTCACAAGCCGCGCCTCCATGGGCGTGGAATCATACCTCTTAGTTATTTATACCATGCCGGACACCCTATATAATTTCTATGGGCGGTGATTTTAAAAACTAACCGCATGTATTCATCGATAATATTTCGAAAAGGAGAATGTGGTTTGCAAGTGATGATATTAAAAAAATGTAATAAATATAATATGTACAAAAATATATGTCTTTGCATTATGAACAATGTTGCCATAGGCATAAATGAAGTAAAAATATTTAATTAATTTTCTTCACTTTGTGTATACGCAGAAGGGGATTACCCCCTCTAAAAAAAATATTTACACCCGGTGGCAAAAACACTTGGGCGGCCCTGGAAACACACGTCTATTTTACAGAACTTGTCACTATGACGCTGTTTATTAATCGAAAGTTAAACTCTATTAACAATATTTAAAAAAGTGCATTGAGAAATGAAATTTTTCTGAAATCACATATATGTGTTGTGGTAAAGATTGTTTCACGAAAAATGGATATAACTTAATGACTGCAGTAAAAGTAACTGGGGCCATCCCATTATTTATGACCGTTGTTATTATTATGTGGAAAGGACCGGATTGTAATAATTATAATTAAATATAGGCACATCAGGTAGGTTAGGTTGCTTAATTTATATTTAAATATCTATTTGTGGTAAAATTTGTTAGTTTTTGAGGAATGGTTCAAGAATTGTCTTTTACCAATCATTCCTCAGAATAGCGTGATAGTAATGGACAATGCGAGCTATCACAGTCGCCAATTACATAAAGCTCCAAGCAATATATTTTGAAGAGTTATAAAAAAAGTGATCTTTTAGAAGTTTTAAGACATTTTGTATAAAAAAAGTATATGTTTGTAACACATTGGCAGAAGAAATTGGACATACAGTGCTACGGCTCCCACCCTATTATTGCATTTTTAACCCCATAGAGCAAATGTGGCACCAGTTAAAATGACTGGTTAGGTCTGAAAATATTTCTCCGACTTTAAGTTCTAGTGTTGTAGAATCAATACGAAAATGCTTTAATGATATTCCCCCAGGTAGTTGGAAAAATTCAGTCCGTCACGTAATAACTGTAGAAAATTCGTATATTAGTCTAGATCGTATAATTAATCCAATTATAATTAATTTTGATGAGGATAGCGATAGCGAAACAGAACTATCTATAGAATGACATTATAAATGTAAATAAATATGACTAGTAATATTTAAAAAAAATGTTATTTCATTTGATTACATTAATATAATCATATCATTACTTGTTTTCCTTAGTCCGTCCCTTCATACTTCACTTGTTTATTGCCAAGCTCTTGTCGACACAATGGGACCGACCCAGGAAATCATTAAGTCGTATCCAAATTTCGTGAAACGTACGTACCTACATTGTAATTGCCATGTTGTGGGTGATCACTGGACACTTACGTTAAGGCAGCGTTAAATATTTATTGTTCTAATTATAGTGAGTCTGCTAAGTGTCAACAATTAAACAACGAATCGATTTTGTTGCTTAGTTTTATAGCATATTTACATTGCAATGTAAATTTGGGGTCCTTTATTGGATCCAGATCTACAAGACTAAACAGCTCCGGGCTCAGGTTTTATAAATAATAATTCAATCCTAGCATTGGCAACCAGCAAACCACCAAACAATTTTCACAGAAGATTCGCGGATCCTCTCTTTGTTCAATTCTGGGTTTTAACCTTATGTTAGCGGTATTAAATTTTTCCTTAACGTATTTATGTATATATATCGTTTCTGTCTCGACAGATGTTGATTTAATTCTTAAAAATATTTTCAGAAGATACCTTTTAAAAACAATTAACACATTTAATAAGTACTTTACGTTGAAATTATGACTCATTTATTAGATATTTACGACAATCATAACTGAATAACTAGAATTCTCAAAATAGAACAATTCATTGGGAATTGAATTAGAATATTCATTATCACTGGAAGAGCATTTAAATTTTTAATAGGTCTTCATTTTATTGCCGGGGATGTTTTCTGTATTTACCACACACAATAGTGGCAGTAATAACCATCTGTTAAGTTACCCGTCAGATAGGACTAAAATAAAATTAAAACTATGCATGTAATTCACCTAAATACATACACAAGGTGTTTCTTAATAATATTATTGGATTTAAACAAAAAAAAAACTTCATGTGATCATCTTAACTTTTGAGATACAGGGTGTTAAACATTTTCAGAAAATCTCATTATCTGTGTGGGAATTGCCCTCGGTATTTTTGAAATTCTCATTCCTTGCTGAGCAAATGTCGTCGATTGTTTGTCGTCTGATATACAGTTTTCGTATAAAAAAGTGAAATTCATTCATTTGCACTCTGTTATGAAATTAGGTATTAAAAAAGATTAAAAAGGATCTAGTAGGTAAGAAGCAGATTTTGTTTTGTAAACAAAACAGTTTTGACAGTTGTCTACCTAGTCTAGTTGTCACGTATTTAAGCGATTAACCTTAACAAATTATTAAAAAACATGAAAATTTTTAACACACTGTATATCAAAAGTTAAGACGTTAAGGACATATGTTCATATGAAGTTTTCTTCTGAAAATGGACCCAAGAATAACCCCCTTAAATAACTCGGGAAATTAGTCAGATAAACTGCTGGCCATTTGCTTTCGAGCAAGAAAAATTTCGCCTAAATTTAAAAGTCAATATTTTCTGAACCAGATATGACATCGATCTCCGGTTTTCAATGGTTGATAGATTTGTCCCTTAGGAAACAATTGCCAAAGTTGGATTGTCTTAAACTGTCAGAAAATTTTATATACAGGGTGTTAAAGAGGACAATGATTTTTGCTCCAATTTCAATAGCATATAACTTTTACAATAATATTTTTAAATTTTATCACTGTACGTCAATTGAATCACTGGCTCATAGCAAAGAAAGTAATCTGTCAAATTTTTGATATCTGCTATATTTTAAGAGATACCGATTTTTTTTAAAAACTTTGCTTTCTTCAACTTTTTGTTAGCTAGATCCCACTGTGCGTTGTATCGTGCAAACTTTGCAAGTGATTATTATACCTTATGAAAAGCTTGTTTATGTTCAGTAACAACAATTGTACCTAAATGTTGTGATGTGCAGTGGCGTACTTATAATCACTTATATGTCTATGCTTTATTAGTGTCTCACAATTTTTTTGTACTGGAAAGTACTCGTCCCTAGATTAGGCAAGTTTTTCCTTATTTTTTAGTTTTTCATATCGCGCTACAGGTATATTATACAGTGTCTACAAAATTTTAAAAAAGATAATTTTTTTATTTAATTGTTTGAAAAAATTTATTTATTAATTTCTAACTTTCTAACACATGGTTAGCTTTGTTGCTAAACGCATTAGCATGGGTGACTTGATATTGTTTTTTTTTCGTGATAATCTCGATTCAAATTAATACACTCGGATGGACGTGGTTTGGTTTGACGGCAGCTAGTGATATTTAATATTAAAGTGCCTTTCAATGTAAGTTTAATTTTAGGAATAGTGTTAGAAAGTTAGAAATTAATAAATAAATTTTTTCAAACAATTAAATAAAAAAATTATCTTTTTTAAAATTTTGTAGACACTGTATAATATACCTGTAGCGCGATATGAAAAACTAAAAAATAAGGAAAAACTTGCCTAATCTAGGGACGAGTACTTTCCAGTACAAAAAAATTGTGAGACACTAATAAAGCATAGACATATAAGTGATTATAAGTACGCCACTGCACATCACAACATTTAGGTACAATTGTTGTTACTGAACATAAACAAGCTTTTCATAAGGTATAATAATCACTTGCAAAGTTTGCACGATACAACGCATAGTGGGATCTAGCTAACAAAAAGTTGAAAAAAAGCAAAGTTTTTAAAAAAAATCGGTATCTCTTAAAATATAGCAGATATCAAAAATTTGACAGATTACTTTCTTTGCTATGAGCCAGTGATTCAATTGACGTACAGTGATAAAATTTAAAAATATTATTGTGAAAGTTATATGCTATTGAAATTGGAGCAAAAATCATTGTCCTCTTTAACACCCTGTATATAAAATTTTCTGACAGTTTAAGACAATCCAACTTTGGCAATTGTTTCCTAAGGGACAAATCTATCAACAATTAAAAACCGGAGATCGATGTCATATCTGGTTCAGAAAATATTAACTTTTAAATTTAGGCGAAATTTTTCTTGCTCGAAAGCAAATGGCCAGCAGTTTATATTAAAATATGATTACAATCATAAAACAAAGACATCATTTTAGACAGGAAATATATAGACACAAGAAAAATATAAATAAAAGGTATAAAAATAAATACACAACATTGCACTCTCATTCGCTATCTGTTCTGCATACAAATATCAAAATTAACACCCTTTAAAACAGAATTACTTGATGTGAAAGTTTCTTACGTTTTTAACAATACAGGATACCTTAATTAAGTAGTTTGCAGGCGTTAGCCTGGATTTTCGAGGACGCACACTTTTAACTTGCAGTGTTTTTATAAAAATACTTATAGTTACGAAGTTTCATTTTAAAAAGAAACATTAGTTTAGATCAGGGATATAATTTTACTACTAAATCAACGACAACAGTGAAAGATTCCTCAATGGAACTAAATTGGTAAGTCCAAACAACTATTGATCAATGTTACGACATTATCCAACTACATATACCATTTGAGAGATGATACGCTCGTTATTATTTCTTAAATAATTTTGTTCCTATTGTTGGAAATTGGGTTTGCTTGGACACTTGTACCACAATTCTAAAATAACGTTATTTTGCGATTCAAAAATGAGTTGATACGTGTGTTTTGAGTTATCGTAAATACCGGTTTCGGCAATAGTTTTCTAGGAAAACATAACCATATGGTTTTTCTTTTTCTGCGGACTTTTTAAGAATCTTATAGAAAGAAATTTAGAAGTGTCGTTTCTTTCTCGTCAAAAATCTGACGTCGGCAGTAAAGAGTAAAAATTTTCTTGTATACAAATACACTAAAACCATATTTCTACCATCATTTTAAATAATATTGCAAAAAAAACTAAATTACTTTCAAAGGATGGGTATAATTTTGTATTAAGTTACAGGAATTTATAATATATTCTACGGCTAATTTAACGGAGAAAAAGTAGGAGTACCTGCCCGCAGTATTATATTTGTTGATGTTTAAAAGATATAATCAAAATTCTAGAATGAGAATTCTTGCAATATTTTTGTATAGAAAACAATATCGACTTTAGTAACTTTGCATGGCTGCTTGCAAGCAGAAAAGAGTTAGTTACTTTACTTTTTTGCACTGGTCAGTATAGACTTATATGTATGGTAAAAAAACTCGCATGGTTTAGATTGAGAGATATTTGGAACTTCTTTTTAGCCATTGTACAATGTTACTATGGAGCAACACTCTAAATACGTTGAGCAGATATCCTTCTTCAAACTAAGGCACATGATTACAGGGTCAACGGGGATGTGTTTCGGTGGCGCTCATTTTTCTAGATTTTTTTACGTCAATATATAATGCTTGGTTTGCACAACGGCAAAATCACTGATGTATCATTTGAAATGCTTTGGAAATTGAATTAGGTTCGACCGATAATATTTACAACACATAAGCACTAGTTTTCCAACTGATTACAGCGAATTTATCATTGTACAACCCCAAACTTAGTTATTTTCCGTTAAAAACGATCTAAACAAATATAATAACAAATTAAAACAAGAATTTTAGGAACTATTTAAATTAACGTGGACGTAAATATTTTTTTTTGCTTTATTTCTTGCCTTTTGGTGGAGGCCCCTTCTTGGCCGGTGGCGCAGGTTTGGACGGAGCAGCCCCCTTTTTTGCAGGTTTCTTCTTACCTTTTCTTTTCGATGTCAGTTTGAGATAATATTGTTTAAAATCTAATACAAAAAAATAATCTTACAAAACATTTTGTAAGGACGCGTACTCATACGAAAATCTGTAAAGTAATTATATTTAAAATAAACATGAAAACGTTATTACTAATTATTTAAGTCTGTTTGTACAGCCATAAAATCACTAACATTAGCAGGAAACTAGTAATCAGAGTTGCTGAGAGCGTAGGAGTAGTCTTCTTCTCCTCTTCTCACCGAGAACATGAAGGGGACAAGTTTATTAGAAGTTGCTAAAATTTTCAACCTATTTATTTAACTCGTGACTTGGCTGTCAAGTAAAACCTAAATAATACAACAATGTCAAATTTTTTATTTTTTTACATCACTTTCTTTTTCGCCCTGTAGAGTATTGAAAATCCGTTCCTGGTCAAAAGCGCCACTCAATTCGCACAAGACCACGTATCAGAAAACTTTATCAAATCGATCGAGTCTCTTTCCAGCTAAAGTTTTAAAAATGAGGGTAAAAAACCGTTTGCCGATGTTTTTGTTGTCCAGTTTAGTAATTAATAATGCCATTGCCATTAGTAATCTTGTTAAGAATGATCCTATTTTAAACGATTTCCAACCGACAGTAAATAGGTGATCTTATCGCTGTACAAACTTAGTTTTTCTGTCATATATATGACTTAATAATTTCATTCAAGTCACATTACCAAACTTATTAATTAAAAATATTGACACTTTAAAACCTTAAAAGACTAATTCTAGCGTCAACAGCCTGTCACCAATGTCTATGATAAGATAGACTGATAGGATTTAAAAACAATGTCGTGATTAATTTTTCAAAATTAAATTATGAGGTAAGATAGATAAACATTTAAATTAGTATTAGACCATCAATAGTACTTTTAAGTTTTATTGAAGGAATTAATATAACTATAAAATATATATGATGTTATTCAGTGTACTGATATGCTTGTCTGATTTGTTTTTTTGTTGTTGTGGATATCATAAATTTTCCAAACAGCATCGATGAATAGAAATTATATTTGTAAAACCTTGCAACCATATTTTTAAAATGAAATAAAAGGCAAACTTTTCAAAAACTAAGGGCCGATATTTGAATGTAACCTTAAGTTATACCTTCGCTAAGGTAGCCTTAACGATATGGTAAACCTTAAAATACTATAATTTGAGTCAACTGATGCGTTAAGTCAAAGATTACCGTGTTCGTACAGTCTATTCCTTTAGAAGAGAGTTAAAAGGAACTTTAATATAATGTCTTGTGTTAAGGATGACTTATGTCATTCTATACTAAGGTACAGCTAAAGGTACACCTTAGAGGTCAGTGAAATATCGGTCCTAACACTGTAAAATTAAATAAAAAGCAGACTTTTCCAAAACTAACTCTGTAAAGGGAACCTTACACAAAAATGAAATAAAAAGCATGCTTTTCAAAAACTTACTCTGTAAAGGGGACCGACCTTACACACACAGTAATACCAACGTTATTGATCAAGAAATTATTACGTTACTCATTAAAGAGACATTGTTAATACTGATCATGTACAGGGTGTCCCATTTTCGACACTTTTATAGGGTATCTCCGTAATTGTTAGTGCTATCAAAAAAGTAATGTAGGTGTCACGTGCTTTTTTTGGGTCAAACTTAAAATGGTAAAATCAAAATTCGAAAAGTTTCGCTCGCTTAAGAGATACGAGGGAAAATCAACAAATTGATAATTTCGAAATTACCCTATATTTTCTTAGTTAAAAGAGATACAGAAAAATGTTTTATACAGAAGTTTATTTATAATAATTGTTGAATAATCTGCTATTTTCAGAATAAGTATACGGGGTCAGGTAAGAAAGTTATAGGGCCTAACCTCATTTTTATAAATGGAACACCCCGTATATTTTAATCTAAAAAGTTAACATTTTAAACTCTCTTTTCAAATATATAACACACCATGGATGATAGGCATCATATCAAATTTTTGAAAATGTTGATAAGCCATTTTCACAAATGGATATGTAAAAATTACATTGACGTTAAATGTTAATAGTCAACATATATAGTTGTTTCTAGGATATTAGCTTTCGTTTCATGGTCTACTGTGGTTTCAAGTAATAAAGTTTAAATAAATCGCCTAGGAAACCAATAGTATCCATGGTGTTATATATTTGAAAATATACGTTAAAATGCAATCTTCTTAGATTAAAATATACAGGATGCTCCATTTAAAGAAATGGGGTTAGGTCCGATAACTTTTTTACCTGACCGCGTATACTTATTCTAAATACGGCAGATTATTCAGAAATCATTATAAAGAAACTTTTGTATAAAACATTTTTCTGTATCGCTTTTAACTAAGAAAATGAAGGGGAATTTTGAAATTGTCAATTTTTTATTTCCCCCCATATCTTAAGCGAGCGAAAATTTTCAAATTTTGATTTTATCATTTTAAGTTTGACCCAAAAAGAGTACATGACACCTACATTACTTTTTCGATAGCACTAACAGTTGCGGAGAACAAACCCTATAAAAGTGTCGAAAACGGGTCACCCTGTACAGCAAGGTTTATATTATACCGTTGGCCTCATAAAACCATAATTATTATCCTTATGACTAGTGGGATAATTAATGGGATAAGAATAACCCATACCCTCTCATCCTAGAGTTAGCAGCGGCTGCCGCCTTAACTGTGGAGCCACCGGAGCTATTTTATATTATAAAATCGCATAAAAAGAGATATAAATGTTTATTCTCCCATAAAGGGATTGTTTGTAGTAGGAAATATGCAATACATCTTGTCGAAAGCTCTTGATAAAACTGACTCTTTTCAAAGCAACCAAAGATAAATCAAAGCTAGTTTGAATCAAAATCTAAAATGCCTATTAGTAGTTTCGGCCGCCGAATCAAATTAAAAGCACAGAACCTTTGATCGATTTAACTCTATGACTTAACACACATACTCCACTCCAAATCGATCACATTCTAGAGTCCGGAATAATCAAAGAAATGTACTTTAATTTCGTAAAAAACCTACCTTCGTAATTGACTTGGCCGTCACCGTCGATGTCGGCCTCTCGGATCATTTCGTCGACTTCTTCGTCGGTCAGTTTCTCCCCTAGGTTGGTCATCACGTGACGCAATTCCGCCGCCGAGATGAAACCGTTACCGTCCTTGTCGAAGACGCGGAAAGCCTCGCGGATCTCCTCCTCACTGTCGGTGTCTTTCATTTTGCGCGCCATCATCGTTAGGAATTCCGGGAAGTCAATTGTGCCATTACCTGAAGAGAAAAATACAAAGTCAATATTCTGTATTCTATACGTTTTTTATAACATATCTTAGGTACGTATTCAATAAAATGTGACTCAGAGGGTCGCAGCTTATAGAAGTTCACTCCTCCCGTATCATAGTTAGTGGCTATTGGAAGACGCCCTGAGTCGAAGAATTCGGAAGTACAGATTGTGTCAGTCAGACTCATCAAATCTCGATGATTTGAAGGTCAACATTCTCAAGTCGCACAACGGAGAAATATGAAAATTAAAGGTTGGTTCGTCGAGGTCTGTGTTTATCCGGAAATGTTATTGTGACATGTGAGACACTTAATTTCTTTTATACAGACCACCCTATACAACGTGCCCAAGATAAGGAGGGTCAGAGTACAGGGATCTCGGAAACCATAAGAGATACGAAGTCGGTTAAATGGAGGTAAAGTTGCACATTTACGTGCCTAATAATATCCGCTTTATCTAACAGCGTTAATTGTTTTGTAATCCGACGAGTCGTCTTCGAAGAGCCATTATCAATTAAATGCGGTCCTGTTTTTCTGATATTGGACTTTGAGAGCTATTTTTCTTCCGAATGCAACGATGTATGACACATTGTGGTTTAATGACATTTCTAGAGTTTTTTGAACAACATCAGGAAATTTTGGGATACGGTCCTGTATTTCTCCTAATTTTATAAATAATATCTCATAAGTAAGCTCTAAATCTTTTACTTATGTTGAACTAGTTCAATAAATAACAAATAATTTAATAACAAACCACAAATAAGTGAACAAAAATCATATCAAAACAGTAATAAAGCGAACAACGAAAAAAGTAAGGAACTACATAATCAGGTGTTCAAAATGATTATCGTTATTCTCTAAGCACAAATAACATCTTCTAACTGCCACATAACAGTTTTTTTGAGATAAAATAAAACATGCGATAGAATATCAAACTTTTCAGCATTTGTAAAATTATGTTCCATATTTTCTGTGAAACTAATCACGCGTCACCTTCTTAATTTTTTTGTTTCAAGCGCCTACTTTTCTTTTAAATCCCGAATCAATAGAAGTTTGAAATAATGTTTCTGTATTTTGTTCACTTATTTGTGGTTTATTATTAAATTATTTTTTATTTATTGAACTAGTCCAACATAAGTACAAATTTAGAGCTTACTTATGAGGTATTATTTATAAAATTAGGAGAAATACAGGACGGTATCCCAAAATTTCCTGATGTTGTTCAAAAAACACTCGAAACGTCATTAAACCACAATGTGTCATACATCGTTGCATTCGGAAGAAAAAAAGCTCTCAAATTCCAATATCAGGAAAACAGGACCGTATTTAAAAAAATAAAGTTGATAATGGCCATTCGAAGACGACTCATCGGATTACAAAACAATTAACGCTGTTAGATAGAGCGGAAAAAGTGGCAATGTAAAAGTGCAATTTACTTTAGAATTCGATCTCAAAAAAACCCAGGAAAACAATAAAACGATTTTTCAGAATTTCGTTTTTTTTTCCGAATATCTCCGGAACTACTCGGAATTTTAAAACTTTCTAAACGGCATATTATTAGGCACGCAAATGCGCAACTTTACCTCCATTTAACCGACCTCGTATCTCTTACGGTTTCCGAGATCCCTGTACTGGCCCTCCTTATTTTGGACACGTTGTATATTGAATATTTTCAACTCGCTGATTGTTTAACAAATGAAGCAATCAAAAGCAATGAATGATAAACATTTTGGCGTAAGAACTTGTAGATAACCATACGATACTATACGATTACATTAACAAAAGGCAATGATTAGATAAGTATATGTTTACACTTGGAATGTTTTCTTACGATTATACTACGAGAGTTTCGACTGTAGACAATTTTTAATTTATTTAATATTGTTTGAAAATGAAACAGCAAATAATGATTTTATCGGTGAAGACAACGTAACTCCTTTTCCGTACGACACAGACAGCAATTACACAAAATTTAAGCATATCCGTTCTGCGCATGTTCGGTTGTGAACGTTTTGTTGCTTTTTTTTGTTTCTGTGTTGCATTTGTACTCGACAAATGCCACACCCTCAACTGTCAAATCTGTGAATTGACTTCTTAACTTTAACCTACTTTGTTTAGAGCAAGCCTATCGTTTTGTTTGGAATAGTTATTTAAAAAATAATGGAATAAGTATAACAAAAACGTGCGTAATCGTATACAGGGTGTTATGGAAATGACGTATTATATTTAAACCGGCAATTCCCGAGATAGAGACAAATTGAAGAAAAATAGCCATAAATGGCGCTTTCAATTCATTCAGCGGTAAAAGTGACCCGACGTCAAACCTGAAAAACACCTGTGTGGCACTGCGATACATGTAAGCAATCAAGGAATCCTGGCCGGTGTTGTCATATGTACACCTTAAACTCTTTAGACAAAATAAAATAATTTAAACACTTTTCCATTCTGTAATACCTTTTTGTGCAATTAATTGAAGAACATTTAGGACGAACTATGTTTTAAACAACCCGTAAAAACATATGGAATAGTAATAGCCACGTACGTCACTAGGTCAAATGCCAATGAGCTCTTGACGCCTTACATCGACTGAGCGAAGTAGTTTCATATAGCGCTGGACGCGTGCGTCTGTTAGTTCAAGACCAACCAGCGGTCGCATACGTTGTGTCTCTGGTCGGTCACCAACACGCTCTCAGCGATCCGCTCTGTTTTTTCGGTTTACGCGTGTATCCTGCACCTACATAAATAATCTTTGAATATTGTTTTTTTGACGCGTTTCTTCTGGACGTCAAATTTCTCGCGTGTAATAAAATCTAATAATCTGGAGTATAATCTGTATTATTGTATTTTCAAAAGCTAACTATCGGTTCTGTTTCACTATTACTGTGTGTACATAAAGTGTTTCCAGGAGTGTTCCCAAGAAAAAGAAAAAAAACCGATTGTGTTTGTGCCTGGATTTCCTCGCTTTTTAGGTATAAGGATAAATACAAGTAGGTAGAAAATAATTTATTGTTATAATTTTATATGGAATTTCAGTTTTACATTAACTTTGGCAACATTGCCATTGGCTCTGGGTGAAATGTTGTACAGTAGCGTGGACTGACCTGTGAGTAAGAGTGTTTATTAACCCACTTTTAAAACGGTCGATTTAAAAAAAATAAAATATGTAGCGCTTCTCTAGAACACCCAAGGGGTCACCCATTTAAATATAACGGGTCATTTCCAAACACCCTGTATTGTTTTAACAGATAATGTGCTTACTAAAAAATGAAATTATGTAGTAATTATGAAGACATTGATATGAGTTTTAAAATGCTATTGCGGTAAAAAAAACGTCCAAATCAAAGAAAAAGTTTTTGTTTTTATCGTAATTCGATTTTAATAATAACAAATTAATATATTTCGCGAAGCGGTTGATTTTGATAACAGCTATTGATGCCAAGGGTTGTTACTGTTGTGCAATAGGAAACAAAAGTTTGGCTCTACTGGAGTGAATAAATCAAAGGAATACACAATATGAAGCCTTTGAATTACTCCACCAGCAATTAATTGCTAATCGATTAGAAACAAATACAATAATGTCACTAGTCTATCAGTCGAGCATTAAATTAATATTTCGAAAATTTATTGCCGCCTACAGGGATAAGTGTGTGTATGTGGGGGTTCATCCTAAATTAAGTTAGGCTTGTATACAGGGTGTTCGCATCAGGATACCTGGAGAGGTGATTTTACACGTTAAAATAGTTACTAATGACTAATAAGTCCAGTTACAGCCGATAAACCACACGTTTTAGAAGCAAAACTGTAACAAGTGTTTGTTAGCAGTAAAATCAGTGTTTCAAATGGAAGCATCGGCTATATAATCGAGACAAAATATTTGTATTAAATTACAACAAATTTGAAAAACCTTTAGTGCCTGTTCTCACCAAAGCAACTGGAAACCGCAGCGCAACTGCAACGCGACCGCAACTTCAGTTGAGTTGCTCATGCGTTCCCACTGGAATCGAAGCAACCGCAACGCAACTGCAACGCGACCGCAACTTCAGTTAAGTTGCTCTTGCGTTCCCACTGGAATCAACCGGTTTGAAGTATCTTTTGACGCAAAATATCGTCTTCGTCAGATAAAGATATAGCCCCAACATACTTGCTCGTTAAAAAGCTTAAAAAAAAACTGAGCGACAATTTTGGGTTAAACCTTTTTATAACAATAAATTTGAGACATAGTTCGTATATAGTGGCACAGGAATTAAATAATGATCCGGTTAAATTTCATAGGTTTTACCGAATGAGCCACAAAAGTTAAATATTTTGCTGTCTCGTCCGCCAGTAGTCAAGTGAAAACAAAAGACTTAATTATGAGACAGTTTGTCATCAGGACGTCTATTCTTCACTTCGGAAAACGAGACGTGATTATTCCCCTCCCTTAAGCAGCGTAAAGAAAGAGAGAAAGGAATAACCATTTCTCTTGATATACTAATGCGAATGTGATTTGAGTGAATGAAATTTTTAAAAGATTTAAATTTAACTCGACCGGAAATTCTGAAAGACTTTCCTATATAATTCCATCTTCCTGGGACACACTCATGTATATGATCATAAAATATGCAACATCTAAAAATAGTATAACCCTACTTCAATCAAACTTTGAACGCCAACGTCTTCGTTGTTATGTTCCAGTTCATGGGATTTTGAAAGCCGATGAAAAGGCCTTTCAAATGGATATAAATTATTATTGATATATCGGATGATGCATCGTCGATTTGAACATAGGAAATCCGATGCACATTTGACGGAAAAACTGCATTATAAGTCCTCGAAGAGGCGAGTTTGAATACATTTTAGTGAGCTGAATCCTGAGTTGTTCAATTAAACGTGATGACAAAACCACGAATTGTGTGGTGCAGCACAGCATTGCTCACGCTTTTATGACGACGTCTTCATCGCTTGTAATCATATTTTATTTACAGTTATAAATAAAAAATGTGTCATATGAAAAACAAAAACCATAACCTAACACAACTACAAATTCTTAACGAAACTATGAACGGATATGTCTTTACTGCTTACGTGTTATCTACTACGGCTTACGTCTTATGGCAACTCTAAATCCAGCTTAACTAATAACGAAAATATTGTCACTGACACTAATTTTAGTTTTATCAATGTCAAAATTTAATTTCCCAGTATTTGCTGTTGTATTACCTGAACTATCAGAGTGTCGTGGTTTTGCCATCACGTTTAATTGAACAGCTTAGGATTGCCTCACAAAAATGTATTCAAACTCGACACATGGGTTTTCCATGTCGGCCTCTTCAAGGAGTTATAATGCAGTTTTTCTATAAAATATTTAGCCAACTCAAAATTTACATGGGATTTCCTATGTTCAACTCAACGAAACGAAAAAAATTGAAAGAGGTATGTTATTTAGAAGATGAATTAAATCAATTTTAGTGCAATAAACCTTAAAAACTACTATTCATACGATTATTATTTATTATAAAGATTATTATTCATTATAAAGAATACGGAGATTGATTTTAAAGAAAAAACTATTGTTGAGAAAAACCGATGATTTTAATAATCGAGTACTTGATGCTTGAGCGATTTTAATAATCGAGTACTTGATGCTCGAGCGATTTTAATAATCGAGTACTTGATGCTCGAGTGATTAATCACTTGAAATTTTTATGACTAAATAATGTGTTGATAAAACACCCGGGGTTGTTTTTGTAAGTTTTAGACGTTTAGTCTAGAGGTTTTTAAGGAAGAACAGACGATCCTGATTTTTTGAAAAATTACATACTATAATTTTTCAAGAATTTACAATCGCCGCTGGCTAGCCAGTCGCGATGAACGTCGCCAATCGACACATTTCGGGTGAAAGGCAACGATTTTCGACTTTTCGCTTGAATTTATAACTAGAGTATAATTTCCTATCGAGCGAAAAACTGATCGAATATACGAGCAGTTTTTTACCTCGAGCGATCACACTACCAAGCGGCACATTTCGGTCGACGTCAACCGAAGCTCGGGTATCGAGTGAAAGCTAATAAGTAACAAGCGACGATTTTCGCTTGCATTTATAACTCGAGCAGTCTTTTTAATAATCGGTTATTTCAATGGTCGCGTACTCGAGCGGTTTTTCGCTCGAGCGAACACAACACTAGAAAAAACCCACCCACTGTAATTAAAAATTAAATGGCTCTAATCCTTTAGGTTTAACAAATATCATTAGAATATCGTTTGGCATTATGTAATTAATAAAATGAAAAAAAATATATTTTTTTATCACCCTGTATTTCAAAAACGAAGTGACATGCGGAAATATTTTATACAACATTTTCGTCCTAAAATACGGTGAGGAATCACCTCCTTCATTTTTTCAGAGAGGTTACGAAACACCCTGTATAAGTATGGATACGTACAACTTATGGGGTGCGCAGTAAAAAGTTAAATTTTATGGGTGAAAAAATGGGGTGGTGCGCACGGTTTTCCGGTCATATTTTTAAAGGTTGCTCGTCATATTGTCGCCGTCATATAGGCAACCCCGTCGTATTAGTGCCGGTTTGGTTGCCAACCAAGGACGTGAATCAACGACGACCGTCCAGAACTAAAATCAGCCGTAGCGATGTAACGATATAAAAAATCTATCGATACGTGGACAATAACTAGAAAAAGCCCACCCACTGTAATTAAAAATTAAATGGCCAAGCAAGCGTACCCAATTTTCTTAAAACGCAAAATCCTTTATTGTCGATAATATGCAGTGCCATGCAAATTAATTTAATAGGAGCGCTTTAATTTTACGTGGTATTAATAATTGTCGCAAAGCTATGCCAAGATTCATTTAAATTTTTATCATCGTCATGAATTACAAAAATGACCGAGTCGCACCACAAAAGGGTCCAGTTTTTTTGGGTAAACAATTATTAAATAATTGCCACCCTTATATTATTTGCAATATAAATACCACGTGAATCATGAATCAGTATGGTACGGCTATTTATTTTAAGTGGTGCAAGTGTTAAGGTAAGCTCGCTTGATTACTGGACAAAAGCCAGACTTTACTACGATACTGCAAGTGTGGACTGTTGTTCCAAATAAAATCTTATTGTAATATTGGACGGCTTTTTTTTTGAACGAGTGAGGCGTCAACTTTATTGACTTATGCTCGACAAAATGTAACACAAAAGGTTTATAAATAGAAAATTGCCGTAAATTACAACACCCGATTTAATTTGCGATAAAACTTACAGAATTATTATACTTAAGGTTTTCTTGTTACCGATGATAAGCTAAGTATGTATTATAAATTTGATAATACAATGACGTTAATACCATAAGCGATAAGAAAGTTTACTTAAGTACTTAAGTCTTAAAAAAGCGACCTGTTTTTTACCACTGAAAACTTTGAAATAAATAGTAAAGTTATAGTTGATATTTGATTCTCTGATCGAATTTTATTCCAAAGTAAAATAAAATAAAATCCGCACTTAAAATCTATTTTACTACCGACTTACAGGGTGTTTCCTAACTTCTCTGATAAAACGAAGGAGGTAAATCCTCACCTTATTTTAAGACGAAAATGTGGTATAAAAGTTTTTCGCATGTCACTTCGTTTTCGAAATACAGGGTGTTAAAAATATTGTATTTTTCATTTTATTAATTAATGTCAATGATTTGATAATGCATATGATTCAAAAACATTGAATAATTAACTTAAACAGGAGAAAATGTCACGGAGAAAACAAATGTAGTTGCCATGGAACGAAGCAAAGCCTACTCGTATAATTTGACGATAAAAATACGAAAATAACAAAAAAATTAACATACTCTTATCCAGATTCCCGCAAATAAATTAATTGGAAAATTTAAAATTGACCCAAAGTAAAGTGCTGTAATCCTTTAGGTTTAACAAATATCGCTAGAATATCGTTTGGCATTATGTAATTAATAAAATGAAAAAAATATATTTTTATCACCCTGTATTTCAAAAACGAAGTGACATGCGAAAAACCTTTATACCACATTTTCGTCCTAAAATAAGGTGAGGAATCACCTCCTTCATTTTTTCAGAGAGGTTACGAAACACCCTGTATAAGTATGGATACGTACAACTTATGGGGTAGTAAAAAGCTAAATTTTATGAGTGAAAATATGGGTTGCTGCGCACGGTTTTCCGGTCATATTTTTAAAGGTTGCTCGTCGGTTATCTTGCGCCCAATATTGTTGCCGTCATATAGGCAACCCCGCCGTATTGGTGCCGGTTTGGTTGCCAACCAACGACGTGAATCAACGACGACCTTCCAGAACCGAAATCAGTCGTAGCGATGTAACGATAGGTTTGTTCCAACACCCTATTTTTGTATCGTTCTAGAACCGTCACGAAACTGTTGGAATCGATTTTGTGCGCAGGCGTTAATTTTGCACTGTTTGTTGCCGATGCACAAGGGAGGCAAGGTTGGTACGTTTTTGTGACCATTCTGTGTAAAAATCTCAGCTGATCGCCTTTCTGATTCTAGGAAAGAAGTTTAGTAATTAGTTAATTATCATAACATTCATAAATCACAACCCTACTTTTGTTGTTTTGATTTCTTCGTCTAAGCTTGAGTATTATCTTTTTTCGTTCCGTTTTGTTGTATTTAATAATCATGAAAGAGAATAACGTTCAATGTTAAGAATATCTTGTAGGTTTGGGAACCGGATTATACAAATTTAATAAGAATAAATTAAATAATCAAAATATTAAGCAACAACTCCTACAAAACAAGGCTAAAAGAACTGCATGAATGCCAGGAATACAAAAACAACGGTTAAAATTCTTAGGGCGCAAGTCAGTACAAGCGGTTCCTGGTCTTGGCCATGTATCGTTTTTACCGTTCAGGAACTGGTTTGCGAACGATCACAATTTGGTTGGAACACCAAAGGGATCGCCAGCTACACCGTTTTGTGTCGGTTGGAACGCCTTTCGGCTACTACGCATGTGCGTGACCGTACATTGTACGATTTTTAGGGTGGTTGGAACGAACCTGATATTAAGGCCCAATACAGACGAAGCAACACGACATCAACACGATATCCAAGCAACATGTCGCTTGAATGTTGCCGAAGTGTGTCGGTATCCAGACGAGGCGGTACGACATGAGATATTATTTACACAAAACAAATTGCCAGTATTTAAAAAGATGTCCAGCAGCGAGGAATACTCTAGTGAGGAAGAAGATGCTGGTCTATTTATATTTGAGAAATCGGAGAAGAAGGAGACGACGAAAATATTGGGTACATCCTTATATCACGAGAAACAAAAGGAGAAGACTGTTTATTGCAGCAAGAGAATTAAGGCAGAATGATAGAAAATTTCACGCCTTTTACAGGATGTCCAAAGAAAGTTTTCAAGAATTATTAAGTGTTGTGGCACCTTTTCTTCATAAACAAAATACAGTGATGAGAGAATATCGCACGGCAACAGTTGGCTGGCGACTGAATAAAAATGTTGACAAGCAACTTGTAGCCGCGATGTCGTATCCCTTTCATATCATATCGCCTCGTGTGAACACCTGCATTTAAATATATGGCGGCAACATTCAAGCGACATGTTGCTTGGATATCGTGTTGATGTCGTGTTGCTTCGTCTGTATTGGGCCTAAAAATCTATCGATACGAACAATAGATATCAAAATTAATTCTAAAAGTTGCTTTTCAGTGATGATCACAAGGCCTGCTCTTATGCGAGAAAATAGATTGTCTATATCCCAGGAAAGTGTTGATGTGTCAAAATATTGCAGTGTAATCATTTTCATTAAGGGCGAAGTACGGTTCTGTTCGCCGGTTAAGGTAAATAGTTTATCAGTCGGCATTGCGCATGGGATCTGACGATCAGCATTGTTTACATGCGCGAGGCCATAAAGTTGCCACATTTGCTTTTAGAGTTTGGCTATCCATAGATATAGGTCGGTGATGTAAGCTTGTGACAGTTTACTCAAATATTAAAATATGATTGATCCAGCAGGCAATTACTTTTTAAAGGAATATCTCATTGACAACACCGAACACAGGATTTATAGATAGTAAATTTCAACTAAAAAAATTCTATAGTTTGTCGAGTATTTTTAATAGAAATTACAACAATTAAGTATAGATTCATGCGATGGGAGCAGATTGTCAAAATGACATAGAATTTATGGCCAAAACACATATTGTAAATATTGCAAAATAATGGTGCAATATCCGGCTCGAAGGACCATTGTCGAGGCCTATGTCTTCCACCTTGGGATTCGGATCCACAGGAACACTTTTAATTAGGAATAAAACAATTCCGAACTCAAGAGTGTTCCTGTGGATTCGAAGCCCAAGGTGGAAGACATAGGCCTCGACAATGAAATGTCTTGTGATCTAATGTGCACATTAGGACTTAAAATTACATAAAGACCAAATATATCGAATTAGTGATGCTGAATGTGAACTGAATTTTAAAGAAATATGTTGTAGAAATTATGAAAAAATCCACAGCGACCGAGTAGAGCTGTTTAATTTAACGAAACTAAGATAAAAACAACAACACAAACTCTGGAACAAATGACATAATTAATAAATAATATGTAACACATTAATATTTGTAATTACCGATGACCAGAATTTAATTTTTCCCCATTGCTAGCAGTTTATTTTTTTTTTCGTAGAAATCGCCGTCCTCCGAAAAAAAAAGTCTTTCACTAGGTAGGTACAATATAATTTATACTATTTGAAATATTTATATTTAATAACATAAAGCAAGTATACCAATTAATTCACATTCTTCTAGTTTATAAGAATCTTTCCCAAAAGTTCCGTTTTTTTTACAATTTTTTAGGGAAAAAACCGTTTTCCCCAATTTTTCTGCAAAAAGAAATGGTTTATTTAGGTTCTTTGTATTTTTCCCTATTTTTCTGGGGAAACCCGGTTTTTTCCGGCTCTCAATTTTACGGAAAATGTATTAATATGTCAAATTTCAGCTAAGTCAGCTTGGGCTGACATAATTCCCACAGACAAACCGACTATATTCCATAACCGCTCGCTTTTTTCAATTATGGTACGGAAACCCTAAAATACTCCCAATGAGCCTCCCAGTGATACAAGTGTTATATTTGTCCAACGGGACAAGATAAGTTAAGATAAACCCAACCCCTTATCTTGCACACATTAAATCATATAATATCATCTGTGTATTGTGTATAGTACACATAATATACATACGTAAAATACGACCTTGAAGAAACGCTTTTTCAATGTAAATCACACATAGTACTAATTTATTTATGTAGAATCATTATAACGGGTGTTAAAAACACTAAACTGTACGTTTAGAGAGGATTAAATTAACTATCTTGTGGTTGTTAAACTATTCCCGTAAATACCCACTATTAATAATTATTATTATTGCTTTACGATAAAGATTTTATAATAAAAAAATGTTATTACAGGGCGAGTCTGACAGCGAATACGGATAGCTTCATGTTTTTCTATAACATCGGTTGAAAATATTTCTGAATTAGTACGTCTCTAGTGTCGACTTTTACTTTGTAAACTGCATTTTTGAACCAGCCCCGTAAACAAAAGTCCAGTGGTGTGAGGTCTGGAAAGATCTTTGGGTCTGGAGATCTTGGAGGCAAACTATGGAACTACCGCGAACAACCCGAACCTTTCGCCCAAATGTTGCTTGGCCTGATGAGCGAATCGTGCAGGAACTCGTGCTGATTTTGTAAAAAAATTAAGTAGTCCTCTCCCGTGAGGCGATTCGATTATCAAAAATTATAGGACCAACGCGATCGACTTTAGGCGAGATGAGGAGACGTGTCGTTGTCTACGATTACAGAGAAATGTAACCTAATTTTAAGAAAATTATTTGTTGTCATCTTGACAGGAGTTTGTGGTTTATGCAGTGGCGCACCCAAATTACTTTTTGTTTCTCATATACATTTTGAAGTAAGTGCAGCATTTAACTACAATAATTATATCCATATAATCCATAAATTTAATAAAAATCCCCGGAAAAAAGTTTCTGAAGCAACATTTTGCTTGCCTGCTAGAGCGACAAAAAAAAACAAATTCGCTGTAAAGTGTTCTTGTTTAAAACGGAAAACCGAATCAATATATTTTGGCAGTTTCGAACAAACCTCGAATTCAGTGGCGGCTCGTGACCTATGATAGAGGGGGTTCACAAGTATTGTGAAATTATTTTTAAAATTTTATTTTTGTGTAACGACCAAACAATTACTTTCTAGCCGTTTTAAATGTAGAAAGAAAAGAGTAATAAGAAAATGTGTTAGGTAAAACATATTTTTATTTATTTTTAATTTTACACAAGGAAATACAACTTTTGGAAAATAAGAAAGGTTTTCTTAGTGTGTATAGTGCTTAAACGTAAAGTCCGTTCTTCGGTTCTTAATTGTATAAAATTGATCAATAACAGCCTCATTAAAGTTTGTATACCCTCTATAATTTTTTTTTATCTATTTAATTTTTAAACTTTCTAATAAAGTCCCTAGATTTACCCTTTATGGTCTGCGTTAAATTAATTTCGGGATTAGGTCTTCCCGCATTCTTCACTTCAAATTTTTGCTCCAAACTCAAACAGCTAATGTTATTTTTTAAATAGTTCACCGTCAAACTATTCATTTTAATTTAATAAATATATAATATTAAAATATTAAAACATACACGCTCGAATTTCTAACTAGATCGAACAGACAACGGCGCGACGCACATTAAAATTGTGCGCCTTTCCCATGTTAAATCGCCACAGCCCCGCTATCTCCCGCCACCTGTTACTACAGATAAACTGCATTATGCCCCGCCTACTTAATCGCACATGCGAGCAAGTCTCGTCATAATCGTCATTAACCTCGACCTAGGCACGGTTGCCGGATCGAGAGCGTATAATATATAGTTTGGTTGACGGTACGATAAAATATTAGGGAGAGTCGGACTTTATACGATAATTGACGGTACGATAAAATATTAGGGAGGGTCGGACTTTATACGATAAATAATATTCAATGAATATAAATTAATATATTTTTATTCGTTTTGGGGATGCACGTGCGCATATGCTCCTGTGGAAGAACCGCCACTGCTCGATTTACCAGATGACATTTTTCGAACTCACCAGGAATCACCAATTTCTTACGAGTTTTTCGTCGAGTAATAAATTATCTAAAAACGTCAAAAGCGCAGTCGATGGACTGCCAAGAAATGCAACTGTTGACTTCAGGAGTAGAATTACACAGTAGAAATCTATGCTGTGTCGAATTCTATGTGACACAGTATCCCACTGCTGGCAATGATACATTCATTTTCTATTCTGCCCAACAGATACACAAAAACCCGACACAAAAATCTACCCAGAATATACACAACAAGCTCATGCTCTTACAGATTCATGGTGCATCCCGTACTATGATACGGGTTTAGTAAAACATAAAAAGACGATCTTATATTAATAGCCAACAATTTAATAACCGAAAACAAATTAGGTAAGGCAACAACTCTAATTTATTTACCTAATTAATGCACAGGCTAAAAGATTTAAAGGCAATAAACCTCAAAATGGCATCACTAAAAATAACCATTAAATATTTAATAACGTTTGCAAGAGATACGCTATTAGGGATAATACTTATCACGCAAAAACGCGTACCAAGCACGTCACGTCTTAAAGACGTCTGTAGTTATCGATCTTGCGCCCCCATACCGACAAGACGCATGGAGAAAAGAGGTCGCGTGGCCCAGAATATTCGCCACGTGATTGTTTTGCGGCAATTACGTGCTAAAGATAATCGAAAAAATGTCGATAATTTATCAGCAGTGAACTCATGGACTAAAACAAGGAAAATACATTTCCATTAAACTTGGGAATTTCATTTGGATATCTTTATCGCTATCCGAGGACACTCACTTCGGCGACGGATAACATTAAACGACCAATTTATACAACAGTATCCCCAACGACATTTACTTACCGGTATAAAAATGGGAATAGTACTTTACGTATCAAGGGCCGAAAAGCCTCCGACGGCCCGAGATATGTACCGTATTTTTTTTTACAAGTGTTCCGAAGCTTTGATGCCAAATAAATAAAGAAATTCTTCAGACAGTTTTCCTGTCTACATGACATGAAATCACTCGCGCATGGAGAATGTAAATATCTATTTATTATTTTTGACAAATAGGCTCGGTGGCCTAGTGGTATAGCGTTCGCCTTGTGATCTGGGAGTCGCGGGTTCAAATTCCGCACCGGCATCTCTGGTTTTATTTATTTTTTTACAAGTGCCCATCAAATTAGTGGACCCAATTGATGATAATTTCAACAGCTTCATTACTATAGACACCTTATTTTGACTTGACATATTCAAACTGTAAATCAATCCGTACCATCTGTGAATCAGTGGATAAGTCAAGTTTTGTGAAAAATTAGATAGCTCACCACCAAATTTCACCGTGAATAAATGGATAAGTCAAGTTTTGTGAAGAATAAGATGGATTACCATGAATGATATCAATATTCCATCCGTGAATAAATTGGTAACACAAATTATCAATAAGGTTGAGGGCGAGGATTTCGTAAATATATGGACATGTTGAGATCGAGACTGATTTTGGAAAATACCCCCAATATTTAAATGGCTCTACTGACCTTGAAATTTTAGACTTAATATATTACTAACAGTGATAATAAAGACATTCTCTTATACTCAAGTGTTTACATTACATGTTCTTTCTTTCCTCACTTTAAACTTTAAGGTTATAATGCTCCGAAGTATAGGTTTGGAGCTTCAAAAAAAAATAACAAACGCGAACACAAATACGGGCACACCCTGTATACTACAGAATTCATGAAATAACTGAAATCAATTTTCCATTTAGAATTATGTCAAACATAATAATATAACTATTTACCCAATCATAGAGGCAAACATGAACTCACATATACTGACTAAATGAATACGGAACAAAGTATATATATGTGAATTCATTTAAAATAATAATTTGTATGCAAGATGCCACCAGGAATTTTAAATCAAGACATCAGGAACTAGGTCAGTTTTTTTGCAGATACCCGCAAGTCCTCGACCGTTTCGAGTTCTCCTGGGAATAAAAAAATCAATAAACCGAGGAAAGACAATAATACGGTAAAAATACGAATTACGCTGCCCTTTATATAGCGGTATAAGGAACAATTAAATATTTAACAAGGTAAGGGTAAATTACTCGTCAGGGTTGATAACCATAAAATAATGCTGTTGTTATTCCTTATAATAAACGGAAATTTTCATGTTATAGTATGTAGTACTGAGCATGTTTTAAGGGGTCAGTCGCAATCCTATTAGCGTAGGAAGATCCGTATGATAATGAGATTTTATTTATATAGAGTGTCCAAAGGAAAATCATACAATCAAATTAAGATCAAATCTCAATGGTACATTTTTGATCTCACTTTTTTAACCCGTTGAGTGCTCCAAAAGGCGTCATCCGATTCTTAAGTGGGGGGCGGATGACGCTTTCTGACGTCATTGTCCTGTTTGTCCAGGTTTACCAGCTTCTTGCATTGAGCCATGTTTCCAAAAATTTCATCAAAATGTCTAATTCAAAGTTTTTATATATTGGGAAATAAGTATTAGTAGTATTTAGCATTATTTCATTTTTTTATAGAATATTAATTAATGATTTTATTATTCCTTAAAAAATATTAATCAGTCCCCGGGTCGGATAGTGAACGGGTTAAGCAATGGTCTTAGGGTCGTCACCTTTACTTTTATCAAGCAAAATGTCCTTGCGGCTTTTTCCGGATTTAAATGTCCTTTTTTTACAAAGTATCCGCCTATTTCTTCGGCGAGTGTCCAGCCTTGCGTCGTTCGCTACCACGATGACGCACTACGGAACTTCCCCCTATGTCACTTCCCGTCTGCTCGATATGGACCGAGAGAACAATACTGCAAGAAAGTGCGTGAAAGCAACTACACGTTAACGCGTTAGGATGGTTCCCTTGAAATTACCAATCTAGTTTTAAACGTTTAAGGTGCTTTTGCTCAATAAAAAACATGGTGTAACGTTTACTAGTCATTATTTCAAAAACGCAGATACAGAATCCAGCCGCGTCGTCCCGATCACTATCGAAAAGTTGTGTTGTGGAATTATTTGCTTCCATGTGCTTTAGATTTGTAATTTATGTACGTTTGGTTATCTCGTTTGCAAAAAAGAATTTTTTTGTTGTCATCTATCTACATTATATTGAAATTGTATATTGTAGGAACATTGAAATTATTAGAATTAGAATTTCTCGCATCGCTCTAGGCCCGCAAAGTATACCCAGTTCCAAAATGTCAAAACAAGTCTTACTTTTTCTAGTTTTAAGCCTTTAACCTTTAAGATAATACATTTATATTAAGTAATAAATATCCAAACTAGAAAAAATTATAGCTACTAAAGGTAATGACACCGATTAACCCACTCTCTTTTATTTTGTATATATTTTTAGAAAAAGGGATAAAATGGAAATTTGTCTAATGGCCCTCAGGGCCGGATTTGCCCTTCTTGCCGCCCCTGGGCAATAGCGAACTTGCCCCGAATTCTTTTGACAAATTCCCAAGAAATTTAAAATCTTTTTCCAAAAATTTGCCGCCCTATAAATGTCCATGCTTAAATCCGGCCCCGATAGCCTTACAACCTGACAATGAAAAATTACGTTAAAATGCGGTTTTAAATGTTCCAAAATTGTCAATTATTCCCGGCGTTTCAAAGGTATGTACGTACGAATCACCGCGGCAGAAATACATATCAACATTGTGTCTCGAAATCGTATATAGGTAGCAATTCTAAAAATATCGGTTGTGTGCCAAACCTAGACTAGGCATTAATTAGAGTAGTAAATAGTAATTACTGGATTTGAAACGTATTCGTTCAAACTGAGCTTCTACAAATTATTCATTCATTATTAATTAACATTCCATTGTCTTTGAACGCTAATCAAGGCCGTGGCCAATCTTTTCATTGATGTAAAATGGGTAATACATTAAGGCCAAGATAAAGTAATGACATTAACTAGTGAAGCCGCCGGAAGCGCATCAGAATCCGATATCCGGTATTAACCACCGACCTATAACTATGGATACCTACAGATTATGGGATACGCAGTAAAAAGTTTAATTTTACAAGCGCACAACGTTCTCGCTGTCATAATATGCTGTTCCTTGGAAAACTCCGCCTGCACCCATACCAGTCAACCAAAGATCATCATACAGGACTGAAACCAGTCATAGGGATGTAACGATATTAAAAATCTATCGATATGTCGAGAATGGATATATACAGGGTGTTATGGAAATGACGTATTATATTTAAATGGGTGACTCCTCGGGTGTCCTAGAGAAGCGCAACATATTTTTTTTTTAATCGAACGTTTAAAAAGTGGGGTAATTCGGCCCTAAATCCACACACAACTCCTCGGCACATTCATATATGAACATATTACATTGCCCAGCTGATTAATCAACAGATGTTCAAGCACAATGTTGTTAAAATGTTTAAAAGTGTAAAACTTTAGTTTCTTATAAAAATAAATATTTAGCTTACTTAAGTTAATCCAGGACGCGATTAAGGAATCCAGGGCACAGACACTTTCAGTTCTTTTTTCTATGGGAAAAACTTTAGGCTTATCACGTGTCCTGATGATAGTGTGGGAGTGCATAATAAGCTTATCACTAAACCCCAACACTAACGCATAATTACACTTTACAATAACACACATGGAACAAGAGCACTTAATCATTTCGCAATAGAAATAATAAAAACGCTAATTTCTATGGGCCATTAACCCTTTACTAAAGATAAAATGAAACAATTATGTTAACAATTGACAGGAACTGCCCTTTGAAATAATGGTCTAGTCCATCTTCGGACCAGTCGTCAAACTTTCTTTCCGAGAAATCTTCGCTCTCTAGAGCCAGCGCGGTTGCCATTTCCGAGACTATAATTATACAGGAAAGTCATATTATAGAAGGAAATTCGGCAATTTATGATAGTCGTTTATAAAACATCGAAAGTGGCAACACTGTATTTTTAAATATTAGCCCGATTGCCACAATCAGCTGTTTAAAGAAGCAGGCCGATATCGATCGAGAGAACCAATGTGTTATTTATTTTTAAAATTTTTAGATGTTAAATACATTATTTCCCAGACCACTCGGACAATAAGGGCGTATTTTTGTCTACACAGTAGCACTTTAAAATACTAATTCAGATTGAATGGTACTTAGATGTGTTATGTGATTTTATTGTGCCGGTTTGTTTTTGTTCAAGTTACCTAGGTACTTTTTTTATAAATTAAGTTGGTGTTAAATAAGTCCGAAAAGCTAAATAAAATTGAATTTTTTTTCCTAAAGGGTAAGTGGCATTTATAAACTTTTAAGTTGTCCAGATCTGACGGGTGTCGTTCGACCATTTAAAAACTCCGCGGAGGTTCGTTCGAGTCAGTGCAAGTTTGTAAATCAGAGATTGTTTCCTAGCGAACTGAACTGAACGTAAAAGTTTATAATAATGTACCCTGAAAAATAAACAACTTGCAATCTGTCAAACGGTTATTGACTTTCTAAAGAGTTTACCCTGAAGATATGTCAACACTGTTGACATATGCTGACATATGCTGCTTTGTTTGCCTTCCTGAAAGGGGCACCATGTGGTCATTTTTGGTTTGACATAAGGTCATATACAGGGCATATTAAATTAAAGCGCCATTTTTGGATATTTTTTTTTAATTTGTTTTCATCTCAGGAATTGCCGATTTAAATATAATACGTCATTTCCATAACACCCTGTATATAAATTAATTCAAAAAGTACGTAAAATAAATTTAAAGTACGGTTCTGTTCACCGAATTGATCAGTCGGCACTGTGCATGACCAGTGACGATCAGCTTTGTTTACATGCGCCAGGCCATAAATTTGCTATTTTTGCTTTTAGAGTTTGGCTATCCATAGATATAGGTCAGTGGTCACCTCTCAAAACAGAGAGAGGGGGTAAATATTAAAATTCATGATAATCTTTTTAACAGTATTTGACATATCGCTTTGTAATACTTTAAAAAATTCACTCAGTACTCAGTATAATTGATATCCAAGATCATATATTTATTTTTTGTTTGTAGCGAGAAAGTCCATCGGGTTACTAAGGTAAATTTGTGAGCAATTTTATTTTTTCTAATTAAGTAAAAAATTAATAGTAGTTAGACTTTGAAAAACAACTTAAAATAATGAAATTATTAATTACTTCTAGGTTACCTATAACGTCAATATGTATCTACACAGACTCATTTTTAATTAATAAAAATACTGCCTAATGGCATATCAATAGGTAAAGTACAAGTTAAATGTCAAAACATGGTATTATGCTATGCCGCTTGAATCTTCCAATCTTTATGAACACGCTTGGGTAAATTTAATAAATTAAACAGTGGCATTTTACGTATTTTCAGTCAATAGTCGAACAGCAAAAGATGAATGATTAATTATCAAGTAATTCCGTTATATCAATACCGAGCGGTTATGATCTATTTTCGTCGGGTGTATGACAGTGGCGGTTCGTCCATAGGAGCACATGAGCACGTGCACCCCCATAAAGAATAAAAAAAAAAATAAAATATTAATTCATAAAATATTCATTTAATACGTATAAAGTCCGAACCTTCCTAATATTTTATCGTACCTTCAAACCAAACTTATAAGTAGTAGCTCTCACTGTGACGCGCTGGTCGTTAGATTGGTGACGAGATGGTCGCACATGCGCTCATGTAGGCGGGCCATAATGCAGTTTTTCTTTACTATCAGGCGGCGGGGGATAACGGAGATATCGCGACTTTGACTAGAGCGCGCCTTTAACCGTTTGTTCGGCATGTACGCAGTAATTCGAGGTATGTTCGTGTTCGTACCAATATTTTAATAAGCTATATATATTTTTTTATAAGCTAAAGTCCGTTTTGTTGCAGTTGATAGCTCATATCGAGGGTTGAAGCCATAAAACAACCGTAAACCATAGGCGTTGCCAATAGTAATTACCTTATTTAATAAGAAAATTGGCCTCTGTCCATTGTTAAGTAGGATTAGGGTTAAAGTAGGTACAACAGGGGTAATTAATTTACCTATTTTTGCCTGCTTTAGGATGTTATTACGCCATTTGATGTGCGTTTGTCAAACTATGTATTTAGTTGTATTTACATACTGCATTATCTCAAAGTTGAATTATTTCCTATACTTGTAACAATGGCTTCAAGTTTTTCGCCAACGTGTCTTCGTCAAATTAGCAAGAGTGCATATTCTCTCCGAGAAAAGACATTAATATTAAACGTGCATGATGCTCTAGTGTACCAGAAACCTGCAAGTGATGTTCGTAGCATCATTGCAGAGTGTGCCAATATGGTAGGAGTTGGAGAGGCTACTATATATAGGTTCTTGCGTGAAAGAAAATCTAAGAACCTCAGTGAGCCAAAACCACTCCCAGGAAAGAAACCGTTAGAAATTGACAATTTCATTAAAAATGGTATTAGAAGAAAAGTACATAGTTTTTATTTTGCCAAGGAAATACCAACTATAGACAAAATTTTACAAGCCATTAACTACGACGAGGACTTACCACAGCTATCACGAACGAAACTATGGAAAATACTTCATGATATGAACTTTCGATGGGAGAAGCAAAACAGAAAATCTTTTCTTATTGATAGAGCAGATATTATTTGCTGGAGACGTCAATACTTAAGGTCCATCCGAAAATACCGCAGCGAAGGCAAAAACATTTTCTATTTGGATGAAACTTGGCTGAACGAAGGGCACACCGTATCTAAAGTTTGGCAAGATAAAAATGTCCTAAGTTCTCGACAAGCTGTCATGGAAGGCTGGTCAACAGGACTTAGACCACCATCTGGAAAGGGACGCAGACTTATTATAACTCATATAGGAAGTTCAAATGGCTTTTTGGATCAAGGATTATTACAATTCCAGTCGAATTCTACTAAAGACTATCATGAAGAAATGACTGCTGATGTTTTCGAGGAATATTTTAAGCAAATGATAGAATACATTCCCGCTAATTCTGTAATAGTGATGGATAATGCCAGCTATCACTCTAGGCTAAAAGAGAATCTTCCCACAACTTCATGGAAAAAGGCGGAAATCGTAAACTGGTTACAACGAAAGGAATTGAGTTACGATAATACCATGGTAAAAAAAGAACTTTTGGATATTGTTAGGCTACATAAATCACAGTATAAAAAGTATGTTATTGACGAGATGGCAAGAGATCGAGGTATTATAGTGCTCCGTTTACCACCTTACCATTGTGAGCTAAATCCTATCGAATTAATATGGGCTCAAGTAAAAGGATATGTTGCTAGAAATAACAAAACTTTTAAAATGCAAGAAGTGCGACACCTCTTGCTTCATTCTTTAGCAAATGTGTCATCAGAAAATTGGCAAAACGCCATAAAACATGCTATAGTAGAGGAACAAAAAATGTGGGAACTTGACAACGTAATTGACACAACTATGGAAATTGAGCCTTTAGTAATAAGCGTAGGACATGATGACTCTTCAGATTCTTCTGAGGACCATTTTATCGAGTTATAATTATTGAAATTGTCAATATTTTTTGATCTGTAAATAAATTAGTTTTCTTGTAAATAAATTCATAAAATCATAAAATCTATTACATTTAAATAAAATAATAAGCGGTTACATTAAAAACCCAACTCTCCGACCATGATGGGCCGTTTTAATCATTCTCCTTTCATTTCATTTTATGGCTCTATTGTTACTTTATCTGTTACCCGGTGGAATAGGTCAAAATTTCTTCATCTTTATGCTAGATGTACGTAAAAAGACCATTTTATAGGTAAAATATTTTAGGCCACCGGGCCCTTGTTTTGAATCTTTAATGAGGGTATCGAGCTATCAACGGCAACGAAACAGACTTTATTTAGTTTGACGGTTGTGGAATATTCAATATTCAGCTCTTTTGAATTTGGAGCAAAGAAAAAATTTTCTGCAAATAAGAACAGAAGAATGAACTTTACATTTAAGCACACTAAAAAAACCTTTTTTATTTTCTTATGTTTCCCTAACGCTTTTCTTATTACTTTTTGGGCACATAGTTACGCAACTTTGACCTGATTTAACCGCCCTCGTATTCCTTGTCGTTTCCGAAAACCCAATGGTGAAGTGCGAATTTGTTACACCCTACATGTGATTAAACACCCTTAATCTCTGGGCATTTTATTCTTATCTAATTAATTTTAAATAAATATTCCTCAAGCCACAAGCCGCTTGTTTAACATAATTTTACCCCAAAATCAGGAAATTTATGTTTTCAGACTATTTTTATTACCATACTGTAATTTAACTTATATTTCATGTATTTTGCGCGTTTAACATTAGGCACATTTTTTAAAAATATTAATATAAAGGCTAATTTAGTAATAGAGGACGAGATTATTCAAAACAAGAAGACATAAAATCAGAAAATTTCCCTAACAATTTAAAGCAAAAGGACTATTCAATGTTAGCAGGATTGCACCAGAAAATGGTCTTTTGTTAAAGCTAGGTAACTGGTATCGCTAGGAAAACAGTCTAAAAACTTGAGAAGAACGATTCCCAGATATTTTTATGACAACTTTTACTATAAACATTATTCCAAAAATTTTCTTTAGTCAATATATTGAGCGAAAAATGGTTATTTTTTAATGTTGGCAAAATAAGAGCTTTTCAAATTCTTCCCGGATATATTTTACACTGGGTAATTGGGAAGAATGGATCAAACTCCAGAAGCTTATTGTATACAAGAAAATAATGTAAAAAAAAATCTCATGTCCTTATCCGATTTTCATTTGTTTTCAAGTTATAGGGTAATTTGAATATTCGTTAATGGAGAAAATATTCACCATAAATTTTCGGTAAGCGTGTGGTTTGGTCCTTAGTTATTTAATTGGCCCTTTTAATTGACGTTGTCGATGTTCACTAGTGAATTAATTTTATGACAATAAAAGTATTATTATTCTTATTTTGGAGAATCGCCGCACGGGACAGTACAATTTAAATTATTTACAAAATGAATTACAAGGACTACTATAGGATGTTGCTGTAAACATCAGACTGCAACTGCAGATTTCCCTCATCAGGGCAAGCAATATTTGTACAAAAGGTTTCCAGGACTTTGGATTGGTGGGCCTCAAAGATCTCCAGACCTCGCACAACTAGGTATGATATGAAAATGAAGTTTACAATGTGAAAGTAGATTCTTGGAAGACACTAATTTGACGTAACAGAAATACTGCAGCCGATATTAAAGAAGGACATGAAGCAATCAGGAAAGAAACAGACCTACCTAGCGAAGCAGACAATTTTTAGAGGTCAATTTTTATATTTATCACATTATGATTAAAAAAATTTAAATGAATGAAACTTGGTTTGCTATAACTTGAAAACAAATGAAAATCTCACTCACTCATCAAATATGAGTTTTTTAAAATTGTTTTCATGTATACAATAAGCTTCTGGAGTTTGGTCGGATCCTCCAGGCTCATCCTGTAAATAATAACAATTCATCACCCCAATCATATCTTAGGAAATCGGAAAAAAATTTATAAGTTGGCCAGTGTACATTACAAGAGTTTCCGCAACTATAACTTGAACTAATAGTCATCAAGCAAAATGAATGAATTTGAAATTATGCCAAAAATTAAAAATTCTCCATTAACAAATATTTCTCTGTTGTTGCAAAAATATCCGAATAATTCCAATGTTTGCTTTCAGCATCACTACTCTGGCAAGTAAGAAACTTTATACTTTTGTGTTTAATTGTTTGATTTCTATTTGAATATAAATTCCTTCTTCCCTGAACATCAAGTTGATGACTATGTAATGACAACCGTTTATTTATTTTCTGTTAAATTATGATGCATGAACCAAACCCCACCTAAAGTAATTAAATTGAGATTAGTACTGCCTAGTATTGATAGCCAATTATGAGTCGACAAGAAATAATTCCTTTGCGGGCGTTAATGTAACCAACCAGAAGCTACTTATACAAAAGTAGATAATTATATTTTTTGCAAACTCAAATAGTTTACATTCCATTTACTGATTATATTTTCTTCGAGACAATTTGGATGGTACTTGGTACATATTGTTAACATATACAGGTGCCGATCCAATGTGTTTTACCACACCTACTTTTAACTCACTGTATATACGCGTATAATTAATATACATATAAAACATGATTTTTGCAATCTATCCCCCAACACGGGCATGGTAAGGTGTTCTCTAAATTGATAATGAAAACCCAGTTTTGTAAAAAAAAAAATTATTAAATAAATGGAATATTTACAAACAGGGCGTGAAAACCTAAGCATGTAATATGCTTTTGAACAGTTGAAATATATTTTTTAGGTCAATTTTGTTTATGACGTTACTGACTGCAGAGGGTTGCCTAACATCCCAAATATTCAAAAGCATCTATTCTGGAATGTCTCCGTTGTTTTAGTAGAATTTGGTAAAACCGGCATAATAAATAAAATTCAATATAGGTAAGTGGGTAATTGCTTACTTAACTGGGTTAACAACAAAACAGGACAATCAGTATAATTTATGACCCAATTTACTTCGTGTTCCTAAAGCTATAAAGATACCTACTTACAGGAAATTAAACAGGATTAGAAGGTGTGCAAAATTTCCTAATAAAATTAGATTACAGATGACTAAATAAGCATTATGTAGTTTCGTGTAATTAAAAACAAATTTACATACCGTCAGCGTCGACTTCATTGATCATATCCTGTAACTCAGCTTCTGTTGGATTTTGACCTAAAGATCTCATTACAGTTCCTAATTCTTTGGTTGTAATTGTACCATCCCCGTCTTTGTCAAATAATGAAAACGCTTCTTTAAATTCAGCAATTTGTTCTTCAGTGAGTTGGTCAGCCTAGAAACGAACATAATTGAGTACCTAATGTGATCATAAAACGTCATTAAGCCCTTTGCCCCGTTTTTTCTAACGGTTTTCTGGAAAAGTAAACACCCTCCTTGAAGTATGCAACAGATCAATACAGTAACGGTTTTGCTAATTTGCAGAAAAATACAAGTGAATTAACGAATTTCATGCGAAACCAAGTTGAAATTTTGCCCAGCTAAAACTAGAAGACCCGCAATGCGGTAAAAATTTTAAACCGGTTGTATTTACGTAGCCTCTAAATTTTGACAGCTATTTACAAACAAAATTTAGCAATTTCTTTGAAAAATACAGGAACTAGAAGCAAGTCATCATAGTAAATGTTCGTTATAAACCTAGGATGACCAAAAATATCCACTCACCATTGTGATTTTTTAAGATTACACTAAAACGAAATAATGTCGACGCACGGTTTCACTGAATAACAACGTCTCACCGTGAAGTACACTAGCCAACTGTTTCGTTTTCTCGTTTTGTTTAGGTACAGGGTGAGGGGAGGGGAAACTGCTGCGAACACTACCGCCAAAGCGCAATGGCGCGGCTACGACATAAACCAGTAAATATTCCTACGCTATATTCCAAAACCGGCTTTAAAGTTCTCGCGTATTTTGGTATAATATTTAATTTTAATACTATAAACTGTATGCTTGCTTCAAAATCACCCTTTAGGTTATTTTAGAGAACAGAAAACCCCGTGAGAACGAAGAAGTAATTTTTGTTGCGGAATGTGTCAAAAGTTTGAATGTCAGGCGCGGCTTGTTTACAACGTCCTCACCGGAGAATGGCGGCATGTGATTGGTTGAATGCTACCTGCAATGCGTCAAACAGGCAACGGATCGGAATCGCACGCGGTGCGTGACGTTTTCACAGCGTCGCGACGCTAGATTCGACGACGTCGTTCTGCTGATATTGTGCGGGTGCGGCAGCGCGGCAATGAGGACTGGGCATGCACACCCAAGAGCCACACCGCGCCACTAAAAGCAACTTTGTAATAATTAGAACCTGCATAATTTAAAAATTGCCTGCTGAGTGGACCACTCCCAACGCGTAATCGCTGTCCAAAATTATTCATCACGGAAGGGTGTTTATTGGTATTTTGGGTTTAATATTCTTCCTCAACGAAGATTAGCCTGTTTTGAGAATCAATAGTTCAAATTTAAAAAAAACATAGTAGACGCCAATAAGCGCCCAATGCGATGGTTTTTATAATAATTATATTCTCAAAAATATAGAAAACATAACATTTTGATCATTTCAGAAGAATAAAGAAAAACGAACAATTTTTCGAAGAGTAAATTATTTAGAATACATTTTTATAGAATTAACGATTTTATATCTATGTTCTTTCCTTTCTCACGATTTTTTACACATAAGAAATTATATAGGTACAGTTTGTGTCCATAGATTGACTCCCAAAGAAGGAATTAAAACTTTTTTTCCTCCGGTTTTTGCTCAAACGCGAATGTATCGGAATTAGGACCCCCGCTAGATTTAGCCAAATGTGTTTTTATTGGAAAATAGTAAAGGAAAATAAATTAGTGGGGGGCACTTATCGCCACCAGTGGTGTATCAAAATAAAATATTTCTGAATTCCAAAAACCAAACGCAATAATATTCCAAAATAAATGATATTTTTATTTCGATGAACCAGATCGGAGAAGCATACGTATATATTATAAGAGGAGTGTCATGATTAACCATAAATCTATACATCATATTGATAACAAGTGTGGAAAATTTTAGGTCATTTTAATATTAAATAAAATGACGCAAGATGTTTGGCATGCAAATAAATGTGAGAAAATCTCTTTGTAACTGCTTGATAAATTCCCAGTCAGTATTTCTCTCGCAAAAATAATTTATGAAATAAATGTTAAGAAAATAAGTAAGTGAATTAAAGCAAATAATAATAATCGTTATCGTCGACGTTTTAGCTGGATGACAAAAATCCTAAAAATGTCCCTATATGAGCTTAAAATAGCTCTGAGAGCAACAAAGACAGAGAACGGACCCCTTATTTTTTCGAGAGAGAAAATATTACTCATATATACCTACCTTTTTTTATAATTACAAAAATGACTTTGAAATATTTAGGAATTATAGGATGTCAGTGTGCCAGTGACCGATTGTGTATGTAATATAAAAGATCAATGCACTTGCTCAATTACGTTAGTCAGAGAAGGCGATAAGGAATCGCGTTCTCCCCCGCAGAGGCGTCAAGTTCAGGGGGGGCGGAGGAGCGCGTGGATTATCTTGAATTGTACCGCCCCATCTCAAACAGAGGAAGCCAATTATATCCAATAATTAGAATAGAAATCTTAGTATTAAAATCATATCAAAAATAAATTTAAATAAGAAATTCAAAAAATGCAACGTTCCATGTATGTTCCAATTATTAAAAATAGAAAAAAAAATACATATTTTCATTTTTAAATTAGATATAGTAGTTGGGTGATATTGTTAACATTTAGCCGTGGCCTCGAAATTTTAGCCTGCGGCGAATTTTAATTACAATATTTTTCCAACTTCACGCGTTCCGTGCGTAATTATATTTGTCCCCTGCCCCTGTCCGATTCTGCCAAGTATGTTTTTATTGGAAATTGCCAAAGGAAAGCAGAAGCAAAGTTCCCCGAATGGCAGGCCCAAGGCAGGCCCATCTGTGGACGGCTTGTCGCCATCAACGCTTTGTGATATATAAAAAATATGAGCTTTTTTGGTCTCTATGAAGCGAGGCTGTGATTGACCTACTCTGTGGCTTCATGATATAGCATGGATTGTTCAAACGGAAAACTTTAATATACGCCGATTCGTGAGTGCATAAACTTAACTTGTATCATTCAATATCGGATTCTTTTGTAGATGTTCGATAAAATCTTCCTTATCCAGAATCACAATTTCCTGCATATTTTGTAGGTTATATGTTTACCTGTTTTGTTTTTCATTTCTGGGTCGGGAGTTTTTTAAATTTAAAATATTTTCAAGGATTAAAGTCATAAAGTGATATTTAGATAAAAGCTTTTTCAACATGACTAGTAGAGCAAAATCTGGAGCTTCAAGGATAGAGGTAGATATAGAAAAAAATAGAGAAGAGGGAAGCTGGATAAAAGTTATCGAGCTGGCAGAGCAACTTAAGGATAAATCGCCAGAACTTAGTAAGAATTTTAACAGTTTTTTGTGTATACAATATAATTTATTGAGTGTAAGACCTGTAATAGGATAAGTTAATTATTTTCTGGACCATCTAAAGTGTAAGAGAGTTTTCTTTATTTATATCATAAAACAAGAAATAGCAACTTATACAGGTATCAGAAGACGACAAAATTGAAACTTTGGTTATATAGTTAGGTGATGTTTGCTTCCGCTAGAACTCTTGGTCAAACATCTTAATAACTAATGAATCATCGACCGACTTTGACTAAATTGCGACCTGGATTAAAAAATCAGTTTAAAATTTTATAATGTGTTTAAGGAGATATTTATCTTTCTCATGCCAATGAAAAATTGGTGAATATTAAGTATAAATAGTCTTTATTAAGAATTGATGAATATTTATTTACAATCTTTATAGTGTATAAGTACTGTATAACATATTAGAACGCCAAGTATAATGGATATTCCTTGGGCCAGGTATACCATGACAGTTGTTTTGACCTTATCGAGATTCAACAGTCACAACTTGAGCAATTCTGACAATAGCCGGACTGCACATTCAACACCCATCATAAATAATAATCGGTGACAAATTCACCCTTAAGCCATCCAGTGGGAACGTAATCAAATGCAGAGGAAAATGAGCAGGCCGTGGAAAATACATTTAAAAAGTCCAAATATTAAGAAGAATTACCAAACATATAAAACATCATGGTCTATCCTGGCCCAGGGAATCTATAAATACTGTAATAGTTTAATAATTTTTGTTATAGTCTGCCTTTCAGATTTTTTGATTGGTGAAGGCAAGCTTGAAAACTTCCTGGAAGAATGGCCTCCTATCGAACTCAATATTCAAAAAGCTAAGATGGGTCTTATCGAAGCACGGAGGTATCTTCATTTGGTTATTACAGAAGCAGGAATAAAGGTTTGTAATACTTAGCTGGCATAACATTAATGATGTACAGTTCTGTTCTGTTCTGTTAAAATGAGAGGTGCGTCATATACTATTCTTAATGTGTCATGGATCTTGTCCTATTCTACTTGTATGGTTGATAACGTGAGAACTTCCGCCTCAACCACTAAATCTCTACTCTACTTTGGCTTGGAAAGTATTGATTATTTATTCATGTTTAACTTTAATCAAAAATGAACCTAACTACTTATCATTCCTCTGTGACATAATTGATAAAACAAAAAAATTTACTGAAATATTTTCACTTCCCCTACGTATTTAGAATTATTCGGAGTTGGTTTTCCCCTGTTCATGTATAAATGGGTAGGTATACAGGGTATTATGGAAATGATTTGGTACATGTATTTAAACCTGCAAATCCTGAGATGAAGAAGCTGCAGAAAAATAACTACAAATGACGCTTAATCATTCTCATTGTCATAAAAAGCCGCGTGCACTACTGATATTTTGTAAATAAACCCATATGACTAGTTAAGAGACCTCAGTCATCAGCCATGTTGTCAAATTTACACGTTATTTTTCCCGTAAGTTCAAATTCAACCATGCAAATAGAACCAAATAGTTTTATAAAAGAACACTACACTAGAGACCACCAACAACTAACAACCGGAATACACAACGTACCGACTTAACTAACGTTTACATAATGTATAGGCGCATCGCGGCGGGTGGTAGACGGCAAGCCATGGTATCAAACGCGGGAGGCTGAAAATGTTAATTAAAGGTAGTCACCCATTTAAATACTATAATAAGCCTGATATCGGCACTGGTGAGACGATGGCTAATTCCTAAACTATCAATGAAATAGTATTCCATTTTAGGCGGGTGTAGCCATGGATGCTCATTTACTCTTGGGTAAGCTTCACTATTCGTGTGGTCAATATGCTGACGCTCTTAAAAATTACAAAATGGCTGATCTACAAAACTTATCCGAGAAAAAGTTACCTTTGTAAGTATATATAATTCCTGGATAAATAATATGAATTGGGTAAAGCGAAAAAATTACATTTAGAAAAGTTGTAAAACGGCTACGGCAAAATAAATCAGAACCCACATAAATTGTATTATTATTTATTTTTGTTGGCCTTTTTTAGTCTTGTTGACCTTTTTTTACAAATCGAAGCATAACAACTCTGTAAACGTGCTTCCACAAAAGCGTGTAAAGTAAAAGCCGCTGTGACGGTGAGACACATGTCATGTTGACAAATTAAAGTGAAAATCAAACATTTAATAGTGTTTTCTTTAATAATTTTATAATTATTCTGACAGTTAAAAAACCAATCCTAACCTAACCAGTTTGGCTTCTGCAAACGCCGGATCTTCCAGCATCGGTTTGGAATTTGTCATGGACGAACGCTTTTAAACACATGCTTCGTCAGTTTGCTGACCGTTTCTGACAGTGTACGAAGCTATCTTGGAATAATATTTATTATAATTTTTAGACGGAGTTTAAAAATAGTTGCGGAATCTTATGCGATTAAAGGACTCTGTTTGCAAAAAGATACAACCGCCTCGAGTAAGTTTAAAAAAGCTGAAAAAGAAGAAGAGATGGCTAGATGTTTTGATCTAGCGTCAGACCTGAGCTTGCTTTATATGCAGAAGTTGGAGAAAGAAATTAATACATCTATTACGAATTCGGGCAATCCAGGTAATAAGAGTTTTGTCAATTGCAATCTAAACTGCTAGCCATTTGCTTTCGAGCAAGAAAAATTTCGCCTAAATTTAAAAGTTAATATTTTCTGAACCAGATATGACATCGATCTCCGGTTTTTAATGGTTGATAGATTTGTACCTTAGGAAACAATTGCCAAAGTTGGATTATCTTAAACTGTCAGAAAATTTTATATACAGGGTGTTAAAGAGGACGATGATTTTTGCTCTAATTTCAATAGCATGTAACTTTCACAATAATATTTTTAAATTTTCTCACTGTACGTCAATTGAATCACTGGTTCATAGAAAAGAAAGTAAACTGTCAAATTTTTGATATCTGCTATATTTTAAGAGATACCATTTTTTTGAAAAACTTTGCTTTTTTTTCAACTTTTTGTTAGCTAGATCCCACTGTACGTTGTATCGTGCAAACTTTGCAAGCGATTATTATACCTTATGAAAAGCTTGTTTATGTTCAGTAACAACAGTGGCACCTAAATGTTGTGATGGGCAGTGGCGTACTATCTGGTTCAGAAAATATTAACTTTTAAATTTAGGCGAAATTTTTCTTGCTCGAAAGCAAATGGCCAGCAGTTTATATTAATAACAACAGGAACGACTGTTTTCCATCAGAAATGAAAAGTCCTGTTTGTCTTCAACATTGCCATCAATATTCTGTTTTAATTGGTTATAGCCAACCCTTAAATAAAAGTTTCTGATATAAGCCGACACCGGTCAAATTATTTATGTCAATGCTTTTAGTGTGTCGCGGCATCGCGTGTGACTTCCAGTAATCTTATTTGAAGAATATGTTTTAAAAGTTTTGCAACTGCTTAATTACTATAAGATCAACTACAGTTTAGTAGGGCAACAAAAGCTTTGTCTTTAATTAATTAATTAATTATGCTAATATATTAACTATTACTACTGGCTTTGATTTTCTGACCCTAATATATTACTTTTTTTGGCTGTAAAATACAACTTTTTTGGGCAATAAAACTACAATTTTCCTCTCATTTCAGGCAGTCATTCGCCACAACCTCCTGGGCCTCAAAAAACGCTTGGGGAAGTTTTGGAACAAGCCTTACAAGCGTCGCCGTTGACTCTTTTGCAACAGAGTAAGGCAGAAAAGGCCCTAGAGAGATATAGGTGAGTAACTCGTAGAAAAATATGATTTTTGCTTCAAATTGTTCTCATATAGAACCACACAACAGCAGCTAATGGACGTGATTAACATTATGAAGTTTGTAGATATAAAAACCTTCTTTATTATAGATATTGAAGTCAAAAATCAAATTTTGAAATTGCATTATACAACGTGTCCAAGATAAGGAGGCCCAGTACAGGGATCTCGGAAACCGTAGGAGATACTAAGTCGGTTAAATGGAGGTAAAGCTGCGCATTTACGTGCCTAATAATATGCCGTTTAAAAAGTTTTAAAATTCCGAGTAGTTCCGGAGATATCCGGAAAAAACCGAAATTCTGAAAAATCGTTTTGTTGTTTTCCTGGGTTTTTTTGAGATCGAATTCTAAAGTAAATTGCCCTTTTTCCGCTTTATCTAACAGCGTTAATTGTTTTGTAATCCGACGAGTCGTCTTTGAAGGGCCATTATCAACTTTATTTTTTAAATACGGTCCTGTTTTTCTGATATTGGAATTTGAGAGCTTTTTTCTTCCGTATGCAACGATATATGACACATTGTGGTTTAATGACGTTTCGAGGGTTTTTGAACAACATCAGGAAATTTTGGGATACTGTCCTGTATTTCTCGTAATTTTATATTAATTATTATAATTATAAAACAATTAACGCTGTTAGATAGAGCGGAAAAAGTGGAAATGCAAAAGTGCAATGTACTTTAGAATTCGATTTCAAAACAACCCAGGAAAAAAATAAAACGATTTTTCAGAATTTCGTTTTTTTTTCCGGATATCTCCGGAACTACTCGGAATTGTAAAATTTTCTAAACGGCATGTTATTAGGCACGTAAATGCGCAACTTTACCTCCATTTAATAAACTTCGTATCTCTTACGGTTTCCGAGATCCCTGTACTGGCCCTCCTCATCTTGGACACGTTGTAGATACTTTAAATTATAATAAATTGTATTAATTCAAGTATGATGTATTGTTCAAAATATAATAATATTTCTTGACAAAGGCAACCAATTACTTACAAAATATGTCAAGAAAATGTTTCGTCGCCATTGGATTAAATCCACGGTTCATCTAGAAAAATAATTTTATGTTATCTATACTATTGCTATTTTCGAAAGAGATTTTACTGTAGCAAAAGCTCTTATAGGGTTCCATTGCCGCTATGGATTCGGTTTTTTGGGGTATCATGCTCTCAGTACTTGTTTTACTCGGTGTTTGTACTGCAAAAGACACCAATAGATACATGTGCGGCGAAAAAGTTGGAGATTTTTGTCATACTTGATTTATAAGGATTTATTTTAGAGAATCTCCCTCTTATTTATATAGAGTTCATTATAATACGCGCCATCAGGAACAGTCGTTTTTAACGATAAAGAATATTTGAGTTTGAGTTGATCACTCAATCCAGAACCTATTGAATATGAATATTAAATATACAAGACTGAGGTACATCTCTATATCTTCAACTGTTATAACATTTGGTTTTCCATTTGTGATTTATAACAGTTTTATAAAGGCTCTCCATGTGCTAATTTGTTGTATAACAGTATCACTGGAGACCATTGTAGCTGGTGATGCTCCGTTAAGTTGAACAGCAAACACCAGCAAATAAAATTTTGTCATAGACAAAACGGAAATTAGTGTCGATGAGAATATTTTCATATTCGGTATGTTCAGCTTTATGTCAATTTTTGGCAATAGCGTCATAAAAATTATTTATTTATTTATTTTATTCACTACAGATCATAAATGATATCAGGTTTCCCTTTTAAATTTTGGGATGGTTTTAATTTCTTTTAAAAAATTTGGCAAATGATTGTGCACCTTGCCACAGAAATAAAGAGGAAGCACAAGATCATACATGCTACTCCTCATACGATGTGAATGAGACTGACAGACCACTCGGAATTTTTTGGGATTACATCTCACAAACATAACAGCTTCAAGAAGAAGCAAACATGGCACCGAGAGAATTCCCTGCTTTATAAAGGTTAGAAGCAAACATGGCACCGAGAGAATTCCCTGTTTTATAAAGGTTGGCTACAAGACTCCAAAGGCAGCAATCCAAATATTAATCCTCTTCTGTGCAACAAACACTCGCTGAAGTTCGACAGACTGACCCCAGAACAGAATCATGAAATGAAGGTGTGAGTATGCCAATGCATAATAGACCGATAACAGTTGAGAAACTGTCAATAGGTTTTTTAAGTTGACGATGGCAAAGAACGCAGAGTTAAGCTTTGCAGTAACATGGTCCACGTGAAAGCTCCAGGTCAATCGCTCATCAATAAACAATCCAAGGAATTTACACCTGCTTACCCGCTGTATCACTTGACCATCCAGACGAAGTTCAACGTCCGGAACAATGCGCCTTTTATAAAATGGAAGATAATAAGTTTTGGCTGGATTAACCAATAGTTTATTAGTAGAACACCATGCAAAGAATGCATTAATAAGGGTTTGTGCCTTCAGTTTGAGAACAATTAGAGACTGCAGACAAACAGATGGTAGTATCATCGGCATACAAGATAAGTAGTTTCACAATTTGATCAAACGGAAGGAATTCCTCCATGTCATTAATGAAAATCAAAAATAGAAGCGGCGAAAGCACACTTCCTTCCTTCCTTGCTGGTGTTTGCTGTATTACCTGAACTATGAGATTTTCGTGGTTTTGCCATCACGTTTAATTGAATAGCTTAGGATTTCCTCACAAAAATGTATTCAAACTCGACACATGGGTTTACCATGTCGACCTCTTCAAGAAGTTATAATTCAGTTTTTCTATAAAATGTACAGGGGAGCGAATATTCAGCTACCTCAAAATTACATGGGATTTTCTATGTTCAACTCAACGATACAACCGGTATAACAAATTGTTCGGGTTTGTTCTCTTATAACCAATTTAGAAAACTGTTTTATAGAGAACAGCTGTAAGAACATCAATAGAACAATAATATAATGTGATTAGATGTTTTAAAAGTTTACTCATTACAGGAACTCCTTATGTGCTATCGAGTCGCAGGGTGTCCACAATCTTCGACTCAAATTTATGACGCAACTGGCCGAGCTTCTTTTACAAGGACTGGTTGGTGATAAGTATCAGCCACCATTAAATGTCGCCCCGAAGGCGTCATTTTGGAAACCCAAATATTATTCATCACTAAACCAGGTAATTTTTTTATTGTATAATATACTTGGAGATTCATGATGTGAGGCGTGTTAGAAAATTATACATCTCATTTTGCACCATCATATTTTTAATAATGTTCTCAGTGAACTCCTCTCGAGCACTTTTATATGTCACAGAGCACTCTCAGCGGTAGTAGCAGCTAAAGCAGTAATCAATCGACGATATAAAATACGCCCCTGTAAATATTCAAATCTAGTCGAAGTTTTGTTCAACTATTCTTTATCAGGAATAAAATTTAAGTTTTTTCGAATTACGAGTTTTTGGGTCTGGAAACCGGTCTACAAAGAATGGACATAATGTAATTAGAAAATCAATACGTTTCGTTGGCATTACTTGCTGCAAAAAAACACAATTTTTTTGTTTAAATCTAAAAATGCCAATGACACGCAAAACCCTCTTTTGGCGACGCTTTCCGTGTGCCTATTCCTTGGGGAATTTAGACCTGAAATACAACTTTGGATACCTTTATTTTGTGTGTGGAAAAAGATAGATTAATTAATGGGTAAGTAAGTAATTAAATAGTTTCAATTTCATTTGGCGCGCGCAGTGACGTCACTTGTGTTTTATTTTGTAATTTCTTATGGAGATTCACGTTGTTGATAGCGTTTTTAACTCTCGGCGTGCACATAATGACGCCGTAGCCACGCTTTCTCTTGCATTATAGAGACAACTACAAATGTAAAATAAGACATTTAGTTATTAACTTCTTAGAAAGATTTTGTCAGAAAATTAGTCACAAATGCTTAATCGAAGGAAATATCAAAAAATGTTTTTGTTGAGGATATAAGAGGCTTTAACATGCAAGTCCCAATTATTTGAAAAAAAAAGAACTTATTTTTGAGACTGGTTTAAAGTAACCTCTTATTTTAACCTGCCCTGTATGAGATTTCTAATTCGATCTAATCTTTTAAATTCATTTTACGTGAACTTATACTTTTGTAAATATTTGCTGCAAATTTGATTTGAAAATTATTTCAAATAATCAAGTTATTCAGTAAATAAAAATGTGGCATTTTTTGCCTACCGTATATAGTATATGAGAAGTAATTAAATGGTTTGCCGTTATTAAAATTTGTGCGCAGCAAAAAATAGCCATTAAATCATTTGATCAGCATAAAAAGTTTAGCTTGCAATAAATAAAAATCGGACTGCAACACTTGTTCTGCAAAAAATGCTACAAACTGTCAACAATTTAACCGATATCAGTCCGCTTGTAATATCATGTGTTCGCTTAATTAACAGTCGAGCTGTGAAATGATGATTACTTGGTCAGCAAGATTTTATAATTGGTCAGTAGAAAAAAAACATGTCTAGAAGCAGTTTACTTCATAGGTTGCATATTAAAAGAATGGTTATCAATATAAATCATTGGGTTGCGTTTGTTTTGAATAATCGGCAAAGTTCGTTATAGTGGGCGGAACGAAAGCAAGTAATACGAGTAGCTAATTGCGTGCGTGTGTTTTCATTCGGTGTAGCAGTCAAGGCCCAAAAGGTAGCGGGGGCGGGTTTTCACTTGTTTTCCCAGGGTACTGTCAATTTATGTAACTTTCTTGTGTTTTCTTTTGCCGAATACAGAATGAAATAGGCTACAAAAGGTGCTGTTGCTTACCAATATCTGATTAAGAGTGGATCGCTCATAGCAGCCTATATATTTAATTTGCGTACCAAAATAATTTAGAGCACTCTAGTATGTCATTAATTACTGACCGATTCAGAAATGTTTACTATCCATAAGTTGCTGACCAACTAGCCATTTTGGCTGACCGATTACATTTTTCTGTACGTAAAAATATAGTATATTATTAAAATGTATTATGAAGCCATGTGCTAAATAAATCTTTCTGGAAAATTTATTATGGTTACGACTGTACATGATTTCTCTTCCAAAATTTATCAGAACTTGTTAAAAACATAATCAAAAAAAAATAAATCGAAAAGTCGATGCGGTTGGATATTGTTTCAACACATCCTGTAGTTTCCAGATTTACGTAAGTTTAAAAAACAATTTCTTGAAAAATTCTGTGCTATTATTATTTCAAAGCGAAATTATTTGCAAATTAAACTATTATTTATTTTTAAACTCGATGGATAACGTTAGTTTGAAATAACGTTTATTGATCTTGCATATTTTGTGTGTGTTCAAATTTTCCATGAATATTTAGCTTTTCATGCAATAAAGTTATGAATGTTGCCAAGTTCGTATTTAGTATTGAACTGAACGTGACAGAAGGGGGTAATTAAATAAATTTATATTATTTTGTGCGTATGGGTCCACAATACAGTAATTTAAAAAAATGTCATAGTACTTGCTATTTAGTGTTTCCGTTGGCGTTGCGTTTCGAAATGTTATCCGGTAAGTTTTATATAGTACCGACACGGAAAGAAGAACTTAGCTTTATTATAACAATAGCAAATCTAACAATAGTTTATGGCTCTATATGTGACTGTTAAAATATTTAAAAAATATGTTTAGTAAACCAACTATTTATATGAAAAGTTTTTGTAAAATTCACTAAAATCTTTTATAAAATTTTATAAAGATTTTGGTAAATTTACTAAATAAAATCTTTTGTAAAATTTTCTAAAATCTTTTGTAAAAATTTTGCACATGATATTCACAAGCGGTCACCCATCCAAGTACAAAAGGAGTCCAATGTCTCTTGACTTCATCGATCGATGGTATTCCTGTTACGTTCTTCACCTATTTTTTGTTACGAAAAGCATTTTTACAATAAAAAATACTTAAATAATGGCCAGTATATCATACGTTTTAAAATATTTAACTACTTGAGTTATAAATAAATTATTTTCACTATACATTAGTAATTGTAAAATTTACAATATATTTTAGTAATTGACTAAATTTATTAAAAATTCTAGCTATACTTTTTTAGAAATTATGTGTATCTACAATATTAATTTGGTACGGATTAATAAGGAAAATTGTAATTAATATAATATTTTATAGGAAATCGTACAATGAAATCTTTAATATTATAATTTTACTGTGGTATTTGTTCAGTGCACATACATATATTCGTTGCAAAATTTACAATATGTTTCAATATTTACTTGATTTTTAGTAAATTTATTGGAAATCTTTTTTTTTTATGATCAAACACAAGCACTATAAGAAAAATCCTTTAGGGCACTCTGGGAGTGGTGTGTGTGCGAATAAAGCGATTCACGTTGGTTTTGAATCTTTGGAGGTTATATTCGTTGGGAAAAACGACGTCGGAAAAAAGGTCGTTCCATAAGGTTGAAGTCCTCCAGATGAAAGAATTCTTAAATAATGAAGTTCGAGGAGTACTAAGCTTAACCACATATGGATGGGCGGTAGTGGTTCGCCGCTCTAGGCGGAATTAAGAGGGCAAGGTTAGCCGAGCACTTTCCATGAAAATATCTGTAAAAGAGACAAATTCCCAACCTGTCTTCGATGTTCTTCTAGGCTGTCGAGGTTCTTCGTCAGCTCGTGGTCTCCGATCAGACGAATTGCCCTCCTTTCGATAGAATCCAGTAGCCGAAGAGTATGTTTGGGTGCAGAGCTCCAGACATGAGAGCAGTACTGTAGTGATGGTCGAATCTGGGTTTTGTATAGTGTCAAAAGTTGTTGAGGTGTGTACAACTTTTTGGTTCGGAAGAGTACACTAAGTTTCTGACGGCGTGTTAACGGGATACAATTCTTATATTAACAATAAAGTATATTTTGAGTTGAGTTGAGTTGAGTTGAGAAGATATCTTGGCGATTGCCACAACGTGGTTATGCCAAGACATATTTCCTCCCAGATTGACGCCCAGCAAAATAATAGTTGAAGCCAGTGGGATTGCGTGTCCTGCCATGACTATAGCCGGTTCTGCAGTATTTATTTATAAAATAATAGTATATTTTATAGGAAATGTTGCAATAAAATCTTTACTATAATAATTTGACTATAGTCTTTTTTCAGTGTAGATTAATGAATTTTTTTTCGTATTTGCGTGGGCTTTAATTTATTTAGAGAAAAAAAAGTTAGAATCTTCGATGATTGAACCGGGGTGTATACAAAGTGATTACCGATAAGAGCTGTTTTTTTTGCGTGTTCGTTATTTGACAATTAGATATTTAAAATAGCAAGTGTAAGAATATAGCAGCAAAGTTTTGTACGTCGAATGCAATTTTCAGGTTTAAAAGTTTTGTTTGCTGGTTGTTCGGTAAGTATAGGGCAATATTTCTCGAGCGTACGGGGCTGGTTAAAATAATACTAGTAGTTCATATAGTCGTTTTTCCTGCTGTCCCTCCTAGCAAAGATATCGGGCCCTAAAGATGCACCTGTAGATTTATAACTTTTTCGCAACCCTGTATATTTTAATGAAATTTGTTCGGGTTTGTATAGCCTATATGGAACAATAAACTCAAACTAGAATACGTTTTGTGTACATATCCAGGGAAGCGAAGAACGGACTTCGCCCCGCACTCGTATGGTAAAAATTTTGAGTTGTCAATTTTTGGAAACTAAAAAATATTTTTTTAAATATTTTTGGTGTTTCTCTTCAAAAAGGTACTCTTCATTGTTCCAATATCAACCATTTTCGATATAATCAAATACTTATACAATCTAAAATCGTCAAAAATGTATTACAATATCTTCAAAATTACGTTTTATCACGAGAAATACCTTACATTTTTTTACTTTTAAAGTTTTCTGTGCCTCTTAGGCTACGATCAATCCTTACAAATGTTTTTCGATCAGGGAAATCTTGATTTGGAAATCTCTCGGCCATTCTTCCTTCTACGGAATTGCATTGGGCTTATTGAAAAATTAAATGCATGTTATCTTTACTCCATATTAATTTCTTGAGTTTATTTGTTGATAATAATAAAGTAATATAATTAGCATATGAAAATAATAAGTTAGTTATTATTGTTTTTATAAATTGACGGTAAAAAATTAATTTTTAAAGTTTTCTAATAAATTACTGTAGGTACCTACGATAAAAGAACTCGGCTTCACCTCGTTTATAATTCATGGTACGTATACACGTGCCATAAAATGGAATATTTACCCTCCTTGCTTGTTTAAAAAAATAATTATTTGGAGAACAACCTTAAATAAATTGCTTTATTATGTAAAACATTATCGTATAAATTCGGAGCTTATGTAGCAATTATTAGCAATTAACATAATTAGCTTAATAACATGTTTGTTGTCTAAAGATAAAGAACATTGTTAGTGAACGGTTAAATTTCCTATCGAAGAAGACCTTTTTCAAATAGTCCAGGGGATTGAGTTAATTTTTTTTTAAATAAAATTGTATGTACAGTAAAACCTCCCCTAACGGGCACCTCTAATAAGCGGACATATCTTTAAGTGGACATTTTTTCATAGTCCGGAACTAGGTATATGAAATTCCATGAAAATCAACCTCTCTTGGGCGGACGCGGACAGGCTGTTTTCATACAAAGAATGCGCAAACCCTCCTTTAAACGGACAAAAAAATTTTTAAAATATTTTGGAGACGAATAAGTACGGCGCAAAAACTCTCTGAAGACAGACCGGCAACCAATCGCGTATGCGTGGCAGAGCGAAAGGACTTCGCCGAATGAAAGTATGTGTGATTCCCCGACAGCAGTCCGCCGTTTATTTGTGAGTTCTAAGGTTAAAATCGTAAACAATGGCACAAAAATGTCGCGTTTTGAGTCTGAAAGAGAATATTGGTGTTGTGGAAGTTTGTAATTTGATAAAAATGTTTGGGCGGTTCATTAACATTGATGCAATGTGCTATTAGAAGATGATAGTGACCCCATTCCTACCAATTATGTAGTCCAAACTGAAACCACATCACTATCTGACGACTCTGATGAAGAAGTTGAATGTAGTAATCAAACAAATGTCGCCAATTATCAACAAGCCATTAGTATGGTAAAGGAAGTATAAGAGTATGCAAAGAATAGTGGTGACTACAGCAATGGAATTGTTATCAGACTTGGAATTACTAGAATTTTCTAGCTTGCAAGTATAAAACGCAAACGTACTCGAGTCAGTAGGCACGAACAAACCTGAACAAATGCAAATGATCAAAACTTGCCAGATCTCTCATATTTTTATTTTATGAAAATACTTAAGAGTTTTCATCATATTGTCCCGGGAACGTTTAAAATAAAAGATTCATCACTTCAATGCAACCTGTCTATTTACCCTTTTTCCTAAATACATTAATTATACAAAAACCCAGTCCTACCTTCAACTAACTACTCCTTATGGATGGGGGTTATTAGGCCACCAATTATTAGCTCACTTGTCTTGCTGCGAGAGGCTCGTTCTATCAGTCGTGGTCACTCAAGCAGCCGAAGACCAAGTCGAGGATGAAGTCGTAAAACGAAGTACCTATCGGTCTCCCGGGCACTTCCCAGCAGGCCGCTGGCTATCTCCCCGTAGCGCCGTAGTACCTTGCGCAACAAGTTGCGCGCCGCACTCATGCGGGGCTACGGGGCCACCAGAAATAGCCGACGCGTGAAAATACGTTAATACATGGTGAATTGGTAATTATTCTTAACAATTACCGAAGAAACCCTAACCCCAAACCCTGCCTACGCCACTGTTAGGACCCACCAGAAACCCTAACAGACCCGGTTTCTTTTATTTCGCCCATATATTAATTTATTCCCACTGGACTACTAATGCTATAGAATAAAAAACTAACGATCCAATAAAGTACACCTGATTAAATAGAACGGTATTGTCATCTATAATTAAGCATATTTAAATTCAATAAGTTGTAAATATTTAACGAAGTCGTTACCTCTGTGCAATCCAGTACTCGATTAATGTTATTGTTTTTTTCAGTTTATACCGAGATGTGACAGTGAGGAAGTTATCTTGGTTCTTTTAGTAGCCGAATCGATGGCCGTCAGAAACGCAGTGTTATCTCAGAGCCCCGAATTCAAAGAAATTCGGGTAAGCGCATATCAAGATGCGACTATGGTTTATGATTTGCTTACTGTAGCGACAGTGAGGTGGGGACAGATTACGCTGTTGCAAGAGGTAAATTATTGTTTTTATATTACTTAATACGGTAAACTCTCCCTTAAATGGACAGCAGCCATGCGTCTTAAGGCGTCCGTTAAAGGAATACAATGAATGAAATAAATTTAAAATAATTAAACATATACAGGGTGTTATGGAAATGACCTATTATATTTAAATGGGTGACTCCTAGGGTGTCCTAGAGAAAGTCTACATACTTTTTTTTTAATTGAATATCTAAATACTAAGGTAAAACCCCTTTTTACCCACATACTGTCGCGCCGTTCCATCTGGATTCAGTTAGCAACAATGTGGGTCACTAGAGTATACTAACAGTGTTGTCAGATCACATCGCATGTTTCGCCCTTGCTTGGATACTTGCCGCGCGCGTCTATCGTTGCTTCAGTATGTTCCGAGACTGGGAATGGGATGACGCTGTCGAGGGTTCCACGTGCTTGATGTTTACGAATTTTAAACGTTTTGTTAGTTGTGGCATTACCCGATTTTTTTTCTGTTGTGAAATAATTCATAATAAGAAATATTGTGATGTGATTTCAAATTTGTGTGATATTACCTATTGTTGGTTCATTCATACTTTTGTGTTTTATTTTTTATGGAATTTAATTATAAAACGGATTATAAGATCGAAGGTAAGAGAGTATGTACCCTGTTTATTACGTATAGTCAATTCTAAAATCGCAGTTATCCAATAAAAACACAAGTTTTGAATGCTTAATATACAGGATGTCACAAATATGGCCTTCACCATTACGAAGTCGGTTAAATTGGGGCAAAGTTGCGTAATTATGAGCCCAATAATATGCCGTAAAGAATCAAAAATAAATACAGGGCCTTTCAGAATATTTGGAAAAATCTAAAATTTTGCGTATAGGTTTTTATTTTTTCTTGGCTTCGTTCGAAGAGATGTACAAAAATAAATATCACTTTCTCATTGCTGCTTTCTATTCTCCACAAGATGGCAACCGCATCGTCTTTGGGTCACCATCATCGACTTAATTTTTTTGAATACGGGCCTGAATCTTTTTGTTTAAATTATGAAACACTTACTGGCTTTCCGACGTTTTGCCCTTAAATTGACCATCTTCATTAACGTACCCCTAGTGCGTTCCTGTAATTTACTTTTTTTTTTGAAAAAACTGAAGATTTTAAAATTATTATTGCTATTTCTATCTTTAATTGTTATTGTTATTACGTACTACTACTACGTCCTATATAACCTAACTAACTTGACGAAGTTCAAAAGTTCTTTTTGCAATTGTTATCGCTAGTAAAGTTAATCACTGACAATTGTGTTGTTTTAAATGTACCGAAACTATTAATTTTAATAAATATTCACAAAAAGAACGATTATAAGCTTATTAACATTGTGTGCGAAGTTCGTGAAAACCAGGAACTATACCACTGTGTTAATAGGGCCTTGAGAAGTATTTAAATTTTGCAATAATTTATGAACAGACAATAATTACTTTGACATTGCCAGAAGTAGCACTATAATTGACATTGACATTGACAACTCTAACTGTGATTGGTCAATTTCATACCCTATATGTATAACTAATATAACCGGATATGAAATTATATCGATTCGGTTAACTGAAATAGTCTATCAAATATCAATTCTGTCAGATTGTCAAAGGAAACAGAAAATATACATGGGAGTAGAAAAACAATATTTTCACTTTTTTTATAGGAAAGTATATAGAAGTAATTTTACTTAACGCACTATTGAAACACCCAGTATACGATTTTCGTGTTGTTTTTCAGTCACTAGAAAGATCTATGAAGTTTTCCTTTGAAGAGCCGCATCTTTGGAAACAACACGCACTAGCTTTGCTCTCTATAGGCAATTATGAACACTCCTTGGCAGTACTAAAAGAAGTCATAAGGCTTGAACCCACCAATGCAAGCAATTGTCTTTTGGCAGCCAGGCTTTGTTACGAACATCTTAATTTGGCAGATGACGGTAATGTTCTTTTTATTTTTTACAAATTTTAGTATCGAATGATCCGCAAATTGACTAATGCATTAATTTATCTTCCAAGTATGTTTTATTTACTTAGAACAGCGTTCCTTAAACTTTTTTGTAGTGTTGGGAAAAAAACCGATGATTTTAATAATCGGGTACTTGATACTCGAGCGATTTTAATAATCGAGTGAATCGCTCGAGCAATTAATCACACAAATTTTTATGACTAAGAAGAATGTGTTGATAAAACACCAGGGGTTGTTTTTGTAAGTTTTAGAAGTTTAGTCCACATTTTTATTAAGGAAGAACAGATGATTTTGATTTAAAACAAAATTACATCCTTTAATTTTATTAAAATTTACAAACGCAAACTGGCTAGCCAGTCAAAACAAAACCCGATGTCGCGATGAATCCACTAAGGGATTTGGCATGCACCTTATCGTTTATGTGCCTGTAAGAAAGACGTATGTCGTGTCAGCCTTCTAACGTCAAACTCGAACGTCTAACTAGAATAGTATTTCCTATCGAGCGAAAAACTGCTCGAATATACGTCGGCGTCAAGCGAAGCTGGGGTATCGAGTGAAAGGTAATAAGCAACAAGCGACGATTTTCGCTTGAATTTATAACTAGAGCGGGTTTTTAATAATTGAGCGATGTCGGTTATTTCCTTAATCGAGTACTCGAGCGCTTTTTCGCTCGAGCGATCACAACACTAGTTCTAATTTCGCCTGCCGCGCAGTGACGTCAAGGTACGAGATTTTATAAATTGCTTATGGAGATTCACGTTGTTGTTAGCGTTTTCAATCATATTTTAAGGTAGTAATAGGTTTTTGAAAGTAGGTGAAATGGAATAATAATACCATGGTATTTAAGTAAATTTATTTCATAAAGATACAACTTAGATTAAAGCTAAAACTACCTAGTTAAAAAGAAGACGGGTCGTTTCTAAAAGAGTGAGGAGCAGTTGTTAAGTGTTTAGTAATGAGCCAATTTGAAGCATGAAAGTTCAACCGCAGAAGCGTGCACATTATGACGTCACTAAACCTCTCTTCCTGCGCGATACCATACCTTATTGAATGTGAATATGTGAATTGTTTCTGTAAGTGTAACCGACTTACTTTTAGAAATACAAATTAAAGCCCTGAACAATGTTAATTATTAAATTTAATATTATTTATATATTTTTTTTAGGTATTGAATTCAGTCTACAAGCAAGGGAGAAAGAGCTGAATAGTCCGTCCGGTCTTTTGGGTAGATGTCATCTTTATGCAGGTATTGGCTACCATTTACAAGCCGAAGCAAATCTTCTCAAGAAGGAAAAAGATATTTTAAGATGTAGGGCTATAGACAATATAAGAAGGTAAATATGATAAACATTAGCCACGTATTTATTACAGAGGTTTTATTTTGCTATTTCAGCGATTAGTTTATCTTGCAAATGAATATTTTCACCGTCGATGTAAAAATCGGTTTCGTCCCTTTAATGAGAATTCCGCCTTTAAAAATTCGATAAAAAACACATAGATTATTTTCCAATACAAAACATATTCTTAGTGCCTGTTCTCACCAAGGCAACTGCAACGCAACCTCAACGCGACACAGCACTAATGTTTAAATACGCGTGATCCCACTGACTTGAGGCAACTCAACTGCAACGCAACTAGTTGCTTATGAGTTGCCCGGCATACCATGTCGCCGTCGTCAGTTGCTTCCAATCGTGGTGTCATGGCGGACGAGACAGGAAATTATTTAACTTTTGTGGCTCATTCGGTAAAACCTATGAAATTTAACCGGATCATTATTTAATTCCTGTGCCACTATCTAGGAAATATGTCTTAAATTTATGGTATAAAAAGGGTTAACCCAAAATTGTCGCTCATTTTTTTTTAAAGGTTTTTAACGAGCAAGTATGTTGCGGCTATATCTTTATCTGACGAAGACGACATTTTGCTCATGTCAAAAGAGACTTCAAATCAGTTGATTCCAGCGGGAACCCAAGAGCAACTCAACTGAAGTTGCGGTCGCGTTGCAGTTGCGGTGCGGTTGCTTTAATTCCAGTGGGAACGCATGAGCAGCTCAACTGAAGTTGCGGTCGCGTTGCAGTTGCGTTGCGGTTGCTTTAATTGCAGTGGGAACGCATGAGCAGCTCAACTGAAGATGCGGTCGCGTTGCAGTTGCGTTGCGGTTGCCAGTTGCTCTGGTGAGAACAGGCACTTAGAGTTGTCATTTTAAACACACTACTGCGTTGTCAGTGATGTTTGTTATTTCTACCAGTTACTTTTCCCGTAAGTTCAAACGAGAAAATAAAATGTATGGTACAATTTTAATAAGTTCGCTCTTCAACAATTTTTCCACAATTTAAATAAAGATGACAACAGATAATAAAAAACGTACACAAATTTCTAACCTAAAGCACATTATTTCACATCATAACTTTGCGATAGTGATCGAGACGACGCGGTTACATTTTGTATGTTGAAAATGATCTTAAAAACCTGGTTACTAATGGGGAAAGAGGCCCAATGTAGGCGAAGGCGTTACTCAAAAAATACAGACCTAAATTTGGTCAATAATTGGTGTAAATTCAGATAACTTGACATACATTTTGACGATATTCTCGTTGTAATTCAACAAGCAAACATTTTTACCAACAAGAACAAAAATAATTCGAGGAGAGCCTTCCTATGATTTTCTGGAGATTTTAGGTTTTAAAACGATCCCGGTTTTACGACAATACCTATACATAATAAGGGACAGCGGAAAACAAACCAAAAATTGACTCCTCATGTTAATTTTCAGAAACATTCATTAGTCTTATATTTTAGTGGTATTCTACGGTTGTAATGCAAGATAATCAATAAATCCATCGTAAAAAAGTTCATTGTTTATTAATTCTACAACTCTCGTTTATTTATTCAAATTATTGATATATTGGAAAGTCTGTCCTGGACAGTATTTGTTGTAATTGCATATGTTTTGATTCGTTTTAAAGCAAAAAAGCTAAAAAACCAGACAATTTTACACAATTTCAAATAATAAATGATTACAGTACCGTACAGTAAGTGCCAAATTTGAGAATGGGCGCTGTCACAATGTGTGATGATTTTAATGGTATTTACCTAAGTTTATAGGCGGCTGATTTGGCTACATTTGGTTTCCTGGAAATAGAACAACGAGTACGAGTATCAGTATTTTACAGAACGGACGATCGTAGCGCCCGTCACCGCCATCCCTATTTCGTCGATTATAAAGCAATCTATCGGGCGGGCTTCAGGGCGGGTATTTTTTTTGATCAATTGAAACCTGATCCACAATATATTTTTTTACTCGTCCTTACTTAGTGCCCACGTAGATACTAAAATATGAATCGATCAACACGATCACATTTCGCATCCTTTATTTCAGTGCCGTAGAGCTAGACCCAAATGACCACCTGTCTCGTTACTACTTGGGATTGCAGCTCGCAATCGCAGGCCACACGGTAGAAGCGCAAAATCACATTAGAGTTGGCTTGGACTTGCAACCGGAACATTCCTCCACATTGCATTTACTAGTTCTAATTCTGTCGTCGGAAAGACAGTACAAACTGGCATTGACGATTGTGGATAATGCTTTAGAAGAGTATCCGGACTGTCTGAATTTGTTATACGTTAAGGCTCATTTGGAGTTGAACGAGAAGGGAGGCGAGGTAAGTAAGAACTATGTTTTAATTGTGGAACTCTGGGTAGGTACACGGTATAAGTAACTAAGAGGTATGATTCCACGCCGATGGAGGCGTGCTTTGTGACGTCAGCGGGTGAGTGATTTTTCAATCTATTATGGAGATTGCTTAAAACCTTTTAATACCTTTAAAATAGAATTAAAAGCGCTAACACCGTATAAATCTATCTATGGAAATTTAAAAGTCACTCTTAGAACGGTTAGATATATTACCATTAGTTATTGTATCATGGGGTAGGTGGTATAGTAGTTTGCATTGTACCATTGATCCTTTGACTGCCATATAATCCTAATTATCTAATAAATACATAAAGTATTTTTTTTAGGTAGCTCTAGTAACTGCTAAACAGATGCTTGAATTATGGAAAAACTTGTATGAAGGGCAGACAGTTTCTGATATGCCGGAATGCGATAGAAAAAGCGACACTAGATCAGTATTCCAATTGTATACATCAGAGATGTCGGATAAAGATTCAAGTAAGCCAATTAACAGCACAGAATAAATAAAATGTATCGTAATATGTAAACTCAGAATGCTTTAATGTCAGAATAATTACATCCTTGTCGGCTAAGCTTAGCACAATAAAACTCTATAATACGTGTCCAAGATAAGAAGGGCCAGTACAGGGATCTCGGAAACCGTAAGAGATACGAAGTCGTTTAAATGGAGGTAAAGATATGCATTTATGTGCCTAATAATATGCCGTTTAGAAAGTTTTAAAATTCCGAGTAGTTCCGGAGATATCCGGAAAAAACCGAAATTCTGAAAAATCGTTTATTGTTTTCCTGGTTTTTTTTTAGATCGAATTCTAAAGTAAATTGCACTTTTGCATTGTCACTATTTCCGCTCTATCTAACAGCGTTAATTGTTTTGTAATCCGACGAGTCGTCTTTGAAGGGCCATTATGAACTTTCTTTTTTTTAATACATTCCTGTTTTCCTGATATTGGAATTTGAGAGCTTTTTTTCTCCCGAATGCAACAATGTATGGCACATTGTGGTTTAATGACGTTTCGAGGGTTTTTTGAACAACATCAGGAAATTTTGGGATACGGTCCTGTATTTCTCCTATTTTTATAAATAATATCTCATAAGTAAGCTCTCAATTTTTACTTATGTTGGACTAGTTCAATAAATAACGAATAATTTAATAATAAACCACAAATAAGTGAACAAAAATCATTCCAAAACAGTAATAAAACGAACAACGAAAGAAGTAAGGTGTTCAAAATGATTTCCGTTATTCTCTAAGCACAAATAACATCTTCTAACTGCCACATAACAGTTTTTTTTTTAGATAAAATAAAACATGCGATAGAATATCAAACTTTTCAGCATTTGTAAATTTATGATCCATATTTTTTGGAAAATAGAAAACCTCTTAAAACGCTCTCAAACGATCACAATGGGAATGTCAAGTGAAACAAATCACGCGTCACCATCTTAATTTTTTGTTTCAAGCGCCTACTTTTCTTTTAAATCCCGAATCAACAGAAGTTTCAAATAATGTTTCTGTATTTTGTTCACTTATTTGTGGTTTATTATTAAATTATTTGTTATTTATTGAACTAATCCAACATAAGTAAAAAATTTAGAGCTTACTTATGAGAAATTATTTATAAAATTAGGAGAAATGCAGGACCGTAACCCAAAAGTTCCTGATGTTGTTCAAAAAACCCTCGAAACGTCATTAAACCACAATGTGTCATACATCGTTGCATTCGGGAGGAAAGAAGCTCTCAAATTCCAATATCAGGAAGACAGGACCGTATTTAAAAAAATAAAGTTGATAATGACCCTTCGAAGACGACTCGTCGGATTACAAAACAATTAACGCTGTTAGATAGAGCGGAAAAAGTGGCAATGCAAAATTGCAATTTACTTTAGAATTCAATCTAAAAAAAAAGACAGGAAAAACATAAAACGATTTTTCAGAATTTCGATTTTTTCCGGATATCTCCGGAACTACTCGGAATTTTTAAACTTTCTAAACGGCATATTATTAGGCACGTAAATGCGCAACTTTACCTCTATTTAACCGACTTCGTATCTCTTACGGTTTGCGAGATCCCTGTACTGGCACTCCTTATCTTGGACACGTTGTATATCCGTTAGGAATATAATAACATTATAATAGAGAAGTCTAAATTATTATCTAATAGTATTCCCAAACGTTACGTTCGATGATTATGTATAAGAATACTTATTTCCCTCATAAATAAATATTATCGGTTTAGGCTCTTTACAATTACACAACACCACGGTTTCGAGAGTAGAACAAGCCCTAAGTGAAGTTGCAAGTTCAATGAGCAGTTTTAGTCCTAGACCGGGCCCGCAGAGGGCGTGGATGTTGCAAGTGGAAGTATGGCTGCTTCTCGCCGATCTGTACTTGTCCTTGGATCAACTTAACGATGTTCATCAATGTATTCAAGAAGCAAACCAAATTTATCCATTAAGCCATCATATTATGCATATGGTAATTTTTTTTTTTATAAAATTTACGTTCGGCAATTTCATAGACCCCATGATATAATAAACGCAAGGTATGATATCTAGCCGCGCTCCAATATGGTATGGCGTGCGCAGTGGCGTCAAGGCGTGAGTTATTTTTAAATTGCCTATGGAGATTTACGTTGTTGTTAGCGTCTTTATAAAAATTTTGAAAAACTTCTGAAATATTTACTTTCAGAGAGGACTATTACATATGCACAATGAGCAATGGAATGATGCAAAAATGTGTTTCCAAAATGCGGTGGCCATTAATCCATTACACGTTAAGTCGCTTCAACAGTTGGGATTAGTTTACCATTACTTGGGTTGGCAAGGTCTTGCCGAAACTACACTTAGGGAAGCTGCAAAAATAGAGCCACATAATACCACGACTTGGTGAGTACCGATTTATTTTTATCGTCAGTCAGGTGGTTAGATTTTGTATCTACGTTGTTGAAATGACAGCTGATGAATTGTACATAGTATTTATTGAGCAAGACCACGCCGACGTGTAGTCGCTTTCACGTTTCTAACCGCCTTGTGGTTCTTCTCTCGCTCTTCGGGTTTCCATATCGTGCGGGAAGAGACGTGGTGGAAAATTCCCTCGCGCCTCATCGTGGTAGCGAACGTGCAGTGTTTTGGCAACATCGCAAAACAATGACACGATTGAACTATATTACAGTTGTTAAGTGAACACATATGTATGTCTAGGGCGTCTGCACTAAGTTTCTAAACGGTTCATTTAAATAAAAGTGTGTAGGCTTTCTTTAGGCCACCCAAGGAGTCACCCCTTTAAATACAGGGTATTATGGAAATGACTTATTATATTTAACCGACAAATCCTGAGATGAAAATAAATTGAAGAAAAATAACCATAAATGGCGCTTTGAATTATTAAGCGAAGTATACACTTTATATGAAATCTGAAAATACGTCGCCGCTACTGACGACGTTCGCAATCAATAATTGATTGAGGCAGTCTCAAAAAAGTTCAGCACATTGTAGGCGGTGTTGTCATATTGCAACACCGAATTGTAAACGCACGTGTTCAGTTTTTGACAACAAGACGTCTTTGACCCGCGTTATCACTTCTTTTTCAAACTTTTTAGAAAAAAAACTACAATTTTAAGGTAATACTCTCTTGCGTTCGATCTTATTTCTATAATTAAACTCCATAAAAAAATAAAACATAAAAAGTATGTTTTGCAACAGAGCCAACAGTAGATAATATCACACAAATTTGAAATCACATCACAACATTTATTATTATGAATTATTTCATAACAGAAAAAAAATCGGGTAATGCTACAACTAACAAAACGTTTAAAATTCGTATACATCAAGCACGTGGAACCCTCGGCAACGTCATCCCAACACCGAGTATGGCAACATACTGAAGCAACGATACCGAAGGTTAAACATATAAATACGTGCGCGGCGGTTATCCAAGCAAGGACGAGACACGTGGTTTGATCTGGGATCACTGTAGTTTACTCTAGTGACCTACATTGTTGCTAACTGAAACCAGATGGAGTGGCGCGACAGCATGTAGGCAAAACCTTAGTATTTAGATATTCGATTTAAAAAAAAAGTATGTAGACTTTCTCTAGGACACCCAAGGAGTCACCCATTTAAATATAATAAGTCATTTCCATAACACCCTGTATATGTCGTCTATGCTCCATTCTCGAGAACATATTTTTCTTTATAATTTTGACATAAATTTGAAAACGTCCTTAGTACCACTCGTCCATAATGATGGCCGATTTCAAAACGTTTTTTTATGTACGAAAATATTGTAAGCAACAGATTTTTGATAAATAATTTATCTACCAATCTTTCGTAGGTATAACTTAGGAAAAGTATTGGAAGCTTTGGGAGAGTATGAAAAAGCGAGTAATGCCATGGCTACTGCTCTAATGGAAGAGAAGAACAACCCAATTTTGCCGTTTAATTCCGTTCCTTTGTGTTTTGAATAATAATTGTTGGTTTAGGTACGTATTTAGATATAATTTATTTATATCTAGTAAATTAATTTTCAAAATGGGGAGGAAGACACGTGTCAATGTCATATTAGGTCTCCATTTATCCCCCCATTATGTTGTAAATTAACTACTTCCGAAACGATATTATTAATATAAGGTATTTAATCCATACAGTATGTCGGGTTGCAGATGATTGTGACATCAACGACATTGGCAGAATTATTACCTGACAATCAAAGTTATCTGGTAAGTAAATAAGGAAGCTAACCAAACGAACTACTTTGATTGTGAGGAAACAATGTTTGTCAACATCATTGAAGTCACCATCAGAACTTACTGAATTAAATTTAAAACTTTCGGTAACCTGATAATAATCTACCTCTAAAACCAATTAATCTAATGTGATCTAGCATTGAAAGTATTGAAACTATTCAACTTAAAATTGATGTTATTATTAATTTTATAAATATTAATGTAATAATTTCTCGTTAAATGAATTCTTGTTTGTTATATTTTTAATATGTTATAATTGTTTTAAAATATTAAGAATACAAACCGACTGGGTCGAGTTTACTCCCAAAATATATAAATATTACGTGACTGTGAAGAAGGTGATGGTCTAATTCACTCCCAGTGATTGTCACCACCGACCTATATCTGTGGATAGCCAAATTCTAAAAGCAAAAGTGGCAAATTTATGGCCTCGTGCATATAAACAAAGCTGATCGTCAGAAGTCATGCGCAATACCGACTGATAAACTAATTACCTTAACCGGCGAACAGGACCGTACTTTGCCCTTAATGAAAATGATTACCAAAAAAGCCACTTTTCGACTTAATTTTGATATCTATTCTCCACGTAACGATAGAATTTTAATATCGTCACATCCCTACGACTGATTTCGATTCTGAACGGTTGTCGTTGGTTCACGTCGTTGGTTGTCAACCAATCCGACACCAATACCGTCAGGGTTGCCTATATGACGTGCGCTAGACAAACTACGAGCAACCTTTAAAAATATGATCTGTAAACCGTGCGCACCAACCCATTTTTTCACTCATAAAATTTAACTTTTTACTGTGCACCCGTATACACAGTTAGAGGTCGGTGATTGTCACTTTTACTACCTTAAAATAACAACATTGTTGCCAAAACGTACTTATTTTTCGCATTTTTCCACTTCATGGTTAGTTTTTCATCAAAGTCGTTGTTGGATTTAAAAAAAAAAAAAAAACAAGTGGGTTATTAAATATTAAAACCCAAAATGTTCCGAACACAGTAGTAATCTATAACTTAAACGTTATAAATGATTTTTTTAATACCAGTTTTGACACAAGTGAACCGGCTGCATTTAAATTCATTTTCTGGAAACATTCCGCAAATTGCAACTCGGCGGTTATGACTTGTCATTGGTATCTCATTTATATGAAGTAGTATTTTTATTTTCAAGAAGAAATAAAATAAGAGGATGAAGACATAAATACCACAATAAGCTATCTGGCAACAATGTTTTGATTTCCGAAATATAATATTCTTTAATGCATATTCTCTTCGGAGTGAACTCGGCCTATGTTGGGAGTGAATTGATCAATGAAGAAAACGGGAGTGAATTCGACTTTTCCAAATTTCTTAACTCAAGGTTTATAATTTTTGGCTTGAATCCACCACCACCTTTATTACTAACTTCAGCTCTAACATGGTCTTCCAAAGTGTTCGTGCATGCGCACTAACCTTTTTTTACGACCCCAGTTAAAACTTCATATTAAGTTGAGGTTGGTTTTTCCCTAACAGCCTTGGCATGACTTGCTTTCTTCGTCATTACGTTCCCATGGCGGATGTGGACTGTAAAAATTAATACGAAAGGATTGTTAAATAAATTGGCCATTATACTAATGAAAATAATAGGCGTATCCAAGAAAAATTGGCCAAAACAATTCATAAATCACCTCAACAATTCAAGTTACCTGGGAACCCCAAAAGAGCCTCGACATTCAAAACCTATCTGGTATAGTTACACTATTATTCACTAAAGAAGTTTAAATTTAGTTCATCAAAATATTTAGATCTTACAGTCTCCCAGTAATTTTTACAAACCAGTTAATTCACTTTACCCCATGAATATTTTTTCCATGATAAAATAAACACGAGGTATGATATCGCGCAAGTTGGCGTGGCTTAGTGCAGTCGTCCGTCAGTTCCTATATGTTTTCAAGGGCTGTTTTAAAAGTTGTAACCGGGATTTTTTGTTATTTTAGTGGTAGTTTAGCTGTAATCTGTGATAAATATTTATGAAATTAATATACCTAAATGCCATGGTATTATTCTCTCATTTCGCCTACTATCAAATGCGTAAAACCTTTTAATACGTTTAGGAGATTAAAAACGCTAACAACAACATGAATCTCCATAAGCAATTTAAACATATGTCACCACTAGACGTCACTGCGCGTGCCAGACAAAATTGGAACGGCTAGATATCATCGTGTGTTTATTGTATCATGATTTTTACCGCGCTTTTGATGACATATTCTTACACTTGTCATTTTAACCCCCATCTGTCAAATTATGAAGGTTTCGATTTTAAAACTCTTTAGCGAACACGACTGTCAAAGCTACTGGTTAATTTATATGTACAATGTTTATATTACAAATTTTACGCTTACTGTCAAAACTGTTATTTATAATACGAGTTTAATTACTGTTAAAAGAGTAATTGTATTATTTCCGCAGTGGCGGCTCTTTAGAGGAAATAGGGGAAGTGACGCTTCCTTGCTTTTGAATTATATTGACGCGTACCGATAGTCTGTGTGTTTGACAATATTTTTGCTTTATAGTGTGTTATTTAATTATTTACATATTAGTGAGCTTGCCTTAATTATTAATTTTATTTCGTGGATATTTATTGCATTGGGCAAGTGGACCAGTTTGGCCCTTTCTCTATATTTTCGCCCACGAGCCGCCACTGTATATCCTTTTATTTAAAAAAATTGTGTAGTCCTGGATTCCATCTTTAACTAATTAACAATAAAAATTGTACATTTTTTTACACACACAAAGCACACAGTATTACATATTTTATATTTACGGTTTTGTTTTTAATTATATAATTATTGGTTATATTAAAGTGATGGTTAATTATTAGAACTTGTTAGATGTCTATAATTTTAGAATAAGTTTACTTGTGATGGTTAAAATAAATATTTGTTGACTCAAAAGTATTAAGTTACTTTATATATATCCTTCGCGGGTCTTTTTCCCCATTTTTTTCCTCTCGATTCGTTGCCAGGGCCAGCCGCGCGGGGACCTAGCCTAACGTGGACTCCGAACCACGATCCTCGATCATACGGTGCTCCCTCAATAGCTAACAACCCTTGGTTCCTCTGATTGCTATATGAACTATCGATTGGGGAGTACGCACTGTACCCCACGAGATATCCTACCCCATCCAGCCTGGCTAGTGGGCGTGAATGAGGTAGAGATGGTAAATGATACATTTACACTCACATTTTTCACTCTTCTACTTTTGCATGGCGCCGTACTGCAAGGCCACGGTTTACCGACCGTGGGGTTTGACCCCCCGAACTCTCGTCCTGAAGTTCTCAATGACAACCGGTTTAGGATTGCCAGATTTCAGGCAACAAAATTCAAATCCTTTATTCATATGCAAAAGTTTTTAAAATTTTTACATACGTCAAAAATGCAGGAGTTGCCAATATTATATTTTTGTAGCTTTCGCCATGATAATGATATCCTGAATTTTAGTTTTCAAATAATATCGATCATTATACAGGCAGAAATAAAAGTTACCTTTTTACCCTTAATTTCTTAACACCCTGTGGTGAAAAATTGAGCTGTGGAATTCAGCTACATTGTGTTTTATTTTGAAGTATGACATTTTCTTAACAGAATATTTTTTGATTCACCTCATTATCTGCTTTTTAAAATAAGATATAAATTCGGAAAGAGAGTCGTGCAGCTATTCAATTTTATTCACAGCGTAACATTATTTTATCGAGTAGCATGAACAAATATTTAAAAATTAATAGCGTGTATTGCAACCTCGTGTTCTTATCACTCATACTTTCAATGCAGTTTTGAATTGCTTCTTGAGGAATATTTTCTCATTCTTCTGGAAGGACTGTTCGCAGTTCTGGCGATGTTTATGGGTGTCGATTGTGGACGCGTGTACATAGCATATCCCATACATGTTTAATTGCATTTAAATCTGAATGTTCACCTCGTCTAAATACCCAGTTACAAACCGTAAACTAGAAAGAAGGTGTTTTAATTGCTAGACTTGCTTTATATTATTAAATAGAACAGCCATTCCTGAAAAAGTGCACACATTTTTTTGAAAACTCATTTAAAAATAAATATAATTGAATAAATCTTTAAAATAAAGTTAGTAGAGTTAGTTACCTACCTTTAATGCTTGATCTTGCTTCAGAGCTTCTTCGCGGAACTGAAACATTTCTAATGTAACATTGCAGCATTTCAGGCATACTCTCGTTGAAATAAGATCGTTTTTTTCAAAGAAAAACTTCATTCAAATGCCTTGTCGCATGGCAGAAGTGATAAGAACACGAGGATATACGCTATTAATTTTCGGATATTTGTTCATGCTACTCGATAAAATCATTGAATGTTGTGAATTAAAGTTTAATATTTAGCATTCAACACATTTATTTTAAACACACACATTGTTGTCGCTAATCTTAGGAATTAAATATAGGAACACGAGAAATCAGACCATTTATATCATACAATGAAAAAAATACAATAAAATTTCTTAGGAACAAAAACTACTAACTCAAAAGCATTTATATTATACATAGTTTTATTATTTTGTTAACTATTTTGTTTACGCCACTGGTAATGTCGAACAATGAAACTTTATGTAATTCCCTTCACACGTTTAGATCTTGATGCCAAAATCAAAACCATTTTCAGTCCCATAAATATTATTGCTTGAAGTGTAAAAACAGTTTTGAAGCATTGACTCCATGGTCCGTATGAGGTATATATTTTATAGCGACTTTGAATGCATTTTTAAGACTAAATTAATCGCATACTAAACCTAAATCATAAATTTAATTACGTTGTAAAAGTTAGTTTTCAGTATAAAGTTTTTTTCCGGGATCCTTTCTGGCATCAAGCAGAGCTGTCCGTAATTGAATTAAAATAATTGAAAAATAGTGTTAAATTACTTTTTGGTAATTGCTTTTTATAAATCTAAAGTAATTCAATCATTCATAAAATAATTGAATCAGTATAATAGAGTATAAAGTCGTTTTCTTTAGTGGTCCCTTGTGGTAACAAGCATAGCTGTAGGTAATTGAATTACAATAATTCAATAATAGTGTCCAATTACTTTTAGGCAATTGAATTATTATAATTCAATTACTTTCTGGAACTAATAATTGCAGTTTTATAGGATTTACAATTACTCGAATAAAGTAATTGATAATGGTTGTAATATAATAAGTATTTCAATTATTCAAAGAGTAATTGAATTACTTTCTGGAACTAACAATTACGAACAATTGCAGTTTTGAAGGAATTTCAATTACTAGAATAAAGTAATAGATAATTGGTTTTAATAAATCTACAGTCATTCACATTATTCATTGTAATTGAATTATTTGGACAGTAATTCAATTATCCGAATGTTAAAGTAATTGAATTACTTTCAGGGTAGTTTGACTACTAGAAAGTAATTGAATTAAGCGTAAAATCAATTCAGTTACCTTTAGTGGGTAATTGATAATTAAAATATTTTTAATAATTGGTAATTGTAATTAATGCTATATTCGGAGAGTAATGGGTAACTGTAATTGAATTACTTTTTAAGAGCAATTGCAACAACTCTGATATCGATGTAGTACTTAGTAGTAGCAGCTTCAAAACGCAATTCGTTCTAGCTTTGCATAGCTGTAGGTAATTGAATTACAATAATTGAATAATAGTGTTCAATTACTTTTAGGTAATTGAATTATTGTAATTCAATTACTTTCTGGAACTAACAATTACGAATAATTGCAGTTTTGTAGGAATTTCAATTACTAGAATAAAGTAATAGATAATTGGTTTTAATAAATCTACAGTAATTCACATTATTCATAGAGTAATTCAATTACTCCTAAATAATTCAATTACATAAAAATTGAATTAGTCCCATTTAATTTAATTCCGTTAAAAAAGATAATTGCAATTCTAATTTTTGTTTGGATACTAATAATTACATACAGAATGAAAATGAAGAAAAAATGCAACTGAATTACTTGGAGAGTAATTTAATTATCAGAATGTTAGAGTAATTGAATTACTTTCAGGGTAGTTTAATTACTAGAAAGTAATTGAAATATTTATGAAAGTAATTGAATTAACCTCAGTAATTCGAATACAGTAATCAATTCAATTACCTTTAGTGGGCAATTGATAATTAAAATATTTTTAATAATTGGTAATTGTAATTGATGCTATATTTGGAGAGTAATGGGTAATTGTAATTGAATTACTTTTTAACAGCAATTGTGACAACTGTGGTATCAACGTAATACCTAGTAATGTAAAAAATGGTTTCTAATACAGACATAATTATTTTCCTCCAAAAGTTTCCCCGATTACCTGCCAGCAATCACCTTGGCCGAAGCGGCCGACCAACTGAACTTCGCGCAAATCGCAAAAATAGACCTCCGAAAGTGGAGCGCACGTCGCGGCGCTAGAAAGCGTCACGACGCGGCCACACTGCCGTCGGCCAGCGTCGCTCGCCGTGGAAATGCTGTAATAACCGTTACTTCTTTGTTTTATTTAGAAACTTCAAAGACCTGGTAGTTTACTACCCTAAATTGGCGAGTTCAGTGAGGCGCTAAGTGCACAGAAAGGCCGGTGTTGTTTGGCCCAGTGATCGATCTTGATCGCACAACGTGATAGGGGCACAGACCTTGATTTTCGTGTGTATGAATTAAGTTTTGTCCGGTTGTACCCATCTGGATTTTTAAGTGTTGTTTTTGTTGATGGTGGTAATATAAAATTTTCAGGTAAGTTCTTTATATTACTAATTCATGTTCATTGGTCGATCAATTTACGAAGTTATACCGTTTTAATATTTTACATCAATTTAAAATCAGAAACGCGAAGAGCGAGGTAAAGTAAGTTATCGGTAGCTGACGACAAACTTTTGTCTTTCGAACTTTTGTCTTTCAAACTTTGTCGTTGCACGAATAAGTAATACAAATTAACAGGGCCGTATTAAGAGCCCGGGCGGCTCCAAATGCTTGATGAAATTAATTCATGACATGATGAAATTAATACAAAATACGTGAATTGTCATTTACAAGCTTTGGATTTTATTTGATGTGCACCAGGAGCGTATTGAAAATAATGTAAAAAAACTCGTACTAATACACTCGTGGCCAAAATAATCGCACCATCCAATATTTGGATTGATTTTGATCGTTCATAATTTTTTTTTATTTAAATATTTTAATTTCCGATTTTTATTATTCTATGTTTATATTGTAGGTAAATTTATTTACATCTAGCACATGTGTGAGATTTTAAGAATATGTCCATAACATATACAGGTTGAAACAAGAACTGTTTTTTGACTCAAACTTTAAAACACTCTGTATAGTGATATGGAGAATCTAATATCAAACTTTTTATTTTGTCATTTAATTGTCAAACTATTCTTAACATTTTCGTTTTTTGTTCATTTCCATCATGTAGGAGACAAAAAAATTTTTAAAGGAACAAACTTGAAAATTTCATTCATTTCCAAACATAACAAAAAACTAATATTACGAGAATGGCGTAAATTAAATGAAGACCAACTTAAAAAATAGCGTAAGCGTCAGTAATGGGTGATTCCCCCAAGAGCACGAATGACAGCTCGTAGGTAACTCTGGTCAATTTGCTTCAACAAGAGCTGCACTGAGTTCATCTAAACTTTTGCCCAGTGTATCCCAGACATGTTCTATTGGGTTTAAGTCTGGACTGCCCGGGGGATTTCGACCTCAGCTAAATACTCATTACCAGGTCAAGCAACATTTGAACGAAAGGGTTCCAGGGGTTTGGATTGGTCGCGGTGTTTAGTAGGCCTCCGAGATCTCCAGACCTCATACCAATAGACATTGGTTTATGGGGCTGGTTCACAAATAAAGTTTACGAAGTAAAAGTCGACACTCGGAATGTACTAATTCCAGGTATTAGATAAACCAGTGGTCTCCAACCTTTTATTTCGACGCACCGGTATATAAGTAATAGTTTTTTGCGGACCGCTTACACTAAGGAGACTAGCGCGTAACTCCACCATTTAGCTACACATAGGCGTAGTAAAGTTTTATTTTTTTCGTTCATTTAATTTAATATAAGGGTTAAAATAAAAAGTGATATTTATATTGGGGGTTTCAGATATATACAGGGTTACCCAGAAGTCCGGAATAAAATTAACATATCCTTAACCTGTAACTTTTGGGGAAAACGCTCGGACACGTCAATTTAGTTTTATATATGCTCACATTTTGACGTTATTCGTTTTTTTTTTATAGACATTTGTCAAAGAACTGACGACATCGATCTTCTTTTAAATAGAAACATACAGCTTGTGATACATAATTTGAAAGCTAATATCTCGTACAGTATGCTCATAAATTTTAGCGCGATTCTGTCAAGCTATTTCAAAATAGCGACTGTTAACATTTTTAAAAAATCTCTATTTAAGTAAGCGGAAATGATAAATCATTGATGGTTTTGTACCTTTCAAGGTAAGAAATTTTCATTGTTTCACGTCCTCACATGTTGTGAACTTGTAATATTAATTTAGGTAACCATTTATTTATTTAAATAGAGATTTTTTAAAAACTTTTAACAGTCGCCATGTTGAAATAGCTTGACAGAATCGCGGTAAAAATTATGAGCATACTGTACGAGATATTAGCTTTCAAATAATTTATCACAAGCCGTATATTTCTATTTAAAAAGATCGGTGTAGTCATATCTTTGACAAATGTCTATAAAAAACAAACGAATAACGTCAAAATGTGAGCATATATAAAACTAAATTGACGTGTCCGAGCGTTTTCCCCAAAAGTTACAGATTAAGGTTATATTAATTTTAGCACGGACTTCGGGCAACCCAGTATAAGTACTCACATATTCAAGGTTAGTATTTTCTCTATTTTTTTTATTTGTCTTTTATCTTCAACAGTTTTAAAGTTATATCGCTTTTTCCAGAACATTACATTTTATGTATACCTACTCATACGTAGGTATACATGAAGCGACAACCTACATTTTTGTCGCGTCAAAGACCATAGGTTTATTAATAAAGATACGATTTAGCCATATCCGAAACAATATAATCTATAAACTAACAACAAAAATACATATTAAATTAAACAATACAAAAGTTAATAAAAAAACCAAAATGGAATAATGAACCATTCAATAGTTGGTCCCCCTCTTGATTTTACAACGGCCGCACATGGCCTGCCCATGATTGAGATAGAGTTGTTTATTTTTTCTTTGACGCATCATGTTTACCTACGTATGAGTATACATAAAATGTAATGTTCTGGAAAAAGCGGTATACGCTTAAATCTATTAAAGATCAGAAGATAAAAAATAAAGAAGGAAAATGTAGAAAACAGACCAAACGAACAAGCCCGAACAAAACTTTACTCTCGTGAGTATGTAAGTACTTAGATGTACCTGAAAGTACCCGTGTCGCAATTTAAATTTTAGTAAAAAATACTACTTTTTATTTTATCCCGTATATTGAATTAAATGAACAGAAAAATTAAACTTTGCTACGTCTATGTGTAGCTAAATAGTATGGATATGTTAAAAATAAAAAACATTTCTGTGGACCGGCGATTGGAGACCCCTGAGATAAACCACAGCCGATATTAAAGAAAGACATGAGGCAATCAGGAGAGCAACAGACTCGCTTCATATACGAAGCAAATATGTTTCGAGAGGTCAATGGCGATATTTTTGAACATTTATTAACGCTATTATTAAAAAATGTTAATAAACTTTATTTATTTGTAATTACGTTATAGCTTCAAATCAAAAGAAAATCGGGTATCAGTTTCTTTACATTATTTTCACTTGTACAATACACTCCTGGAGTTTGGCCCAGGGCGGCCAAAAGCCTAGAGACGACCCTGTTCAATCCAATGCAGGAAACGACAAAATATTTGGATACAACCCAAGATATATGTTTTTATTTGAACCAATTAAAAAGAAAATGAAGGACTAAAAATAAAATTTGTCACATTTTTCTCGGTCCGCTTAATCTGACGAACGAAATTATTTTATTCTAAAATTAATGATCGCGAATTTTTAAACATCGAGGTGATGTTTGTATTGGTTTTTATTGATTGTAGTGATGTCAATTTTTCATTTTTCAGGGTTCCGTATTTTTTAAGTCTCTAAATATATGTTTTATTGACTTTTAAAAATGAGAACTTCCTTCATATTCCGTATTTAATTAAGGGTAATGCCAGAACTCTACAAATAAACAAAGCACTAGGTAATCTAAATTGAAATAAAAATAATTTTGAAATGTAAATTTCATTCTCCACACGCGATGGTTTGGTTTAGGCCAAAAGTTTAAATGTCAACTGTCTCTTTATGTCGGCAATGCAGCGTAACTACTAACTGGTAAAAAACGTAAACGAATTTATCGCAGCAATAATTTATAAGCGGATTGTTAGCTTTTGTAGGATTCCCTTTAATATTTGTAAAGGGGCTTTGAGAAAAAGTTTATTGTCTTTGTCGAGTAAAATGATATTTGAATAATACGATTTTCGAAATTGATTGAAGGGGGATCCCCGAGCTTGTCTCCAACTGTAGGTCTGTAACGGGTCTGTCGTCAATGGCCAGGCCTTTTGAGAAGGCAGTGGGTCTATCTACAACAACCGTTACACTGTGGCACTGTTTTTTTTTTATCTCAGTAGTGCATTTGATTGCGTGAGTGGTGATTTCCTGATTCAAAAACTGAATGCTCGTGGGATTAGAGGTTCGATTAACGAGTGGATCAAGTATTTCTTGAAAAATAGAAGGATAGTTGTTAAATTAGGTCAAACCTTCTCGAGTCCAGCAAACCTTGGGTTTAGCGTTCCTCAGGGAAGTGTCCTTTCGTCGCTACTATTTTTGATTTCCATTAATGACATGGAGGAATTTCTTTCGTTTGGTCAAATTGTGAGATCTTGTATGCCGATGATACTACCATCTGTTTGTCTGCAGTCTCTAAGTGTTCTCAAACACACAAATCCTTATTAGTGCATTCTTTGCATGGTGTTCAACTAATAAACTATTGGTTAATCCAGCCAAAACTAATTACCTTACCTTATAAAAGGTGCATCGTCCCGGACATGCCGTAATTGGAATACCATCGAAGATGATATCGAATGGGATGATAACTCTAACATGGTCCTAGTTGAAACAGGTGACTGGTCTGCTAACAGGCCACTTACCAAAACGCCTTCAACGTTTAAGAATCTACAATGGATCCATTGAATGCAGATTCTGCGGCGAAGATCCAGGTCTCGTTGAGATCTTTATCCAACCATCAGTTTTAACTTGTCTTTAATATATTACTCATATCGGACTAAAAATAAAAAACTATGAAACTTGTGTAATGACCGTTTTTTGGCACATAGTGTATTTAAAAAAGCCGTAAGGCGTACTGTAATAGTATATTACGTACCGAGGTGGAAAGTGTTTCATTCCTGTCGAGAGAGTCGGTAGTTAAACGAGGCGTAAAGCGGCGAGGTTAACTAAATCTCGAAACAGTAATGAAACTTTTCACCGAGGTTTGTATACTATTTTATTTACAACCACATTTAACATCCACTTCTTATTATTTTGAATTAAAATTTTTAATAAAAGATAAATGTCATTTTCACTTTTCCGATGAGGAATTTCATTTTGCTGCTACCCCACCAGAAATTCGAGAAGCAGCAAAAATAGTAGAAGAAGATCTTCAGCCAACTAAATGCCGCCCGAGATATGACAAGGCATATAACTGTTTCAAAGAATGGTGTATGGTTCTCAGTCGGCGCTACTAGCTTATTTCAGTGAAAATACAAAGAAGATATCAACGATTTGGTCACAATATTCAATGCTTTAACATATCAGTGACTGCGTACAATAATCCCAATGTAATATTTAATGTAAATAAGTAAAACAAAAACCATGTTAATTTTTTATTTCTTATAAATGTCATTAGGTTTATTTTAAAAAATACAAAAAAATTCGTTGTCGTTAAATTTGTGTAATGAGTTGTATGTTGGTGTGTTCGTATATTATTTTGAGATATCGATTTTTAAAAAAATTACAAAAAAATAATTTACTTTCCACCCGGGTGGAAAGTAAAAGTAAAAAAACGTCAACTTTCCACCTTTCAAAGATAGATGAAATGTCATTATTATATGCATGGTCGTAAACAAAATTATAAACAATTTATGTTGGTAAATTCATTAATATTTAAATGAACGAGCATGTCTCTTAACGATAATTGTTTTTCTGTCCTCTAAATTACTTTTATTGAATTTCGATTATTGGTTAATAGATAATGTATACTATAGGGATAGTTATAGATAAATAGCAAAGATTAAATGGATAGACAAACTCAGGGGCGGATTAAGACTTTTTCGCCCCCTGTTGAATGGTCGCCATTTTGATCTGAGAAACGAATAATGTTTATGACGTCATTAATTTGTTTCGGTCTACTTTAGAAACTTTGTATACAGGGTGTTATGGAGATGATTTTTTTTTTTGAAGCGACTATTGTAACAATTGGGTAACAAACACTCTTACTCACAGGTCAGTCCGCGCTACTGTACAACATTTCACCCAGAGCCAATGGAAATGTTGCCAACTGAAATTCCATATAAAATTATAAAAATAAATTATTTTCTACCTACTTATATTTATCCTTAGACCTAAAGAGCGAGGAAATCCACGCACAAATACAATCAGTTTTTCTTCTTTTCCATGGGAACACTCCTGGAAACACTTTATGTACACACAGTAATAGTGAAACAGAACCGATAGTTAGCTTTTGAAAATACAATAATACAGATTATACTACAGATTATTAGATTTTATTACACGCGAGGAATTTGACGTCCAGAAGAAACGCGTCAATAAAACCAATATTCAAAGATTATTTATGGACGGGCAAGATACACGCGTAAACCGAAAAAAACAGAGCGGATTGTTGAGAGTGTGTTGGTGATCGACGAGACACAACGTATCCGGCCGCTGGTTGGCCTTCAACTAACAGACGCAAGCGTGCGGTGCTATATGATACTACTTCGCTCAGCCGATGTAAGGCGTCAAGAGGTCATTGGCATTTGATCTAGTGACGTACGTGGCTATTACTGTTCCATATGTTTTGTCGGGTTGTTTAAAACATAGTCCGTCGTAAATGTTCTTCAATTAATTGTACAGAAGAATTTACAGAATGGAAAATTGTTTAATTATTTTATTTTGTCTAAAGAGTTTAAGGTGTACATATGACAACACCGGCCAGAATTCCTTGATTGCTTACATGTATCCCAGTACTACACAGGTGTTTTTCTGGTTTGACGTCAGGTCACTCTTACCGCTGAATGAATTGAAAGCGCCATTTATGGGTATTTTTCTTCAATTTGTCTTTATCTCGGGAATTGCCGGTTTAAATATAATACGTCATTTCCATAACACCCTGTATAGTAAAAAAGGCAATTGATGACGTAAGTTAAACCCTTGTGAAACGATCTATACTATACAGGGTGTTTCTGAATAACATGCTAATATTTAAGGAGGTTATTCTTGGGTCCATTTTCAGAAAATATGAACATATCCCCTAAACGTCTTAACTTTTGAGATACAGGCTGTTAAAGATTTTCAAAAAAATCTCCTTTTTTATTAATATATGCTCTAGATATTTTTCGGAAATTTGGTACAGTACGTTTCACGAAAATTGGATACGACTTAATGATTTCTTGGGACGGTCCCATTGTGTAGACAAGAGCTTGGCAATAAACAAGTGAAGTATGAAGGGACGGACTAAGGAAAACAAGTAATGATATGATTATATTAATGTAATCAAATGAAATAACATTTTTTTTTAAATATTACTAGTCATATTTATTTACATTTATAATGTCATTCTATAGATAGTTCTGTTTCGCTATCGCTATCCTCATCAAAATTAATTATAATTGGATTAATTATACGATCCAGACTAATATACGAATTTTCTACAGTTATTACGTGACGGACTGAATATTTCCAACTACCTGGGGGAATATCATTAAAGCATTTTCGTATTAATTCTACAATACTAGAACTTAAAGTCGGAGAAATATTTTCAGACCTAACCAGTGATTTTAACTGGTGCCACATATGCTCTATGGGGTTAAAAATATATATCATTCGCCGCCATGTAGTTCTGAATCTCCAATTTTGTATTATTTGAGCTTGGAGCTTTATGTAATTGGCGACTGTGATAGCTCGCATTGTCCATTACTATCACGCTATTCTGAGGAATGTTTGGTAAAAGACAATTCTTGAACCATTCCTCAAAAACTAAAAAATTTTACCACAAAAAGATATTTAAATATAAATTAAGCAACCTAACCTACCTGATGTGCCTATATTTAATTATAATTATTACAATCCGGTCCTTTCCACATGATAATAACAAAGGGTCATAAATAATGGGATGACCCAGGTACTTTTACGACAGTCATTAAGCTATATCCATTTTTCTTGAAACAATCTTTACACAGACTTTCTATTCATCAAGAGGCATTTTATGATGTATAACAAGTTATTCCGACCAGTAGCATTCGTGCGGCAATTGGCCGAACAGGAGAATGGTACGCCACTTCTGTTTTTTTTAAATAAAAATTATTATTGAAATTCTCATTCCTTGCTGAGAAATGCCTCTTGATTTTTTATCCTTTCACGTATAAAAAAATGAAATTCATTCATTTGCACTCTGTTATTTTAAAAACATGAAAATCTTTAACACCCTCTATATAATATCAAGAATTTAATACGTTTAGTACATACATATGTCCATACCATATGTAGTTTTTTTCTGAAAATAGACCCAAGAATAACTTCCTTAAATAAAGAAACACCCTGCATATTGTCCTTGAGTGCCAAAATAAATAAAGCCAATAGATATTAAAAACAAGAGTTCTTAAAACTGGTGATTTTTAAATTTTTTGTCAATATCTTCAAAAACTAATTCTGTTTTAGAACGCTTAGGATTTTTACAAACACTTTTTAATAATGAAGCGTATATAAAATAAATTAAAGGTTACCTTGCACTAAAAATAGGTTTGCTATACAATGTTAACGCTAAAGGTCAAAAAATCAAGAGACGCGTTATTTGTTGGTTACATTGTAACTTTCCCATAAATGATGTGAAACAATTTTGACTCGGGTTTATTTATAGGGCAACGTTTTAGCCAAAAACTTGAAAGAACATCAAAATTAACACGCGTTGCGGTTTTTATTGCTACATTAAGTTGCACGCATTAAATAAAGAAGAAAATGCACTTTCTCTACACCAAAACATAAATATTGTTAACATTAAATTTTTTTCTAAAAACATAAATTTATTTATTTTACAAACCAATTAATTTTATTTATCTTTTATAGGTTTTATTATTTAGAACAGACAAGCCCCATCCGTCAAAATGAATTTGATGTTCAGGAAAAATTTCCGGGAGCAAAAGTCGGGGACCAGCGTTGGAAAGGGAGTAAAAAGCACAGTCGGTAGACATGCTACCAAACGATCTACCAGGGAGCAAGGATATACTCCTATGGAGGAACATCACTACCGGACTCATTTGTTTTTTACTCCACCCAGGTGCAGTTACACCCAGGACGATTCAGATGGTAGGTTACATTTCTATCTTACTATGTTCTTATACTTCCAACTTTAGTTATTATTAGTGCTGCCACCATATCCACTTTTTGAAAATGCCGGATACCGAATACCTGCATTTTGCCGGATCTCGGACCGGAACCTGTATTCACAACAAAACGTTCTAAACAAAGCTCGAAATCTATTTGACATATGCATCACGTGTTTATAGAAGACTTTTTTTCGGAGGCCGGCGATGTCTACGAAAATTAAAAATTAATATGTTAATTAATTAATTATTTATTAATTATGTCATTTGTTCCAGTTTGTGTTCTGTTTTTATCTTAGTTTCACTAAATAATTCTGTGTCTCTCATATAATTCATCTGGTTTTGTCATAATTTCTACAGTATATATTTTTTAATTCAGTTCCGGTCGGATCGGGCACAAAATTCGGCCAAACCGGATATTAAAAACGAAGGCAAGATTCGCCGGATATCGGATGCAAATCCGGTTCCGGTGGCATCACTAGTTCTTATTATATGCCATAAATATAAGTGCGTGTATCATTTTTGAAGAATTTTATAATATTTGGCAAACATAATTACCTCAAAACAGTTATGGTGTTGTAATATGTATTAATCGGCAGGCAGCCGACCTAAATCGCCAATAATGCAGATGAAAGCGTTTATTATTATTTTTCCTTACGGCCTGAATGAAATTGTTAATCCCGCTCATTTCTAACGCCTTATATTTCGGATACTCTACTACTTAGCTAGATTCTCTTTCTCTAACACCGACCTATAACTATGGATACGTACAACTTATGGGATGTGCAGTAAAAAGTTAAATATGAGTGAAAAAAGGGTTAGTTGGCCGGCATATAGGCAACCCCGCCGTATTGGTGCCGGTTTGGTTGCCAACCAACGATGTCCAGAACCGAAATCAGTCGTAGGGATGCATGTAACGATATTAATAATCTATCGATACGTGGACAATAGATATCAAAATTAATCCTAAAAGTGGCTTTTCAGTAATGGCCACAAGGCCATCTTTTATGCGAGAAAATAAATTGTTTATATCCCAGTAAAGAAGGTATTGATGTGCCAAAATATTGCCGCGTAATAATTTTTATTAAAGGCGAAGTACGGTCCTTTTTGCCGGTAAAGGTCAATAGTTTATCAGTCGGCATTGCGCATGACATCTGACGATCAGCTTTGTTTACATGCGCGAGGCCATAAATTTGCCACTTTTGCTTTTAGAGTGTGGCTATCCATAGATATAGGTCGGTGCTCTCTAAGAATATCAATTCTTATAATACATTTATTATTATTATTTTATCTTGAGACGACGGATTTTATTATTTTGATGTTCTGAGAATTTATTTATTGACGTGATAAATTTTTCTTTCTTTTTGACCACAATGATTTGAGGAGAGTTGGCAAGTACGATGCAAATGCGAAATATAATTTTTAAATACAAACAACAAGTTATTTTAAGAAGATTTTGTAACATTAAAACTTATTTATTGCCCTTGTAGGTAGGTTGAATCCATGAGTGTTCTAAGGTCGTAGTCTTTAACAACAAAACAAAATATCTAATTGTTAAAAGTGACATTTCCTTCTCGGGTATTACTCGAGCGATAAACGTATACAGGGTGTTCCTTACTGACGTGCTAATATTTCATAGTGTGCTTTTTAGACCATTTTATGAACAACAATTCATATGAACATGGGTTGATTAAGGTTAGATTTTTTTAATATCTCCGTACTTGAGATAATATTTATAGTTTTGGTATATGTTAATAGGATATAGAACCACATATTTTAGTTAGAAAAGTTTTTATATGAATTCGTCCTTGCAAGTGGTACGCCACTGACAGTTTTCCATGTGATTAGGCTGGTCAATTCTACACGAAAAGGGTATGTTGCGTTTTTCTCGTCAAACGCATCGTTTTTGATGAATTGAAAATCGAAACTCATTATTATTAACATCGATAATGATAAATTTTGTTTTATAAAAATTGTTGGAAAAACGTAAGACAACAAATCCGAAGACAGACAAGATATAACTAAAATATGTGGTTTTATATTCTACACGTACCAAAATTGAAAATAACATCTAAACAAAGGTCCCAAAAATCCATTCATGAAACTCTTGGAAAGTGAAGCTGTGATTGTGTGAAATGCTATTGAAAATCAGTATTGGCTGAATGGTAACAATGCTGAAGTCTGGTTATATCAGATGGTTAACGATTAAAACATAACCATACTTACCGATGAAAAGATAAATCCTTATATAAATGCTAAACTCTTTTACAAACTACACATGAATGAACCATTATATACAGTGAGTCCCAGAAGAAATGTCTAAATTCATTTAAAATTCAGCGGTAAGTTTTTTTAAAAAACGCTCGTACCCGTCGATTCTGATTTTTAAATTTTTTTTTTGTGGTAATTTCATGTATACAGGGTAGCTCAAAAATAAGTTACGACCATCAACTTCATTTTTTCAAATGAAAACATATATTTTTTATTTCATTTTTGAATTTTGCATTGAATTCTAAGCATGTTTCATGTACCATGTCCTATATATAAACTCAACAGTTATTGAAAAAATTAGGATTGAACATATCATTTAGGGAATCCAACGATCTATCAAATCTTCTGGCAATAAGGCATTTTGGGCTCCATAATAAGTAAGAGTGTACTGTCTCACTGTCACCGTTTATTTCCATAGAAACTGTATGACAATTTTATTTCAAATAAGTATAATTATTGTCAAGCGTAGTTTCAAAGTTGCGGTTTTCACAATAATGGTGAAGTTAACGGAACGGGAAAAAATTGAAATTCTATGCATGGTTGGGTTTGGTGATAAAACACGTACTCAAATAGAAACAGCCCAATTATTTAATGAAATCCATCCTGATCGTCCTGCCATATGTCAAAAGATGGTGAGTAGAATAGAGGCTAAGTTTAGAGAATTCGGTCATGTTAGAGATTTGCCTAAATCTGGTCGTCCTACTCGAGATGAAAATGAACAACTTGACGTTTTGCTTTCCTTGGAAGAAAATCCATGTACTCCCCTGTCGCACATTGGGGCCGATTTACACATGCCGAAATCTGTTGTTTACCGAGTAGTTCAAAAGCTCAAATATCACCCATACAAAGTTATTCCAGTGCATGAGTTATTTGAAGATGATTTCGATAGGCGAAGTGAGTTTTGCGGACACATGCAAAATATGTGCAATCTAGATAATAATTTAGTAAAAAATATTATTTTTTCGGATGAAGCTACGTTCTATTTGAATGGTAATGTGAACAGACAAAATTGTCGATATTGGGCAACAGAAAATCCGCATTGGATGATAGAGGTTCACAGCCAGTACCCTAAGAAAATAAATGTTTGGTGTGGAATCGTACGCGAAAGAGTAATTGGTCCATTTTTCTTTGAACAGTCTTTAACTGGACAAGTATATCTCGAATTTCTCCAACTAGAATTAATTCCAGCATTAGTGGCTTTATTTCCGAATCCATTGGATCCAGACTCCCCTGACGAAGAACTGATATTCCAACAAGATGGTGCTCCTCCGCACTATGCGGCCACTGTGCGCACATTTTTGGATGAAACCTTTCCCAATCGGTGGATTGGAAGGAGAGGACCTATCGAATGGCCTGCTAGGTCGCCAGACCTAACTCCGCTGGACTTTTTTTTGTGGGGTTATCTCAAATCAAAAGTATTTGTTAACAGGCCAAACAATATGCAGGAGTTGAAAGAAAGGATCCCAAGAGAAGTGCGTGTCATAACTCCGGAAATGGTTGGAAACGTGCAAAGAGAGTTTATTGATCGTCTTGGATATTGTCAAGCCGTAAATGGCGCACATTTTCAACATTTAATTTGATTTTGTTGTATTTTTTTTTAATAAACAGGTCTTACTTATAAATATGTTCAATCCTAATTTTTTCAATAACTGTTGAGTTTATGTATAGGACATGGTACATGAAACATGCTTAGAATTCAATGCAAAATTCAAAAATGAAATAAAAAATATATGTTGTTATAAGTTGATGGTCGTAACTTATTTTTGAGCTACCCTGTATACATGAAATTACCACAAAAAAACAATTAAAAAATCAAAATCGACGGGTACGAGCGTTTTTTGAAAAAACTTACCGCTGAATTTTAAATGAATTTAGACATTTCTTCTGGGACTCACTGTATATTATAAACAATCATATAATAAAGAGGATTTTTCATCAGTAATCACAAAAAAAACAGAAATTAACCAAAATATATAAACAATCCGTGAGATCACAGCGACAACGTTGTAGTGTGTACGAGATTGGTATTCATTCACATTTTGGCTCCTGGATCGTGGCACACATGTACGGGGTAATAAAATCGAAATAGATGTTGCCAGAGTGCAGTTGGATTAGTTCAAGATTCTTTTGATACTTTTAAGGATATTTTTTTAAAGAATCTCTCATTGCCTTTTACAGGTTATGGTAAAATTATTGGGAAATAAATTTATTCTAAGAACAATTGCGGATTAACCTTAAACCAGTTGCAACTGTCAAATTAACAAATTTTTAATTGGGATTTTGCAAGGATACGTTTGCGATAAATATGTCACTCTGGCTATGCTGCAATAATGACTGAAAGAGGTGGGAAAGTTTGTATTCGTTGCGTAGGCTAGAAATGTACATTTTTCCATCTGTAGTTTGTAATATCTTTGCATCTAAAGTACTTTCGTAGATAAGTATAAAAAAATAACGATTTAAAAAAAATGTCAACACCCTGTAGCAAAAAATTATGCGGACATATGTTCATATGAATTTTTCATCATAAAATGACGTGGCGAATTACATTTCTTAAATATTAGCACGATGTCGTTTTCATCCATCCTTCGTAGTTATTTTCCCAATATTATTTGACTGAAAGAATTTGTAGTGAAAATGAAACCTCATGGGAAAAATCAATCCGTATTTTCCCACATTAATAATTCATTCTATCCTGACCACCTAGGCCGCGATAGTAAATGCCGTGAAAAAAGGAAAATTCTGGAAATTTTCAAAAGTTGGTAAAGGTAAAAAATGTTTATAAATGTATTTAGATAAATAATGCACTAAAATAAATGGGTATCATTTAACCATTTAGCTAAATATTCTTATTTTTGCGAACAGAAAAATGTAATCGGTCAGCCAAAATGGCTAGTTGGTCAGCAACTTATGGACAGCAAACATTTCTGAATCGTGACAGTGCCCTGGGAAAACAAGTGAAAACCCGCCCCCGCTACACCTTTTGTAGCCGATTTCCTTCTGTATTCGGCAAAAGAAACACAATAAAGTTACATAAATTAACTTTGCCCTGGGACCTCTGAAGTAAACTGCTTCTGGACATGTTTGTTTCTACTGACCAATTGTAAACTTTTACTGACCAAGTAATCATATTGCAGCTCGACTGTTAACCATTTAAATTTACGTGGCGCTACTGAGGACATTTGCAATCAATAGTTTATTGAGGCGGTGTTGTCATATATTGCAACAGAGCATTGTAAACGCACTTGTTCAGTTTTTGACAACAAGACGTCTCTGACCCGCGTTATCACTTCTTTTTCAAACTTTTTCAACCTTCGATCTTATAATCCATTTTATAATTAAATTCCAAAAAAAAAAATAAACCACAAAAAGTATGTTTTGCAACAGAACCAACAATAGGTAATATCACACAAATTTGAAATCACATCACAATATTTCTTATTATGAATTATTTCACAAAACATTTAAAATTCGTATACATCAAGCATGTGGGAGCCTGGACAGCGGCATTCCACCCCCGAGTCTCAAAACATACTGAAGCAACGATAGTCGCGCGCGGCAGGTATCCAAACAAGGGCGAAACATGCGGTGTGATCTGACAACACTGTTATTATACTCTTGTTCGTAACTGAATCCAGATGGAACGGGGGGGGGGGGGGGGGGGGGCAGATGGGCTATGCCCACCCCAGATTGCTCTGGTGCCCACCCCAGAATTTCCGAAGTTCGAAGCCATAGATATGTCATAGTGACACTTGCCATTAAAATCCTACTAGACGAGGGGCCAGGCTCCCCCTACAAAATCATTCTAGTTACGCCAATGCCAACAGTAAGTGTAAATGACCTTTTCTTCATAAAATAACCTAACAGGGAATCACACTGTAATATTAGCACGTCATTAAAAAAACAGCCTGTATAGTAAAATAATTGTTTTATTTTGAAGCAATCACAATATTCATTATTCGCACTTCGTTAGTCTCAGAGAGTAAAGATTTATTCCTCACGAGATAATATCAATCACATCAAAGCATTTTTATTACTTAGCATTCTTTAAAACCAATCCATTATAAAATATTATAAAACCTTGATTTCGTATAGAAACTTTTTTCGTATGAAAAAGTTTTTTTGTTATAATAAATTACATTTTTCCTGATGTTTCATTGACAGATTAATAGATCCGTTATTCGGCAGTATTGTCATGGGATTATTATGCTACTTTTTATCGATAACCTAATTATATCTTGGAGCCAAAAGCGTTGTAACGGTTTTTATAATTTATAGAAAAATATGAAATTATAATTTTTTAATGGTAGACTTTTGTTCCATATTTCGCGCCTGCTAACATTTGCTGATGTAAGTACATACATACGTTTTTTTGTGTATCCCCAATTTGTTGTTTAAAATTAATACTGTGTGTTTCAATAAATTCAGCCTGAAAAACAGTAGATATCGTTATAACACTAAAGTATGTCGTCATTTTGTGTATTTACTCAACGCATATCGAAAAACGTTTATGTTGAACCCCACTCCCAAGATTTTTTTGGGCTCTATTTCTATTTATATGATATTAAAGCTCACAAGCTGCAGTAGAAAAATAGTGAATAATTTATGTTAAATAATCTGTATGAGCCAAAGTTGACTGGATAAAATATTATCCAAGATGCTCCCAGAACTGTCAATGTCATAGATAGGCCCACTCCATAGTTTTTCGACTTTTCCCTTCTATTTTTTTGGCAAAAAATCAGTTTTTTCGTGCTTTTTGTCTCTCCAGTCGACAGATTCATCCCTAGACACGTTTCACTGTATTCCAACACGTCAGTGAGGCTAGGATCTGATGAAACGAACAAAAAGAACTGAATGTCCAAATGTTACCAATATAACTCGTAGCGCCATCTCACACGAACAAAGAGTACCTTACTCCCATCTAAGCAAGACATTATAAAATGTCAGTTGTCAGCAACAATAAAGCCGTCTTCACAGCAATACTGTGTTGGTATGTGATGGCGATGTGCGAATATATTGGTACCTTTTTAATTTTATTTTGTTACTTAGAACAGACCCTTGCCACTAGATTATTTTTTCCATTTTTTTTGTGCCTGGTTTGTTGTCGTTCAATACTAGTCCTTTTAAAACGGTGCTAAACCTCATAATGCCCTTCTGTTTTAACACTGAGTAATGTAACCCCACTTAGTTCTCTACGAGTTTCACTGAAAACATGTTTCTTTACAGGATCCCTTGGTTCTCCAGGTAACCCAAGATCGAAAAATATATATGGCAGAGGTTTGGTAGTTAATGCAGCTTTTCTATTAATGTCACTGATGTTTAGTATATTGTCCAAAGTCCATGTTCACGTTTGATTTTTGTTTGTTGCCTAAAACATTAACAATCGCTGCACGAACCCGTCTATTGTGTTTAAATCCAGCTGATATTCCTTTTGCGACTAAGTAATACGCGGGGTTAAACCGGGCTTAAAAAAATTTTAGCTTAGCTTAGCACTTATAACTGGGGGTTAAATGGAGGTGACGGTAGCGTAAAAGCTCCAGAGGCACCGGTACATACAGGGTGTCCCAGATAAGAATGCAGTCTACAGGAATCTCGTTAATCCGACATTGATCATTTTTGTATGTCCCATGGTTAATGAGATCCCTGTAGAATGCATTTTTATCAGGAACACCCTGTATATAGTAAGCTTTTTAGAGGAGTTAATTAGGTTTTGGTATGAACAAAGTTCATCGCAAAGTGTCGCAATAATGGTTGTTTTACTGGTAAGAAAAACTACACTGAGCGACATTTCGAGTTGAGATAACTCAAATATGAGTTATCCTAGACCGAAGCGTGTTGCTTATAGGGGACAGCCCTGACCTCTGAATTACGGCAACCAAATCGAAGAAATTGCATCAACCCACTATTCATAAGTTTTGCTAGCACAGAAGATGAGTTATTTTATGCGTTGGAATAGCTCACGCCCCACCGTCTTAAATTATTGATAGGCTACCGTAGCTACCAGTATGTGAATTGTAATACGTTACTAGTCGGGCTAGATTAATTCATGATTTGAGCTATCAAAACGAGACATTTAAGTTGTTCTAGCTTACGATGGTAGCTGGAATAACTCACTCTTTGGACTACCAGACTACAAATTTTGGACTACTAGTGCCTAAATTGTGGACTATCGGAACTCAAAAATTTCTTTGATTTAACGCCTGCATATTGTGGATTCAATTGCCTTTTGTTTTTTCAAGATATTACATTTTTGTTGTATATGCATCTCCCTCCTGTCCCTTCATTTTACGTCAACTGACCAAAATTATGCAAAATGCAAATTTTCACGCACAAAGAACAAAGATGAAAAATCCCGCAAACGGCGCAACGGCCAACAGGTGTCTATACGCGCGATCGAAGGAGAATTGACGAATAACAATGGAATGAACCGCGCCAAACTTGAACGAGCACGAATTCGGAACTTTCCGTGACCTTACGATTTTGTGATTTACCCTCGATATGTGGTATTGGAGCACGTTTCCTGAATTATTCCAACTCAAAATAATTTACACATGGTAATGAGTTAAAATAATGCACGTCCGGGTTAAAACGACACTTTATAATCAATTAGTAAGTTTCCCCAACCCAGAAACTGAGTTCAGGTAACTCATAAAATAGTTACAAGATGAGGAATTGTGGTGATCCCAAATAGGTTTAAAATGTTTGCGATAATTCGTAGGCTCAGTTAGAACAACATAGAGAGGTGGGTTGAGGTAGCTCCAATTTTGTAACCCACGACATTGGTAAATGCATTTTTGTCAGTGTACCTTTTTACTGTCAATGTAGGCCCTCTGATCGACTCACCACCAGTTTTTTTGCTGTCGTTTGTTTCAAGCCAGTTGGCTCACTCGACAACAAATTTAAATTTAACTTGCTCTTAAAACGTACACTATTTGTGACGAATTACTTAGAAAAACGAAAATACCAGCGGTTTAGTTTTTTTTTATAATTATCTTCTCGAAATCGCCTTCATAACAAATTGGCAAGTGTAAAATTCATTTACGAAAATATCCTTCAATATTTTTTAATAAACGCTAAGCTCGTGCAGATCTATCAATACTAAGCTTATTCAGTAGTCTCTCGGTAGCTGTCTAAATTCGTTCAGCTTATATTTTTAGAAAATATTTTGTCAATTTTGTCACCGCATTGAAACTGCGAGCCTCGGAACTCCTTCAGGTAAAACTTTGAAAATTCGGTTGTAACAGACCGATTAGTATTTGTGTTCTGGGTTATTTTGCCTTTTGTTTTTAACTCCACAGGTACCTATTAATATAAAAACCTTACCCCCACCTTTCTGTAGTAAGCTTTTGCTGATATCCAGTATCGAGTGCCAAAAATCCAAGGCTTAATATACATAACAATTACGTATGTTTTTTATTTGTCTGTTTTGTTCCTTAAGTTCTGTTTATTTTTGAAATTTGATTGATTGTACGTTTATCCTGGACACAATATGTGTGGCAAAGTTAATAATAACAATATTATGTTGGCACTGCGGTACGCGAGCGACCAATTAATTTTTGAAATAATTGGAAAACTGTTTTCGTCGATTCCCGTAAATACATTTATGAATATGACGATTTTTTTGCTTCTAACTCTATTTTTAAATTTCAATATAGAAAATGAAACTGTACCGAAGGAAGGTAATAAAAAAATTGGCAATAATTTGTTTCAATGTTTTTGTAAACTTAGAAATTAATTTTTTATCATCTTTAAACTCAATGAAACTGATCTCAACTCCTCAAACCTAAACGTGGGTTCTTTTGTAGAGTCTACTGCGCACCACCGGTCGCTCGCCATCAAGGGGCGAAGTCCTTTTGGGGCGCCTATAATTTTAAATACAAGTTTTGTCATATTAAAAGTTTTTTATTTTAAAACTGGCATTTATTCTTTGTGATTTGATTTTTTTCGGTGGTCTGTGCTTTGTTAGGTATATACGTAAGTACTAAAAGGGCGGGGCAAATACGCCACTGCATTCCATATCGAACATAACCTCCACGTCGTATAGGAGGGAAGAAATCTTTAGGCCTCTTCGCTCATCCCCTATTTATTTGGTAAAAATCCCTCAATAGGCTGTGACGTTTCACTTTGTCTCCACCAACCCCTTATAGATTATTGTAGAAAGAAATCATCATCAACTGTCTCATTATCCTTTATAATAATTGAGAACCGCTGCAGAATTCTGTGCACGCCACTGAACAAACGTGTTCGGGGAGTGGACGGGATTACTAAAAAAACATCAATCATTGTGATTTATCTGATCCGCTAAAAAAAGGTTCAGGAAGTCTATTTTTCAATAAATGCGTTTTGGCAAACTTGCTACTGCCTAAATATATTGCTTGGCTATTTTAATTTTTATGCCATTTGGATAAGGAAACTTCAATGATAATACTTGAAATTATTAGGCGCTGTTCACAATAGAAATTATGGTTTTTATTAATAATTCGTATTGTCTAGCAACGTTTTCCCGGCGTATTACTTTGACACCGCATTTAACGGCATGTAATTAATAATGTAAACCCTTAATAGTAACATCTCGTTACTTTGTACACACATCCTCCATTCACCATTTTTGTGTTAATGTATGAAAATGTATTAACTACCTGTTAATGAATTAGAGTATAGTGTTAACCTAATCACAATCCGTTATATTAACATATAATTTAATTTATGTACTATTAAAACCCCTATTCAATTTTATAGAGCCGCGTTGTGGCCCCATGACTGGCGCAGGGGGGGAACCTCCTCCCATGACGACCATATCGCCTGCGATGACAGAAAATGACCTTCCTCAGCCCCTGGTGATGCGTAGTGCATCCGTTAGCCTCAAATGGCCACCTCATGGAACTTCTAATAAGAATACACCATCAAGACAAGTAAAAGCAATAAATGTTTATTTACAATACAAAATAGTTCAGTAGAAAAGTGTATAGGTATGCTCCATGCAAATAAACAATGATACACCTCCTGGCAAAATTTTGTTCGGGCGCTCTTGATTATTTGCCTCTGAAAAGTCTAATATAAATTACAGACGGTCACGTTTTGTCCACCAAATAAAATTAGTTATCGATTCAAGCTGGAATTCACTATGTGCATGCAACCCAGTTTGTTTCAAGCCACCTAATTTTATTACATGTGTAACGTACTAATTTTATATCTATTTACAGGTCAGTTTTAACAATGGGAATTCAGAAGTAGCCAGATCCTTATCAGGATTAGAAAAAGACTGTTTTATTATTCCTGTTCATAGTCTGGACAGATTCCTACCTGCGGGAGTGCCTATGCCAGTAGGTAGATATTTGAATTAACAATTTATAATAACATACAGGGTGACACATATTTTCACGGCAACACTGAACAACACATAGTGGAAGAGAACTAATAAGTTTTTTGTAAAGACACACACACACACATCAGATTATTAGATTTTATTACACGCGACGCGACGAAATTTGACTTGTTGACGTTGTGAACCGGTCTTAAAATTAGCAAATTAGTTTCGTCAATAAGAACAATATTCATAGTTTATTTATGGAGTGACAAGATAGACGCGTAAACCGAAAAATATTACACACGACACAACGATCCGAGCAAACAGCTGCAAGACCGACCCCGGTTGCTTGGTTATTCGGCAAACACCTCTACTTCTTGATGAAAAAAGTTATTTTAGGTAGTTTTCTTGAATTTTTTTCCAAGATTCCTAAACTTTCCTTTATTAGTTTTTAATTTATTACTCTTAAACTACATAACCAACTGAAATAAAAGTTTAGAAAATTAAAGGACACTAATACGAACCTAATTATGTAATAAAATACTGGGTGTCCCATTTAAAAAAGACTATGTTATCACACATTTTTTGGGCCACCCTGTATATTTAAAAATATTTTCCTGAAATGCACCATATAATACAGTATAAATCGGCATATGAATGAAATTCCTAAGTTAATTCGTATAGGAGCTATGGAAGCCTGATACACTATTGCAGGACACTAGGCAGCGAAATAGAACCTAGTTTCGGACGAAGATCTCTCTCGACGGGGAGTTTTTTCGCTGGGCGCCCATGGATACTTTTTATCTACTCACCGAATCCAATCAGTGAGGAAAGTTTGGACCAATTTGACCGGGACCCATTTTCCATAAGAATTCTGCGGGGTCCTTTGAAATCATATCACAACATTTATTATTATAAATGATTTTACAACTGAACAAAAAAAAAAAGGTTACTGCTACAATTGGAAAATTTGACACCTTATTTATTATGCCAGAAATACCTTCCCGTCTACATATTGACACATGCCCATGTAGCCGCGCCGCATCGGAGCAACGGTTTCCGGCGCCCGAGGCCCGCGTTGTGATCTGGCATCATTGCTCGCCTACTGACCTATATACACTTGTTAACTGAAAACAGATGTGTATGGCGCAGCTACAATTGGGATAAAAGGGGTTTCTACCTAAGTATTTAGACATTCGATTTAAACAAACATTTAAATATAATAAGCAATTTCCATAACACCCGTATATTATTAATACTACTTAGTATTTTTAAAAATTTTTAAGTGTAAATGAAACGTTCTGTTGCAGAAACCGCCGCCTAATGGAAACTCGCTGGATCGAAAAACTCAAGGAAACCTACAAGTGATGGAAGTACCTGATCCGAAATTATGTGTCTTATGTCATCTTATGAGTCCGCTAGAAGCAATAGACCCCATATTAGAATCCCCCTTAGCGCAGCCTTTGTTTAAACAAAGAATTACGGCTGGGGAATTGGTAAATGACGTTGCTATGGCTAAAACGGCTGTTACCGGGATGTTATTAGCTAATATGGAACGAAATGGTAACTTTATTTATTTAATAATTTTTACCTACTATCATTACCGTAAATAGCAAAAAATATTCGTGTTGTGATCGCTCGAGCGAAAAACCGCTCGAGTACTGGATTAGTGAAATAACCGACATCCCTCGATTATTAAAAACACTGCTCGAGTTATAAATTCAGGCGAAAAATCGAATCATTGCATTTTGACCGAGACTGGCTAGTCAGTGGCGATTGTAAATTCTTAAGAAATTAAAGGATGTAATTTTTAAAAAAAAAAAAGAATCATCTGTTCTTCCTTAATAAAAACTCTAGACTAAACTTCTAAAACTTACCAAAACAACCCCTTGTGTTTTATCAACACATTCTTCTGCAGTTATGTACAAATGGAAAACTTAATTCCATGAGTAATATGCTATTTACAACTCTTATTGCGTAAGGTACTAGTAATTATAACAAATATATTTAAAAGATTAGTAGCAACTTGTCCCGTTTATCTTAAACATTAAATAAGACACATGGCATACGGTTTTTTTGGTAACTTTATTTTTAAAAATAAAGTCTATTTACTTTACAGGTGGTATTATTAATATCAAATACCAATGTATGGAAAAATTATTATTTTCCAGACCACCAGATGAACCTTATACAATAAGGACGTATTTTTGGCTACACAGTAGCACTGTAAAATACTAATTCAGAATGAATGGTACTAGGTACCAAGAAAAGGAAGCCTTTTCCATTGATAGGATGTCACCACCTGCAGACCAGTAGGTGTCCATATTTATCATCAGATAAGACTCTATACTTGACGGTGTATTAGGCTTGTAAAAGGCTTTCTATTTTCTTGGTATTACCATTCAATATGAGTGAGTATTTTAAAGTGCTATTGTGTAGACAAAAATACGCCCTTATTGTATAAGGTATCATCGAGTGGTCTGGGAAATAATAATCTTTCCATACATTGCTATTTGAAACTATATTTTTCTACATAATTTCCCTTAATTTCAAGCCACCGCTGCAGCAACGATTTTATTCAATCGGGAATCATTGAAGTTGAGGGAGAATGTAGTTCTCCTGGTATAATTAAAATTCGGAATTATTTTTCTTTTCAGCGGAATTTCCCTTCATAAGCTACTATGTGATAAATACATCCCAAACTAACCCTGTAATATTTTATAATAATTTACGCACTGCCAGTTTAACGAAGTTCGATCCAAGGGCTACAAGGTAACTATAACGGAAGTTATGAAAATTGATTTTTTTTTCACCTGGAAATCCGCTATTAATTACGACTTTTGTAGATACACAGCTGCTCATACGCTAGATTTATACACCGAAGTAGCATCCATTTGTAGGTAAGAAATAATTTTAATATTAAAATTTTTGTCTGTTTCGACCAAGAATCGATCCTACTCTATTCTGAAGTCTTGTTATTTAGTACTTTTTTAAAATTTTATTAAAGTCCTTTGTTACTATTACACCCAGTTAGTTGTTTATATCTTGTATTGCATCTAATTATACGAACGTTCTTCTTTTCAGACCGCCAATCCATGAAATTGGTATGGCATTACCAAAAAGCCATAATCCACATACAGGATACCTTGTATCAGTATATAAAGTATTTGAAGGTGATGACCGAGAAATATTTGAGAGAAACTGGTTATACTGGACAGGTAATTGCTTTTGTTATATTTATTAGTGTTGTGATCGCTCGAGCGAAAAACCGCTTATTGAAATAACTGACATCGATCGATTATTAAAAAAATCGCTCGAGTTATCCATTCAGGCGAAAACCGTCCCTCGTCATTTATCTTTCACTCGATACCCGAGCTTCGCTTGACGCCGACGGAATTGTACCGCTGTAGTGTGATCGAGTTAAAAAACTGCTCGTATATTCGAACAGTTTTTCGCTCGATAGGAAATACTCTAGTTATAAAATCAGGCGAAAAACCGAAAAATATCGCCCGTCACTTGATACCCGACCTTCGTTCTACGCGCCGCGCTATCCGAAATATACCGATTGGCGACGTTCGAGTTTGACGCTGAGCAGGTAACTCGACATACGTCTTTCTTAAAGGCACATAAACGAGAAGGTGCATATAAAAAAGTATGCCAAATCCCTTTGCGGAGTCATCGCGACATGGGTTTTGTAAAGTTTTGTTTTAACTGGCTAGCCAGCGGCGTAGTTTATGTCTCCGATTGTAAATATTAAAAAATTAAAGGATATAATTTTAAAACTTTTATTTACTATAAACTCGAGAAAACTTCTCAAAAATAACATAATAATAGAAAATGTTAATGGAAAATAAGAAAACTAGCAAAATAGTTAACAAAACATAGATATCGACAAATTTTTTGGTAACCAAAAGTAAACATTCTTAAATTTAAACAGGAACTTTTAGGTAACTATAAACATGAATTTAAAAAATTAATCACCTATTTTCTTATTTTGCCAGTCGCGTAACTAAGCCTAAATTTTTGAAGAGCACACAGTGGGCACCTGATAATTTAAAGTGGAAGAATTTGACAAGCCATTTTAGTTATCTACTTGTTTTATGCTCGTAGATTGAGAAAAATGTGAAGAAAAATAACTCTTGGTAATACTTTTTGTTTTAAACAAGCACAAGAATAAGCCAGAACAATAAATACATATTTGGGTGATTGTTTGCAGTTTTTTTGTTTGGTATCGAGACACGTGATAAAAATTCATTATTCACAAATAAATAAATTTCTGGAATTTTTTTGGTGGCTACTACAATTTTCTAGCTAAACCTGTGCCCACTCGTAGTTACGTGCCTGCTAAATACCCTACCTGATCACATGTAAACGGCCAAGCTGCCGGTCGAGCAGCCAGTGACGTCATCGTTTTTCCCAACACTAATATTTATATACAGGGAAAGTCACGGCGAGTGGCCCATTAAAAGATTTCGGGAATTAGAGAAGATATTTGCTTGAAATATGGGTACTCGCTATAAAAGCTATCGATCTTGTTAATGAAGATATTTTTACGTATCCGGTTATACCGGAAGTTAGGTTTAACATTGTTATTTTTTGGAATGCTCTGTATATTCTGACATTTTTCGATTCTATGTAAAAGTCCAAGTAACTTTGTTAACAATTTCCTATACCCAGCTCTAACCATTTTTGAGATAAAATTCTTAAATAATTTTAATTTTTTTTTTATAAAAAACAGGTCAAACGTAATTTGCCTTACTGTGTAACTAATACAGTTAAAGATTTGAGAAAATTTAGGAAAATATACTTCATAAAAATATTAGACATTTTTATACAGAGTATTTTGAAAAACTGTACCTTTCTAATATAAAATATAATAGATAAGTATGTACAGGGTTTCCCATTTTCGACACTTTTATAGGGTATCTCCGTTATTGTTAGTGCTATCAAAAAAGTAATGTCGGTGTCATGTGCTCTTTTTGGGTCAAACTTAAAATGGTAAAATCAAAATTTTCGCTCGCTTAAGAGATACGGGAGAAAATGAAAAAATTGACAATTTCAAAATTACTTCTTAAATTACTATATTTTCTTGGTTAAGAGATACAGAAAAATGTTTTATATACAAGTTTTTTATATTGATTGTTGAATAATCTGCCGTTTTCAGAATAAGTATACGGGGTCAGGTAAAAAAGTTATCGGACCTAACCTCGTTTTTTTTAAATGTTAATCTGAAAAGTCAAGTCAACATAGTTGTTTCTAGGATATTAGCTTTTGTTTTATGGTCTACTGTTGTTTAAAGTAATAAAGTTTAATAAATCGCCTAGGAAACCAATATCATCCATGGTGTGTTATATATTTGAAAGGAGAATTTAAAATAGTATCTTTTTAGATTAAAATATACAGGGTGTTCCATTTAAAAAAATTAGGTTAGGTCTGATAACTTTTTTACCTGACCCCGTACACTTATTCTGAAAACGGCAGATTATTCAACAATCAATATAAAGAAACTTCTGAATAACACATTCCAACAAAGAAAATATAGGGTACCTAATTTTGAAATTGTAAATTTTTTGATTTTCCCCCGTATCTCTTAAGCGAGCGAAAATTTTCAAATTTTGATTTTATCATTTTAAGTTTGACCCAAAAAGAGCACATGACACCTACATTACTTTTTTGATAGCACTAACAATTACGGAGAACAAACCCTATAAAAGTGTCGAAAATGGGAAACCCTGTACTGAGCAATTAGATGAAGAATATAATTATACACGTAATGGTAGAATTAAATTAAAATACCTTTATCTTAGAAAGGGTTGACGATGGGTATAAGAAATTGTTAACAAAAGGATTTTTACATAGAATCGAAAAATGTACAGGGTTTCCTATTTAAAATAACAATGTTAAACCTAACTTCCGGTATAACCGGAAGTGATAGATACGTCAACATACCTTCATCAAAAAGATCGGCATCTTTCATCGTGAGTATTTAAAACCAAATTAATATGTTTTTTAGTTCCCGAGATATTTTAAAGGCCACTAATAAGGCCGTGAATAATCGTAACATTTAATTCGACTATTTCCGTTGCCATTCGAATTTCGAAAGGCCATAAAGAGGACGTTTTACAAAAGGTTAACATTTGTGATATTCACAATCAATGTACCATAATTTCCACCATAAACTGTAAGTTTTACCACCACATAATTTTTTTAGGGGCCCGTATGATATATCGCTACCTCCCACAGAAAGCAGGCTTACGAAAAATATCTTTACACAAATCACTGAGTCCAAAAGGTGACAAGATGTATATATTGTTATGCGAATGCGCCAACTTACTTCAAGACGTAACCGTATGTGCTTTATTATTGCCTGCCCTTCGGGCAAGGTTGACAGGGTATACCGGTCTGTTTAGGCCACTCCAAGCATTCTAATATATTGTAACGACTATGTTTTACTAACTCATAAATTTTATGAACAAAAAAATTAAGGAGACTGCACGTTAAGAGCTGTAAAAAATTGAAATATTAATTTGTAAAACTTATAATTGATGGTGTTAGTATGCGTAGCCACACTGAATTTCAGATTAAAAAGACCTTCATCACCATTTAAGTGTTACATTTCTGACAACTTCGTGACCTATTCAATGAAATAAAAGGTATAACGGGCAGTCCCTTCTGACAATCTTCATTACGAGTAGTTTTGAATTTACCTTATAAGCGTATTTTTTGGACAATTTTGTGACTAAACAGAAGCTCGGGGTAGTAAAGCTAAGTAACGCATTCGGTTGTGACAACTATAAATAATTAAATTGTTTCATTTGACCCAGTAGCGACAATAAGGATTCGCCCTCAGTCCTTAAAAAAAAGGTCATTCATCTGATTTATTGAGCAAACAGGACTCTTTGCACCGTTCAGGAAACGGATAAACACTCACGTGGGGCTTTCCACTTGACTTGGCTGGGGCCTCTACTCATGGCGGGCCCTGCCCTGCGGCCACATCGCCGCCAATGATTTGACCGTTGACGATTACAATTAAAACTTTGTACACCGTCAATAAAGGGCTGCCTTCGATTGAAGTAGCGGTCAAAATACGTTAAGAACTTTTATGTTTTTATGTGTCATATGTGCCTAAAATAATCATAGGTTGTTTGATCTGATCTATAGTTAACTAGGAGTATTAAATCTAAAAATATTTTTTAAATGATGAATGGCTGAAATTTAAATGATTTTAGATAGTATTATTTTGTACGTTCTATATTTGGTTTCTAAAATATATTTTAGATAAAGTAATGGAAAGAAGAAACTTTTTTCTTTCTCGAACTAAAATTTGACATGTACACTTGACCACTAAAATACTAAGACGAGCAACAACTGAACGTCAAAGCATTCGTTATGGAGTGAAAAAAGTGCCTTAAATTATTATATAAATAGTAAAAAAGTATTTGCCTGGGTGTCAAACAAGAAATGTGTTCTAAAATATTACAATAATAACTAAACTGCTGGCCATTTGCTTTCGAGCAAGAAAAATTTCGCCTAAATTTAAAAGTTAATATTTTCTGAACCAGATATGACATCGATCTCCGGTTTTCAATGGTTGATAGATTTGCCCCTTAGGAAACAATTGCCAAAGTTGGATTGTCTTAAACTGTCAGAAAATTTTATATACAGGGTGTAGAAGGCGATGATTTTTGCTAAAATTTCAATAGCATGTAACTTTCACAATATTATTTTTAAATTTTATCCCTGTACGTCAATTGAATCACTGGTTCATAGCAAAGAAAGTAATCTGTCAAATTTTTGATATCTGCTATATTTTAAGAGATACCGATTTTTTTGAAAAACTTTGCTTTTTAAACTTTTTGTTAACTAGATCCCACTGTGCGTTGTATCGTGCAAACTTTGCAAGTGATTATTATACCTTATGAAAAACTTGTTTATGTTCAGTAACAATAATTGTACTTAAATGTTGTGATGTGCAGTGGCGTACTTATAATCACTTATATGTCTATGCTTTATGAGTATCTCACAATTTTTTTGTATTTGAAAGTACTTGGGCCTAGATTAGGCAAGTTTTTCCTTATTTTTTAGTTTTTCATATCGCGCTACAGGTATATTATATAGTGTCTACAAAATTTTAAAAAAGATAATTTTTTTATTTAATTGTTTGAAAAATTTATTTATTAATTTCTAACTTTTTAACACATGGTTAGCTTTGTTGCTAAACGCATTAGCATGGCTGACTTGATATTGTTTTTTTTTCGTGATAATCTTGATTCAAATTAATACACTCGGATGGACGGGGTTCGGTTTGACGGGAGCTAGTGATATTTAATATTAAAGTGCCTTTCAATGTAAGTTTAATTTTATGAATGGTGTCGTGTTAGAAAGTTAGAAATTAATAAATACATTTTTTCAAACAATTAAATAAAAAAAATATCTTTTTTAAAATTTTGTAGACACTGTATAATATACCTGTAGCGCGATATGAAAAACTAAAAAATAAGGAAAAACTTGCCTAATCTAGGGGCGAGTACTTTCCAATACAAAAAAAATTGTGAGATACTCATAAAGCATAGACATATAAGTGATTATAAGTACGCCACTGTACATCACAACATTTAGGTACAATTGTTGTTACTGAACATAAACAAGCTTTTCATAAGGTATAATAATCACTTGCAAAGTTTGCACGATACAACGCACAGTGGGATCTAGCTAACAAAAAGTTTAAAAAAAGCAAAGTTTCCAAAAAAATCGGTATCTCTTAAAATATAGCAGATATCAAAAATTTGACAGATTACTTTCTTTGCTATGAACTAGTGATTCAATTGGCGTACAGGGATAAAATTTAAAACTAATATTGTGAAAGTTACATGCTATTGAAATTGTAGCAAAAATCATCGTCCTCTTTAACACCCTGTATATAAAATTTTCTAACAGTTTAAGACAATCCAACTTTGGCAATTGTTTCCTAAAGGACAAATCTATCAACCATTAAAAACCGGAGATCGATGTCATATCTGGTTGAGAAAATATTAACTTTTAAATTTAGGCGAAATTTTTCTTGCTCGAAAGCAAATGGCCAGCAGTTTAGTTGGGTTCATTTTGGCATCACATAGTTTTAGATAATCCTTTAATATTGGAGGAATCAGGCCCAAAAATAGATCCGCTTACCTTTATCTAAAATATCTTTATGGATATGGCATGCATTAATGCTTTATTATTAATATCTTCAGATTTCTGTAGTGGTTAGAGTAAAATTGTACTCTGTGAAGGACCTTAAGGGAAAACGCTATCTAGAAAGTTCCTGTTACTATTTCCAAGCCTACAAGTAGTATCGGAGTGGGCCCTCAATCTACTAGTCTTAATGAAAATTACAGAAATTAGCCGCAAATGTTAAATTTAATAATATAAATGCCAGAAAAAGTAGCTATTTAGTACATTGCAGCTACTCTATTAATTAAGCCTCATTAGTTATTTTATAATTATTAGTAGAAGTAATCAAAATATTTTGCTGTAAATATTAGAAAATTGTAAATATAATTTTTTTCTAGAGCAAAAATTAAAAATGGCTGTTAGCAGCATGTGATATATTGCACATACAAGACCAATTTTCAACTGAATCATTAGAGTATTAGATGTGTATCATTGTGTTTTTAAGTTTAGTTCTACTTTTATTTAAACACCGCATACATACGAAATTAGGGTTTTATAGTAATTTAATCTGATCGCTCAGATTCACGTGTTTTATTAGTTATGCTATAAAGCTTCAAAAACTGTCATGTGATGATACTTCCTGTAGGTACAGCATTATCCGGCGGCTAGCGAAACAAATAATGACTAATACACAGTTTCAACCCAAGAACTGAATAAAGTAACTTTGTTTTATCAGGCAGTGTCGGAATATTGGAATGATTCTATCATTAATTTTGCACATACATTTTTGGCTTGTATGTATCTCTAATTCTGTTTTGCTAACTTAATCAGAGATAACTTGTCACCTGAAAAAGATGTTTTCTGTGACTTGGCGCAGTTTTTTTCCTGAATTATTTGCACTCGTTTTTGTGAAATAAAAATAATTATTTTGTTTGAAGCACATCATATTATAGCACTTTCACTAAGAAAGAATTTTGGCTGGTCAATTTCTAGCAATCAAAAATAAATTCTAAAAAGCAATAAGTAGTGTTCTATCCTTTTGTAAGTGTTGTTCGAGGAGTTGTTAATTTTAAGAAATTTGATTTTTTATAATAAAACTTTAAACCTAGTGCTAGTGTTTTATTTTTTTAATTATCGATGTCTGTCACTCATTGGACACTTCATAATAAGCAATAACAAAATTGGACAATGTATCAATATTATTGGTTGGTTAAATTCAGTACTTTATTAAACCTAATATACATATAGTACATATTTTTATTAAAAACTCAGAATATCTAATAACCTTTTCTACCCCTAAACCTCTGTCTGGCATCTAACTGAAAAAAAAAATTACCTTTTATTAGAATTCAGTTATTGATGTATGTAGGTATCTTACTATAGATCTTTTGCATTCAAAGAATGTGTTCCTCAATACTTGGCATTCTGTTGGCACTGTTGCATCATTCAACCTTAAACATTCTCTTGGCGTTTTCTTGTGCTGTAAAAAAGCTTGTTTTTAATCGATTTTAAATAATTATAGGATAACTGCATTGTAATAGCCATCCTGAATTTTTTTTATAGAATTGTACAGGTCCATTATTGTGAAATATACAAGGTGTCCCAAAACAGAGGTATGTTTTTTCAATGTGAGCCTGTATTTTATGGTACTTTTGGCTTATTATTATTACTTACGACTCTACAACATTCACTCTCAAGAAGACACATTTTTAAATCTGCTCGAACCCCTGCACAAGCTGATTTATCTTTTAAAGTTTCACCCTCTTCCTCGTATCGCATCATCTTCTACAAAATTTATTATCAAAGCGTTAGTTCCACAAAAATTTAATACTTTTCATGGTAGAAAGATATATTTGAGTGTTCAATTATAATTTTTCTAATTAGGAGCATTTAAAACAAACATATTTTATCTAACGGTACTATTGGTTCCGTTCAGGCAATAACATTTTTTTTTTTATTCTAAAAAGAGGTTGAAGACTGTCTATATTGTGACTATGCAAGTCCTATGTATGAAAATAATTTAAAATAAAGCAATATTATTATGGAGCAGGCAACGGAGTACTTACTTCGGGCAGGATATATTTACAATAACTTTTTAATTATCTGGAAAATAGTGGAAATTATATTTTAGAATTTCTAGGTTAGATTTCTTTCATTAATTATTGGCCCTCTGTTTTCACAATCAGCCAGTTGTCACTTAAACTTTACTTCACTTATTATCATGTGACCAATTGATTTAGGAATAAATAACGAACCTTCAAAGTTTTCATATAATATATTTCTTTTAATAACTGTATAGTAAAGAAGAAAATTTAAATAAAGTCACGTAGGAGATTACAGAACTATTTCTCTGTGCTAAGATTTAAAAGAATATTTTTTTAAAACGTCATTGAATGACATTGACAGTACAGTGTAATTTCGCCCTCATTACATAACGTCGAAAAAGGGTCTCGAAACCTCGAGGATTACCCTAATTTTGTACTTTTTTGTGGAAATATGCAAGTCCCAAGAATTATATTTCGATCCGTCGTCGCTCAAGGTATTAAATTCTATATAAAAGACACATGCATAAGTTAGATAATTTTATGCTCATTTTCCTAAAAGAAGTTGTAGAATGTAGAACAAACCCATTAATAAATACTTTTAGAAATATAATATTTCTATTCGCCTCCAGATACCGTATTAAACATAAAAGACACATGCATAAGCTAGATAATTTGGGACATAGAACAAACCCATTTAATCCGATATTTCTAGAAACATATTTTAATTAGTCTCCAGATTAGATATTGAATTATATATATATATAAAAAACACTTGCATAACTCGGTACTGTTAGTAGATTATTTGGAATGTAGAACAAACTCATTTAATTAAATATTTCTAGAAATATATTTTGATCAGTCTCCACACAAGGTATTCTGTAGGTGTAAATGTAGAACAAACCTATTTAGTGCAATACTTTCAGATTTGCTAATACATAAGATGTGGTTCTAACAAAACATTTGTTCACAGTGGGCCGCAGACATGCTTCACATAGCAATGTGACAAAACCAACCTATAATGATCTACCCTCACCTTCTGGGAGTTGGCAAACACATTATAGTGCTCAACAGCGTAAATACAACGCTCAACTAGCAGCAGGAATAGCAGTTTTGCTTGGCACAATTCTATTCGGAAAAGCAACAGGAATGTTTGAGTTTTACAATGACTATCCAGAAAAGCCCGCCGAGATTGATTCATACAAGACGTAGTTTTTTACAATGCTGTCCTAGTAAAAATTTAGTTTCTAACTTATAATATATAAGCTTTTGTTCAATACCAGTCTTTTTTCCAAATATATTTCAATAAACTTAATTGATTACTACTTTTTCTTTAAACCTTCCCAGCAAATCACAAATCAAGGCTGCCTATATACTGTATGTGAAAGGTCCCAGTGTAATTTTTCTTCATCACATTATAGTTAAAATTTAACTTCTAAAGCATTTTATATATTACCTTGTAATGAGGATTAGAGTTAATTATTATATACATATTCCGAATCCAGTACCTACTGTATGATGTAAATTTGGAATTTCAAATTGCGGTTCCAGGGGTGAAAAACGATATAGTGCAGAATTTCTAATATCTGTTGTACTCGAGCAAATGGGTATAAAATCTAGGTGTTGAGTAGTCACTATTTTTGTGTTGATTTTATTATTAAAATGTACAGGATATTAAATAGAACAAAATGTTGAGAAATTTCAGAAGTTGAGGATAGCAAATCAAAACCTTACAAAAATGCTAGTGTAGCCTCAAAAATCAATTATTTTAAATGTTTATAGGACAACATAAAGATATTTTTTTATTTATTCCAGTAGTGAATCCCACTGTTAATTATACTATAACATAATTTGATGTTCAATTTTAGTATAAAAAAATTTAGTTATAAAAAAAATGTATTTTGTTTGAATATCCTGTAAGAACCAATGCTGGGAACCGTAAGTGTCTAATGTTCCACCAGGAAGGACAAGCATTTCATCTATCAGAGCATTTTTGTAGCTTGAAATAGTATTTATAATGTGAAATTATTATGTTTAAACCGGCAAATCCCGAGCAGAAAATAAAGTGAAGAAAAATGACCATAAATGGCGCTTTGAATTATTAAGCGAAATATACAGTTTATATGAAATCTCAAAATTTACGTGGCCGCTCCTGAGGATCTTCGCAATCAATAGCTTATTGAGGCAGCCTCGAGGTTTTAAAGAGGTTAGCGCATTATAGGCGGTGTTGTCATATTGCAACACAGAACACGTGTTCAGTTTTTGACAACAAGACGTATTTGACACGCGTTATCACTTCTTTTTCAAACTTTACAAATCACACAAATTTGAAATCACATCACAACATTTATTATTATGAATTTTTCACAGCAGAAAAAAAATCGAGTACCGCTACAACTAACAAAACGTTTAAAATTCGTATACGTCAAGCACGTGGATCCCTCGACAGCGTCAGTCCAACCCCGAGTTGCTAAGTGAATCCAGATGGAACGGCGCGACAGTACGTGGGTAAAAAGAATTTTTATCTTAGTATTTGGATATTCCATTTAAAAAAAAAGTATGTAGACTTTCTCTAGGACACCCAAGGAGTCACCCATTTAAATATAATACGTCATTTCCATAACACCCTGTATTATACTATTGTTCTAATTAAAATTTAATTTTTGACTTTGGTACAATAAAGAAGTTCTTGTCTTATTCGATCTACATAATCTCGATTTGAATCGTACTGATACAGTTGATGACGCACGTTCATTCTTTCCCCCGTTTCAACTGTATGTACGTGTTCATACAAAGGTTTATAGATACTCATTATGAAGACGGAGACGCACCGATTACACTGATAACAAATATCTAAACATAATAAAAGTAGGGAAATTAAATTTATTACCAATGTATTTTAATTCATAAAAATTATTAAAAATATAATATAGAATATACTATAACATTTGATTTGGTATTTTTAACACATTATATTTTTCTATATACAAAAACTACATTTATATAAACAAATTGCAACAATTACAGGTTTATTCTTAATACTTATAGCTTGCTTATTATTAAATAGGTATTAGCTCGGTAGATACCTAAAGTTTTACATTTGCGTATTCCTCTTTTTCCTGCCAAATAATTCACGGATGCGATGTGACATTTTGTGATCTTGCCCTTGTGAATTCGGTCTTGGCGGCGAACTTTGGGAATCTTGCCTCGAAGTATTTCCATATCCATCTAAAACAAATTCATTTTACCAATCTTATTTTCAATTATCTGTAATGACACACAAAAGCCAAACCCTTGATTTTTTACAATTTACAAAGCAGTGTAGAGAGAGGGAAGAAATACGTGCGGTGTAAATTGCAAAACAGTCTACTATATTGAAATATGTCATCACGAAGGTAAGATAAACTAAAGTAAATATACATTTTTAATTAATACAGTGGCGTTTTTCGGCAGATACTCTCGAGCGTCGTCTTCACTGACTAGACATCGTCGATAGACACAATCGGTCAACCAACAAGTCGAGAAGACTTGGCCTATCCATACCATGGAGGCAGAAAGTTTGTTGATCAGTCGACAGTCTCGATAGACAATGTCGACTCGGTGAGGACGCGGCTTTAGGCCGTGTTCCCAAGGGTCGACAAAGCTCCCGCCCGTGGAAAAACGACTATAATTTTTTACATTGCCGCAAATGGAAACTCCAAACGTATATCCGTATCACCGCAAAATTTTAGTTCTGCGATAAAATTCCATTTTCTGGAAATTACTACTCCAATTTAAGATTTTAAGGGTAACATCTACCCCTCCAGTGGGTTAAACCACGAAGATAAATATTCCTTAAAAGCGTTCACCATCAAATTGATGTGTATTTACGATTTTTAAGGAATACTAACTATCGCAGCGACGTCCTAAAAAAATACACACAAAACTCTATGGATCATCTGGAAAAGTGCCCAAGAAAAGTATTTAATCAGCTTATTAACTTTTAAAGTAACTTTTTTTATCAAACAATAATTTCTAGTCTTTTTATCAAAATTTAAAACAAAAAAAAATTTTGAATATATTTTTACACTTTGGCCCTTTTGCAGTAACTCATTGTTACCAATTTTATGTTCTATAATAGGTACCTAATAACAGGTGCATTAAAAATGCATAAAGCGAAGCAAATAACTCTACTATTGCATGCATAGCATTTTATAATTAGAGGTGTCTCAAAAAGAAAGTTTTACCATAAAAATACTTTCTCGACAATGTAAATTTGTTCCTATTGAATAAAATCGAATATACTATATTCTACGACTTTTTGATAGTAAATAATAATTCATTATTCACAGGTCGGGTATAATCACAAAATATAATATTCCTTATTTACAGGCGTATAAGACAACCTGGAACTATTGAGAGAAGTTACAAATATCTCAGTAGGCCTAGGAAAATAATTGCCACATCGCGTCTTGTCAAAATCAGTTCCATTCTAAATTAAGTTTGTCGTGTATACTTCTTATAACACGTTTTTATCGAGAAATAGTCTTAAAATCGTGAATTAAAACGGCGATAGCAAAATATGAACACTTTCAGCTGGTTCGGACTTTAAATCGCACAAGTGAATAGTTGGGACATGTTTATGCAGTGCCAAAGTTTGGAAAAACTGATAAAATACTAAGGCTTGGACGGGATAGCCAGTATTGCACAAAGGTAATCGATTATTTTAGACTATTAGCACAAACATATTTTACAGGGTGTTAAAATTAGATATTCACCATTGGGATCTTATAAACGGCAAGACATTCAGCAATGGCTAAATTTGGGCAAACTTGCGAAATTCATAGCCGACCAACATGCCATGAAGAAATTATGAATGGTCCGAGTACTTCCGAAGATATTCGTAAAAAACCGAAAATATCTTTGGTTGGAAGGATGGTTTTTATTAAGTTGTTCTGGCTTTCTGTGTTTTTTTTTTTAAATTTAAATAATAGATAATTTTGAATATATAGCAGTACTTAACCGTAGTATAATTATTGTGTTATGCTATTTGTTATTATTTTAGTTATATTTTTTTATTATGTTTACTTAATTAATGTTTCGAAAATATTGCTTTTTTAGATATAGTTTTTTTTATGGGGTACAAGCGTTGATATTGAATAAAAGTAATTTTATATTAAGGTTACATCGGATATCAAGTTTACATAATTGTAATAAAAAATACAGGTCCGTATTTAAAAAACAAACCTCACGATGATATCTGAAAGACGAAAAATAGAAAAAGAAATCTAAGGAAACTGTTTTAGAGAAGATGAAAAGTGCCAATAAAAGTGTGTTAATTTCCATTATCTCTTTAAATAAAGCCAGATAAACCAAAACTATTTTTTTTTACGAATATCCTAATTTCTCCATGGCATATTGGTCGACTACGAATTGTTCAACTTTGTCCCAATTTAACCATATCTCCTACCGTTTATGAGACCCCAATGGTGAACATCAAATTTTTAACACCCACAAATCCTTAGATGAAAAGAAATTGCATTCTGTCCACAATTTGTATGTACGTTTTGCAACACAACCAATAGTAATATCACACAAATATGCAATCACATCACAACATTTATTATTATAAATTATTTCACAACCGAGCTGCCACTGCCCTACCACATATATATAACCATTATATTGCCAATACGAACGTTCCACTACTGTGGTGTGGTACTATTAAGTTTGCGCAATAGGGTGGAAATTTTATCGATCGCGCCAGAGCCGGCCCGACATTATTTGTTTGTTGCTATCATCGCCATCTTTGGTTCTGGATGCGTTTTCAACTTACAGAATAAAAAGTGGTTCATCCACATTGTCGGTATATTAGTGCTTATAAACTTATTACCTAACAAGAATTTTTGTAAAGGAGTTTTTAATTTGTGGTGATTCGATTCGCTGTTTGGTAGGTTAGTGGCTTGTTATGTTTAAGATAAAAGGACACAAGTGTATGGTGCTTTTTTGCAAAAGTCGTGGATCAATATCAGGTATATTGGCGTATTTTTGTCTACACAGTATCACTTTAAAATACCAATCTTTCTTTTTGAGACCCTCAATAATAAAATGTGTTAGTGAAATGTGCAGGTTAATAACCCTCTCTTAAAATCTCGCATGCGATAACTAACCATATAAACTTCCGCTGTTTTCGAACCTATACCTCTTTGAGGCATAATTTACAGGTGGATCAGTCCTTGGTAGGGGAGGCGGACTTTCTGCCAAATTAATTTCGAAACTATTAGTCTCGAGTGAAAGTTAGTTACAAGTTACAAGAGAAATTTAGAAAATTATACAAAAGTAAGAGACATGGCCAGATGAAAAGAGGTTTCAATTTAGTCAAATTTAAGGTCGAATCTAGTGGTATTTTCACACAGTGGATAAAAAAAACAGACCGGTCGGTAAGTCGTAAGTGGAAAAAACCGAATTTTACCTGAATGTCGATATTTCATTAGCGAATTAGTTGTATCGGTGTCCCATTCTCGACACTTTCTGGAGGGTTTTAGAGTTTATCAAATATAGAATGTTGCGGTTTTCGATTCCGGTGTCAAATTTGTCATGGCCATCTTAGTTTCTAATCAACAGGGTGATTTTAAAAACCGGCACAAATTTGATACCGACATCTTTGATAGAAACACTACTACCACTAGAAAGTGTCCAAAATGGGACACCCTCTGTACTTGCAGAGGACAACAATACAGGGTGTTACATAATGATATGTACTTATTTTAATGGATGTTTCCGGGATTAATTTTAGATCGAAAAGTATGTGTGTCCTAAAATGCTTTGTTTTCGATATACAGGGTTTTTATCTTTTCTTTTGATTTTTATCAAAAATCTCGAAGCCAATTTGAGATATTACACTAATTTTTAATATAACTGTTAAGATATAAAAACCACATATTTTAATCCTTTTTTCTCAAGCCAGTGGTGTAGGCACACGACTCAATAAAATTTTAACCAAAAAAATAACAAAAACGGATGCATAATTATTAATATCCTATCATATACTCCCAAGCGGCACGTTTTAAGAGAAAGATGAAAGATACCTCTTTTTGGGATAAAAATATGTGGTTTTATATTATCATAGTATATATCAAAATTTAATGTAATATTTCAAACTGGTTTCGAGATGTTTGATAAAAACCGAAAGAAAAATTGTAATCTTTATCAACCTGTATGCCTAAAACAAAGTATTTTATGACATTATGTGTGTATGAACTTTTCGACTTAATATTGGTTCAGCAATCATCATCGACCTATAACTATGGATACGTACAACTTATTGGGTGCGCAGTAAAAAGTTAAAATTTATGAGTGATGCGGGTGGGTGCGCACAGTTTACCGGTCATATTTTGAAAGGTTGTCTTGCGCACAATGTTGTCGCCGTCATATAGGCAACCCCGCTGTATTTGTGCCGGTTTGGTTGCCAACCAACGACGACCGTCCTGAACCGAAATCAGTCGTAGTGATATAACAATATTAAAAATCTATCGATACGTGGATAATAGATATCAAAATTAATTCTAATTCTTTTCAGTGATGGCTATAAGGCCTTCTTTTATGCGAGAAAATAGATTGTCTATTTTCCAGTGGAGGTCTTGTTGTGCCAAAATATTGCCGTGTAATCATTTTCATTAAGGGCGAAGTACGGTCCTGTTCGCCAATTAAGGTAAATAGTTTATCAGTCGGCATTGCGCATGACATCCGACGATCAGCTTTGTTTACATGCGCGAGGCCATAAATTTGCCACTTTTGCTATCCATAGATATAGGTGGGAATCACCCATTAAAGTAAGTACATATCATTTAGTAACACCCTTAATACATTTCTTTTACATCCGTGAATTACCAAATAAGTTACCCTTATGTGGATTTTTCTTTGATTGGTTTCATTTATTATTTTCTACTAAAAAAAATATATTCTTCAGTATATTTCAATTACATTAAAAAAAAATTAAACATAAGTATTTTTACATCATTATTTTCGAGTAATAAGTGATATTCGGACCAAAAAAAAATTATTTATCTTATAATAGAGTACTTCCATTTGTCAGAAAATTATTTTACGAGTTTAAAAGTTATAGTTAAACATGCTATGCAGATCCCTTTACTCTTTTATAAATAAATATATGTACATATACATACAATGGTCACAATTAAACCTGATTATGATATTAATGTGTTCTAAAATACAGAACTATTTTGTTGTATAATGTAAGTTATATTGAAGTTGTTGCAGCTATTAAAAAACAACTCATTAAAACAGTTTTATAACATTCTTACAGCATATCATAGCTATTTGAAATACAAGAATTTTTTCAATCGAGAACTTTTAAAGAACTGTTACAAACATTAACAATACTACAAATTAAGGGTATAGTTTTTTCTAGGAATAAAATTTGTTAATAGTCAAAATAGACTATATTAAAATGAATTTATGATTCGCTGGTTAACACATTTAATATTAGCATAGACATAGCTTTTTTCAAAAACTTGTACATTTAAGAGTTAATCATGATGCAAAACTGATTCAGATATTATCCTAATGTCATTGAATATGAATGAATTCTCAGCAGATCAGCCCATTTAGTAATGAAACACTAAAAACCGATTGGGTTAAATATCATGTAAAAAAAGAAATACAGGGTGTCCGTAAGTACAGAGTGTCCCATTTTCGACACTTTTATATGGTATCTCCGTAATTGTTAGTGCTATCAAAAAAGTAATGTAGGTGTCATGTACTCTTTTTGGATCAAACTTAAAATGATAAAGTCAAAATTTATACGGTGGAAAATAAAAACATTGATAATTTCAAAATTACCCTATATTTTCTTAGTTAAAAGAGATACAGGAAAATGTTTTATACAGAAGTTTATTTATAATGATTGTTGAATAATCTGCCGTTTTCAGAATAAGTATACGGTGTCAGGTAAGAAAGTTACCGGACCAAACCTAATTTTTTTTTAAATGGAACACCCTGTATATTTTAATATAAAAAGATAGCATTTAAATTCTGTTTACAAATAAATACACACCATGCATGATATTGATTTCTTAGGCGATTTATTTAAATTTTATTACTTTAAACCACAGTAGGCCATGAAACAAAAGCTATGTTGACATTCTAGTTCGTCAATTAACGTCAATTTCATTTTTACATATTCATTTGTGAAAAAGATTTATCAACATTTTGAAAAATTTGATATGATATCTATCATCGTTATAAATTTGAAAAGAGAGTTTAAAATGCTATCTTTTTAGATTAACATATACAGGGTGTTCCATATACGTATACTTATTCTGAAAGGGGCAGATTTTTTGATTTTCCCCCGTATCTCGTAAGCGAGCGAAAATTTTCTAATTTTGATTTTACCATTTTAATTTTGACCCAAAAAGAGCACATGACACCTACATTACTTTTTTGATAGCACTAACAATAACGGAGATACCCTATAAAAGTGTCGAAATGGGACAGGCTGTACTATAGGGCAATATTTTACCAGCGTGCAGGGTCGTATAATATTTTTTCCTAACAATGATATCGGGTCATAAAGACGCACCTGAGATGAAAAAAAGTTTGTGTGCGGCTTTGGGGCCAAATATCCTTGTTAGGAAAAATTATTATATGATGAACTATTAGTTATTTTGACCTACCATGTACGCGGGCGAAATATTGCCCTAACTCACCAGGACACCTGTATTGTTAGCTCAACGACAAAAACGTTAAACCTCATACTACGCAAAACGACTTACCTAAAGTATGTCGACTTGACTGTGACGATCCTACACTACCATTATTTGAATGTGTTTCATGCCTTAAAACGACGGAATCGGCTACATCTGGACTGGACGTCCTACTGGATTGAGAACTAATTTCGTCATTGTGGTCCTAAAAAAAGAATATTTACCATTTCAGACAAGTACTGATTCGTTTCATTTTTATACCATTTTACAGGGGTTATAGCCCATTAGTGCGAGTAAGTCCAATATCTCAATTATCAACAGAAATACAAATAAATATTACATACAAAAGCTATAGGATGCTAAAAATATTTTCTAGAAAAGCAGAGCAGCAATAAAGTATGTTTTTTAAAATGGCAACCCACATTTTATAGTCCGGAATTGAATTCGGCATAAAATTCTAAGTATGTTGCCGTATTTTAATTTGATGTTCATTGCGGTGTTGCTACACTATTTATAATTTACAAAAAAATCCAAGAAAAACCTTCTATTCAAAATGTTTTCAAAATATTAACTGATTTAAATTTAACAATACTGGGTTATGGTTTTCGTATCCCAATGGATAACAGAATGATCTTAATCCAAATATTCTTAGTTTTTTCTAATCTAAAACTTTATTCGTAAAGTGAAAGAATTGGAAAACGGTATGAAAAAATTGCGTTAAAAAATATAATCTTATAAGAATAATAATAACAATTTGAAATATGAACAATTTTCAAATTTTTGTCACAGATCGTTATAAAATTGTCATTTTCTAATTTTGAAACTGAAAACTTATATTTGAATTATCAAGTATTAAAAAGTAATTAATAAAATATCTCGGCGTCTTTTCTTTAAGTCATGAACTACGAAGAAAAAAATATAAACATAAAATAGCAATATTTTGGCATTTTCTATTAAAATTTCTAGCAACACGGTCGATTTTAAGACATGAGTTATATGTGCGAATTTATAGAGCATAAAATACAATAATATGGCGCATTAATATATACAGTGATCCATTTGAAAAAATGAACATTTGTCACTTCAAAAAAAAAAAGAACAATATTGACACCGCCGTAAAAAACACTCTGTAAAAGTCATGATAAGTTTTCTCTATTAAGATCATCATGTTATCCCTTGGGATACGAAAATAATATCCCAGTATTGTTAAATTTAAATCAGTTAATACTGTACGTAGAATTTAAGGCCTAATTCAATTCCGTAATAAAAAATGTGGGCTGCCATTTAAAAAACATAATTCTTTGCCGCTCTAGTCTTCTGGGACTAAACTAGAAAATATTTTAGAATATGCACCTCTACGAATCATATAGTTTTTATATTATCCTTCTGACCATAAGATGCCCATATTTACACCTTTTTGAGAATAGCCGAAGTATTTTACCTGCATCCTAATTATTATACCATTTTAAGTAGGTGTCTCAATATAAAAATAAATCAATATGTATATAGTTATATTTTCAAGCCGACCCCGCACCCATTTATTGAGGTTTGAAGATGCTGGGACCAAACAATGGGGTTTAAACAAGTAATTGATTTATAGCAGTAAAGGTCCACGGTATAATGTAAACTGTACTATAATTATATTTGATATCACACGTAAGTTACAAATAAATAAAACAGTTTATTCCCAAAGGGTAGTTTCATAACGCAGGATAACAGAATGAAAAATACAAGCCTTGATTCATTAGAAAAAGGTGCAACTATACAGCGTCTCTCAAATTCGCTGCTTACCATAGGAATATCAATAATTTTAAAATTTTAGCAATAAAACCTGGATGATTTGTTGGTTCTAATGTTTGTTGATATAAAAAATTTGAAAACTATTCGAGTCAAACTTACCTTTGGGATATTGTATTGTAACAACTGCTGACTTGGTGGCAGCCTCGCCCTAAACTTAATCTTATTCACCCAATCCGTCATATCAACTTCTGAATTGCCAGAGAATAAAAATTCCGATTCATCCACGATAATGAGTCTAAAGGTATATTTTCTTTTATGGTAATCTTCGGCCACAGAGCATGAAGCGTTATGGATGTTTAGGGGTGCGCCACTCGCTTTGCTGGCGGCGAAATCGTCTTTGTTTTTAAAGAAGCAGAGAAGTTGTCCGCAAAGGACTGTGTAGGTGTTCTTCCATGCTCGGTTAGAGGCTCTTTTGGCTCCGGGTAGGAGGATTTGTTTCCTTTCTAAGAAACCTTCAGCTTCTACTGGCGGTAGGACAACATCTAAAGAGATATTACTTATGTAATGGATATTAAAAAAATTCAGAGCAAACTAATGCTGATTTTTGGCTTTGGCTGATACACGCTGTATATACAGCGTTGAATTTTTATTTTTTAAATGGTTATTTTTTAATATCTCCGAAAGTACTTTAGATCTTATTTTCAATTTGGGTATGTGATGATAGGATATAGAACCACAAATTTTAGTTACAAAAGTTATTCAATTGTTCCACCAGTGGCGTCCCTGCAAACATGCCCTCTGATATTTTTTACATAGAAGATAAGATGTACGCCACTGACATTTTTCCATGTAGATATTTTTTCTGATTAGCCTGGTCAACTCTGCATGAAAACGGTCTCTTGAGTTTTTCTCGTCAGACGGTGCGTTCTTGATTAAAACCACTAAATTCATATTGAAACTCATTGTTATTAACATTGATAAAATAATTAATGATAAATTTTGTTTTATAAAAATTGTTGGAAATGGCCACTGTCACTTAAAAGGCATGCTTCCGCCCGTCTTCGCATGGAATTGCCTACTCCAACAATTTTTATAAAACAAAATTTATCATTAATAATTATTTTATCAATGTTAACAATAATGAGTTTCAATATGAATTTAGTGGTTTTAATCAAGAACGGTGCGTCTGACGAGAAAAATTCTAGAGAACGTTTTTATGTAGAATTGACCAGGCTAATCAAAAAAAATGGAAAAATGTCAGTGGCGTACCATCTTGTTAGTAAAAAGTATCAGAGCACATGTTCGCAGGGACGCCGCTGGTGGAACAATTGAATAACTTTTCTAACTAAAATTTGTGGTTCTATATCCTATGAACATGTACCGAAATTGAAAATAATATCTAAAGTACTTTCGGAGATATCAAAAAATAACCATTTAAAAAATAAAAATTTAGCACCCTGTAGCAAAAAATTTTAAGCCGTTGCGGACATATGTTCATAAAATTCCCTAAGGAATCACACCCTGAAATATTAGCACCCTGTATTCCACCCTGACGTGGTTTTGTCTTATTTGATCTAACAAATCTCGATTCGCATCATACAGGTAACGACGCACGTTCTTTCTTTCGCCGGCTCAACTGTATTGTATCTATTTTTTGTATATAATGTTCTTACCAGTGTTCTTAGATTTAAACGATCCCCTTCGCCTGGTAGTGAAGGAGGGTGTTCGCTTGGCTGGTTTCGAACCGGGTCCAACCTTCATACTTTCTGCTCGCTTCACGGCATGGTCTGACCCACGTCGAATTCTTTCCCGGTCAAACATCTGGGCTACAGAGTTCGTTTTTCTAATATTAACGGCCGGTTTGCCTAAAAAATAATAATAAACGAATTGGATTCAATTTTTTGTTGGGTTTAACAATTTCCAAGTATTGTGTTAAGTTGTGTGTCAAGTACTTTGTTTAAGTTTATATAAAATGTTTAGCCACATCTAGATGTATTTCAGTTCGATTATTTTTTTCTTGTATTTGTCTTTTCAACCCTCTACAGGGTAAACCATGACCTTTGTTTTCTCTCTGCTTTATGTTGATAAATTGGAACTGCCCAGAAGTCCTAGGGAGTTAATGATTTTCTTAATTCGTTTACAGTGGCAAATAGCAATACTATGTTTATTAATTTTTTTCAGGTACATGAAAGACAAACTTTGCTTTTGCAAATAAATAATTTATTATTATTTACCAAGAAATCTGCATTCTAATTGGTTTACTTTTACTTGTGAAAATATTTACCTGTAGGTAGTGGAGGTGACCCTACTCTGGGTGGTCCTAAGTGAGCGGAGTTGGGTGGTGGAGGTCCTAAATGTTTACTCTCTGATTGGTCACCAAAGTGTGGAGAACCGTTTGCAGGTTGTGGGCCAATGTGGGATGAACCATTTAGTTGTTCTTCTAAAAACAAAATATCATGTGCATGAGAAAATCCATTGAGCTTGTCGGTATATTTTAATGAATAATACTATGTTATTGTTTTAGAATATTGTACTTTCGTTTGGATAAATAAATATTTTAAAGAATAACAAGAGAGTAGTAGGCGGCTGCTATCACAAACGCCGGGAAAAAAGGACGAGTGCACTAACCTTATTCAAACGTCACGTTATTAAAACTACGATAAAAAGTTGACAAGTTTGCTGAGAAATATTGTTGAAAAAAATATTAAAACCTATTGTAAATATGATCGTAGGTAAAGTACAGTATCTAAACCGAGTTTAATGCAATTTTCCATTGGTGTGTAATATGCTATGTACAACTCTTATTACGTAATGTACTATTACATACCTGGAATTTCAGAGTAGCGAGGTTCTCTCTCGCCAGATTCCTGTCGTCTCAATTTAGTTATTCTGTCCATTTCTTGGCGCTTACGTTTCTCGAGTTTCTCCTGTTCCAACCGTTCTTTCTCCGCTCTGCGAGCCAACTCTTCTTGTTTCAGCTGCTGAGTAAAAGCTTCTTCGAGTAATGTCATACGTTTTAGAGCTTCGAATTTATCTTGTTGCGATTTAACTGTTTCTTCAAAGTCTCGATGTTTTCTTATTAGTTCTTCGACCTGAATAAAAATAATAATTTATAGTTTCCAAGAAAAATAATCCCGTTGTGGTTCGATATACAACAATATAAACAATAATTGAACCGTTTCCTTGAGACGTTTTCAATATACAGGGCGTCCCGGGTAAGAATGCACTCTATAGGGATCTCGTAGTTGCTCATAAGGGAGTTCTGGAACGTCATATTTACAAATGTAATGTAATTCCGAATATTTCCGAAGGTATTTTGGTAAAACTAAATTTGAACTATTTCGTTCTTTTTGTTTCCAGATTATATTTGAAGAGATATGTGAAAATAAATTTAATTATTACATTCTTATTGTAAATAATAACTAGAGTATATACACACACAATAAACATAAAAATATTTTCAATGAGGTGCTTATTTGTATTTAAAATAACCTTTATAGTCCGAAACGCCTAATAAATATTATAATATCGCTCATTTGCAATTATACCGACACAACTCAAGAAACTTCAATTTGAGATAAGTAGGTTTCCAATATTAGTTTGCGAGAATACCGGCACAACTCAAAAGTTCCTATTTTTGAGATTATTGCATCATCATATGCGGGACGACGATTTTCTGGCACAACGGCATTTCCGTTGTTATAGTAGTTTTCGAGAGATGGCGCTACTGCCGCTGGCTCATCTCAGGATTCAGCCTGTCGAATAGTCTCATAAGTTAATGAACTCTCACATGAATTTTTCTCTGACATGAACCATTTATCCAACCAGATTATGCATTAAATATTCCGAAACACAGAGAACGTGGATTTTAAAATTAGCGAGGTAAGAATTGTAAAAGTTGATAGAGATTATCCAAGATCTCTATTTTACAAAACGACTTACGCTGATAAAGAGGTCCAACTGAATAGAACTAGAACTAAACGACGTAGTAGAGAACCCCAAAAAACAATTATATTCTCAGATGGGTCGAATCTTACATCAAAAATCACTCACAGTGTGTGTCTATTCAGGGTTTCCGCTCTAGATCATTTGTCACTACATCAGGAGTACCTCGATCAGGGGTCGGATTGAAAATTTAATAAAATGATCTGATAGACGAGAAGAAATGGCAATGAGAATGTACAATTTATTTTCATAGATCTCTTCACATCAGAATCAGAAAACAAAGAACAAAATCGTAAAAATTCGGTTTTGCCCAAATATTAGGGATTTTTTAAATTTAAAACATGACATTGCAGAACTCACTAAATCGCGATGTTTGCCTAATGTGATTATTTCTGTTAGACCCAACAGGGCCCAATATAAGGAAAATTACGTACCTGTGTAATACTATCACCGACTTTTCCCTCCCTCAACACGCTTTCCCTAAGAATTAACCAATTTTCTAATGTACTAGCCTCTCTCTTAAACAGTTGTACATCAAGGTTAGTTTCATAAATAATACTTCTTTGGTTCCAAATATTTACTAATAGTTCCATTCTTTGCTGTAACACGTTAATTTTGTCTTCAATGTCTTGGGAAAGAGGATGGGCTTTGTCTATGAATGACTGACCATTGCCGTAGAACCTGGTGAATACCGATACGCGACTATCTATTTCCGTTTTGTATTCTTTGTGTCTTTCAATGAGCAGTTCGGCTTCTGTGCAGTCCTGAGGCAAGTCGGGCGCCGTTATTTTTGCCAACATTTCGTTGATCCATGCCCTAAAACATTAATGGTAAGCTGGAAAAAGAATTAACTAAAAAAATTAACTTAAATTACATTTAACTTTGACCATAAATAAACAAGAACGAACCCGGGAGAGGACCCAAAATTTCCCTTTTTCGGCGCAAATAAGATCAGGAAAATTGCCCATGGACAAATTTTTGGATAAACATAAACAAAATACTTACAATAGCTCCTGATACTCATCAAAGTAGGACTGCAACTGTTCACTTTGTTGAAGATATATCCTCTCTCTTTCAACCTTAAGTAGTAAGTCTTCCCATGCCGAAAGTGTATCCTCTTTCTTATCATCAATATGATCCTTCGTATCTGGGAAATCTCCTATTAACCTATCGCCTTCTTGTAAAATATAATCCACCCTGTCTTTAATAGCTTTCATCTCTGTTTCCAATGCTTGATGTTTCCTTACCAGCTGCTCAATAGCTTCAGAGTCTTGTATGTATGCACCTAAAATAAGAAAAAGCTAGAATCGTGATTTTAACCAATAATAAGCAACGGATTACAGCGATAATTGCACTAGCTCAAAATCATCAGAACTTTTGAACTAACTAAAGACAGTAGTTTTAAACATATATACGTTGAACTTACCATATATAAGGTCAGACTCTTTCTCTTGTATCCAAGAAATGATTTCTTCAGCAGTTCTATCAAACAGATGTACTTGCTTGGCGCCATTCAAAGCCTCCTTTCTAGCATTTGCAAGTTCGGTTAGGTCAGCCCAAGCATTCTGGAGCTCGCTTACTTTTTGTTGAACTTCGGAGCTGTAGCTGCTCTTTGCATTGATAATGACGTTACCGTTTTCGATGCACTGAATGACGCGAGGTTCGCTATTTAACAAACTAGCATGGAAAGTGTCGAAAGCTTGGATTAAGAGTTCCACGTGCTCTAGGTCGTTGCCGTACTCTTCGGAATCGGCTTTGTTTATTTGATCGCGCATCCAATCTTGTACCTCGTTGCACTCGTGAGTAAATCCGAAGTACTGCAGTGCTTCCGTCAGACGGACTTCTCTTTCAGAAACTAACTTTCTTATTTCATTGAACTCGATTTCAACTTTGGCCTAAAAATAAAGTAACGTAAGTTTTTTAGGTCTCGAATCTGCCGAATAACTTCGCTAACTAACTTGTATATTTATAATATAATTTATAAGACTAACCATTCTTTTTGCTATGTTCTCATTATCAAAATGTTCTCGTTCGATAAGGTTATCAGCCATTTTCTTTAGACTTTCAATGTTTGTCTGGAATGTTTTAATTTCGAGAGATAGAGCTTCCAACTTTCTTTGCAAGGATTGTGCCGTGTCTTCATCTTTACCAACTTCCTTACTAGCTAAGAAAGGCCGTTTTTCGTTTATCCATGCTAATGCTTCTGATACTTCTTGGTAGAACTGGAAAAGATGTATAAGTTATGTGTCGTCAAATTTACCCTCTATTTTTGACGCGATAAATTATCAATCATTTTCTTAATGTAGCATGTTTTATAGCATATTGTCAATAAAACTTACCATTTGGGCTTCTAATGCGTCTTGCAGCCTCAATCGTCTTATACTGGCTAAATCCCGAACTTGCGTCAATTGCACCTTAACATGGGTCGCTTTTTCCTTGATGATATGTCCCAAAGGATGATTAGATCTTGTCAAGTTATCCGCCCTAGAAACTAAACTTGACACAATAGGTTCTCTAGCAGCCAACTCCGATTCAAGTACTTGGTGTTTCTTATGAATACTCTGAACTTCAGATAAGCTGGCACCCAGGTCCGTTGAAGAACATATAACTTCTCTTTCCGCAAGCCATTGAAGTTCGTCATCCACATCTCTAGTAAACTGGTGTAGCATAGTTGACGACTCTAGAAGATCTCGGCGAATCTGTAGAGGTTCCCTTAATTGGTGGAATCTTGTAATAACTCCCTCGGCATTTTCTTTAATTTCGTCAGCCATGAAATGACCACTCTTAACAAATTGTTCGGCTGCCTCGTGAATTTGGTCGCAGTTTTCAGTATGTTGCATAATGTCATTCTCCAAAGCAGTGTGGCGTTTTAATAAATTACCAGCAGTAGCCAGGTCTTTGCCAGTCTCAGTAGAGTTAACGTGCACTTCAACTTCACTTAGCCAAGATTCAAATTCTTCCAGTGATCGATTGAATAAGAGAGCTTGGTAAGCCTCATTTAACCTATCTCGCTTTAGGTTTGATAATTCTAGCAAGTGTTTCCAGTCATTTTCAAGTTCATCTAATCTAATACCAATTTCTTTACCAGCATAGTGTTTGGCAGTAATAAGCTCTTTACCTTCTTCCACAACATTTTGAATGCGTTCACCACTTGCATTAACCTCTGCTGCAAAGGTCGCATGCTTCTGGATTTTATTCTGAAGATTGCTAGGGTCTCTGTAGGTTTCATCTCCGGCTACAGATAATTTTTGACTTAGCCAAATTTCGACATCGTTGACGTTGTGTAAGAATTGTTGTAATGCCTTTGACTTATTTAATGTATCTTTTCGTTCTGCTGCTTTAGCCAAGAGGCGATCTTTACGGCTAATGATATCATTGAGTTTACCGGTCACTTCTGGGCTGTATTTCACTAAAACAATTCTCTCTGCTACAGCCGAAATATCATCTACCCTCACCAATTGCTTTTCCAACATGATTTCGAAATCCTCGTGTTTACGCAATAACGTTTCCACAGACCTTGGGGTATCTCCCAAGTCGTCATTATTTAAGAATGCTTCCTTTGTGGCAAGCCAACCATTTAATTGATTAGTTTGCTCTTTAAAGTCTTGGATGTTGTATTCATGTTCGAGTTCAAGCTTGGTTTGTTCCCATGCTGCCATAATAGTTTCCTGCAGTTGTTGTAACTTTGCGACGTTATCAACAATGATAGGGTTGTCTTTCTCTGAGCACTGTTGTCCATTATGGATTAAAATTTTAAAGGCTTCATGACGGCCATTTATTTCTGCCTTCAACTCATTATGAAGCTCCAGTTGAGCTTCAGCATCAGATATGCTGTTAGGTTTATCATATGCTTCCATTCTTTTTATAGTCTCGCTTACCCAAATTTCCAGATAATTAACGTCGGCTTTAAACTTCTCTAGCAGATATGCTCTCGCAAGCAATTCTCTTCGTTTTGCTCTTATGGCATTTAGTTCAATTAACAGATTTTCTAATGTTTGTAACTTATTTTGTAGATGATTTGCACTCTGTGGATATTTTTGACTAAGTTCCAAAGCTACTACTTGATGGTTATTATGTATTTTTGCTTCAACAGCAGAAATTTCAGATTCCAAAGCGTCTTGCTTTCTTTGGAGAGCTTCGACGGCTGCTAAGTTTTTACCGACATCCATAACCTCCATAGCTTTGCGTTTTTCAATAATTCGTTCGGCCGTATCAGTAACGTCTCGGTCAAATGAGTGAATCTCCAGTGCGGCTGCCAACTTGTTTCTGTAGCTATTTAATGCTCCTTGTAGAGACTGCCATTTAGCGATGAAAGCATCTCTTCTCTCGACTACTCCAATTTGACCTTGTCTTGCTAATTTGTCTGCTAGTAAGTTTATATTTTTAATTCTGGCGTCATCTATTCTCATGTCGCTGTCTACATCGTCCAGCTTGCGTTGGAGGAGTTGGCAATGTTCGTAGTCTCTTCCAGTATCACTAGCTTGTAGCATTACTTCCTTTTCCCTGATCCAAGCTTCTAGTTTTTCCAGTAGGTTGGTAAATGCTAATATATCCTGAGCTTCTTCTAAACCTCGATTTCTTAGTTTAAGTTCATGAAGGAACAATGCCCAAACTCTTTGAAGATCGTTGAGCTGCTTTTGTATTTCAGGACTAGCCTTATGTTTCTTACCAATTAACTCTTGACCGCTAATCTGAATTTCCTCGATTCTGCCGACGTTAGCAGTTACCTCAGCCTGAAAGGCTTGATGTTTTTGAAGAATTTTTATTTTTTCTTCCAATTTTATATTATCGCTTGTATTTCCTTCAGTATCCATTTTCTTTTGTTTTTCAGCTATCCAAACCATAGCCTCATTAACATCTCTATTAAATTCGGCATAGTGTAGGGCATCCAATAAAAGATACTGCTTTTGGACGCACATTTGATGTACACGATCTCTTTTGGCATGAATTTCAGCTAATTTCCTTGCTATCTGTTCACTTTCAAAATGATTCTGATTAAGAAGTTTGTTTCCAGATTGTACAAGACCCTCCAAATTCTTATCCTGGTGTGCAACCAATTTCTCAAATGCCTCGTGTTTTTTAAGCTGGTTATTGACTTCATCTACAGTTTCTCCAAAATCGACATTAATTAAAGCTGCTTCTTGAGCATTAGTAGCATCTTCGATAAGTTTAGCTTCTCTAAGGAATATATGTAAATCACACAACTGGTCTAAACGAATTTTCTTAAGCTGCCAGGCGGTGTGTAGCCGTTCGCGTTCTTGAATTAAAATTTTGTATCGATCAATAGCTTCGGCCGCGGCATAATGCCCAGTTTGTTCCATAGCTGCTAAATTATCAGCTGCGGCATGGAAATCGTTTTCCCTAGCCTCGATTTCGCCTTTCAAAGCTTCGTGCTCGCTCTTTAACATTTGAGCCCGTGCCGCACTCCTGACATGTTCTTCTGCGCTCAGTGATAGTCTAAGATTTGTAGCCCAGTTGGTTAAATCTCTCACTTGTGCAAGGAACTTTTGAAGATCAACACTAGCTTGTAGTTGATCTTTTCGTAGGTCCGCACGTTCTTTAAGGCTACTCCACCCATTTACTACGAGTTCTTGTTGCTGCTGAATGTTATTTTTATTAGTAGGGTAGACCAATTGAAGCTTTGAAGCGTCTTCAACAAGAACTTGCAGTTGGGCTTCTAGAACGACCAGCTCGTTTTCAAATGCTTCGTGTTTTCTAAGTAGGGTAAGAGCAGTGTTAAGGTCTCGTCCTAAGTCGGTGCCCAGGGCAGCATTCTTGGCGTGTATTCTCGTCAATGCCTCAGCTACGTCTCTGTGGAATCTGTGAATTTCGCCGGCAGCATTCAGACGTTCTTCTCGTTTTTTGACTTGGTCGTGAAGATTTTCCCAAGATTGCCTATATAAAATCAAATGATTAACTAATGATAACAACCCCTTATATTAATTGAAGCAACGACAAACTTTACTGTATTAATACAAACAAAAATTAGTGCGTAAATCAGTTATTACCTGACATGTTGTTGTTTTTCCTGCACCTCTTGAGACATTTCTGAAGGGTGATTATCAAGTCTAAAACAAGTTAGTTCCAACACCATAGTGAAAAGTGATTTTTTTAGGTTACAGTTTACAAAAATTGGATGTTTAGAGTGCGTACACAGAAAACAGAATGGTTTTGTTTGAATTTATAAAAAAGGTTGAAGTTAGTGTGAACTTGATTAAATAATTTAGCTGCCATGAATATTGAGGTATTAGTCTTATAATTGTTATCGTAGTCTGTAATAACCGACTGTCTTAATAATTTATTTATCAGAGTAACCCTAAACCATAAAATTATTATAAATTTAAAAAAAATACGTTCGAGGATTAATTAAATTTGTATACTAAACTACGAAACTTGCAATTTTAAAACATTTAAGTAACAATTAACATACATAAGTACTATACACAATGTATCTGTGTCCCAAGTGCACACCATTTTGAAAAACCTTGTTAAAAGTGAAATGATTAAATAATAAGTGTATATAAGGTCATTGTGCACAATTATTGTTATACAAAATTTATTAAACTATACAGTGATAGGCAGAATTTACTCAGCATGAGGATTTTTTTTAATAGTAGATTTCAACCGATGTTGACAGTGATGTTCGTCGATAAATTAAGGAGGTTATTCTTGGGTCCATTTTCAGGAAAAAAACTTCATATGAACATATGTTCGAAACGTCGTAACTTTTGAGATAATATCTCCTTTTTTATCAATATATGTGATACTGCTCTAGATATTTTTGTGAAATTTGGTACGCACTTTCTATTCATCAAGTATAACATGTTTTTTTATTCCGACCGGGCAGATTCGTGCGGGAATTGCCCTCGATATTTTTGAAGACAAGAATGGTACGCCACTTCTTCTTTTTTAAATAAAAAATATTTTTGAAATTCTCATTCCTTGCTGAGGAAATGTTGTCGATTGTTTGTCGTTTGACGTACAGTTTTCGTATAAAAAAATGAAATTCATTCATTTGCACGCTGTTATGAAATTAGGTATTAACAAAGATTAAAAAGGATCTAGTAGGTAAGAAGCAGATTTTGTTTTGTGAACATAAACAGTTTTGACAGTTGTCTACCTAGTGTAGTTGCTACGTATTTAAGTTATTAACCTTAACAAATTGTTAAGAAAAAAACATCGTTAACATTCTGTATCTCAAAAGTTAAGACGTTTAGGACATACGTTCATATGAACTGTTTTTCTGAAAATGAACCCTAGAATAACCTCCTAAAATATTAGCATGTTATTAAGAAACAGCCAGTATAATTTTTATTTCTTTTTAATTTCCCGCCAAACTTCTAAAGACGAACGCAACTGTTTAATGGTTTTTAAGGCCGTATTAGACTCGGCAATTTTTTCTCTTGCGCCAGCAATTATAATGGCACGTATTCATGCGTAGTAAACCGTTTTCGATCAGCTGGAGCATTGTCAACGGTCAGAACAGCAGTGGGTACTGTCGAAATCCCTAAAATATCCCCAGAATTAGAGATGTGCAAACCTGTTCGTTTTGATTACCAGTTAAAGCAGCTACTGCTATTTACAAATAGGAGGTGCAAAAAGTTGCTGAATTAGCAGTCCATAAGTTTAATAAAGAATGTAAACTGCTAATTTAAGTACCAGTGGGTTTAAATGGCCATTACCTGTTCATACCTGGTTCGGCCAAATAATAAACAGTTAAAAATAACAGAATAATCCATGTCTACCCAATTGCGCCGGCAAGGGCAATTAAAATGGCGCCTGCCCCATTTCTGGTAATGCGAGACAGCTGATCGGGAACAGTGTACTGCGCATGAAACAGTGTAATTTTAATTGTCAGAAGAGTAGAATTTCTGACTGTAGTACGGAGAACGGTGTACTGCGCCTGAATCCTTGAATTATAATTGCCATTGCTGGCGCCATAAAAATTCCCGACTGTAATACGGCCTTTAGGATTTCCGATGATGCAAAAACGATTGCAAACTTCGGATTTGTTGAAATCTAACAATACAAATTTTTCCCATATTCTGCGTAAATTCTACCTGGCACAGTGGAGGGAAGTGTAAGTTGTTGTTATGGACATGCAAAATGTTTTATGAAGTTCGATTAAAATTCGCCGAAAATGGCAATTGCTTAAAGATTGAATGAATGAAATGAAATCTTAATGAGAATCATCAAAATGAAATTCTTTAATCGGCATTTAGGCCCTAAGGGCCGATATTTCAAAGTTACCTTAAGGAACAGAATGACATAAGTCATCTTAACACAAGTTTGAGAGTATATTAAAGTTCCCATTAACTCTCATCTAAAGGAATAGATCTATAAGGACGTGGTAATCTTAAACTTAAATTTAATTGTAAAAAAGGTGAAGATAAAATAAAAAAAGTCCGGTCCAGTATCTGTAACCGACCTTCAAACGTAAATAGACCAAATTCAACAGGCTATCCTAAATGACAGGTGATTTTGCCACCATATTGTGATTTTTTAGAAAACGTTTAGTTTATAAGAAGATGTATAAACCAAATTCACAATGCGTTTAACTCCAGAATCGACATGACTTCAACGGACGATCCGTATTGTAGCGCACGGATATCCAACGCGGTATGTCTGAGATAGACCCAAATGGGTGTAAACCAGGCTGTAAACCAGGCGATCGTCGCCAAATATAGGTCGTCAGATTCATCAGACATGGATCCGTTCTACTTTAACCTTCGATATTCAAAGGTGTACTAAACATTTTCCATTATGTAATCACCAAAAATTTATTATTTAAAAAATCTTGTGTAAAAAATTAGTGTAATGATCTCGGAGCAATTGATTAGATAGAAACAAGAAAGATATTTTAAGCGGGAAATTAATAATCTGAATTCAGTAGTGGTATGGTGCAAAATATACATGCTTTACTTACTCGAGTTGGCCTTGTTTATTTTGAATATCTGAGCTGTATGGACTCTCATTAGCGAGCAGTTTCTGAGCTAATGCTTCACATTGCTTGTATCTTTCAGCACCGCCATCGATTCTGTGTTTTAGATCGTCAAATTTGCTCTTCAATAGCTAAAATTAGAATATATTAAGAAAATTAGAAATTATTGTTCGACTAGTTGTCATTTTTAATCCCCCCTCTGTCAATTTAAATTAGGAAGGTTTTATATTTTAGCCCCTTTTCAAAAGGTTCCAATCGAAAAATTTACTTAATGATCTTTTTTGTTTAAAATTGAATGATAATTAATTATAAAGTGCTTGTTTCGAAAATATCAGTGGCGTAATATATTTTTTGGTTTAAATTGTATTCAGACGTAGCTGTATCTACGCTTGACTTGAGAAAAAAAAAACATTTTGGGGTACAAATGTGTGATTTTATATCATAAGAGTCTATACCAAAATTTAGTGTAATATCTCAAACTAGTTTCGAGATTTTTGCATTTTGGGACATATATGAACTTTTCGACTTAAAATTGATCAAATAAATCAATCATTAAAATAAGTGACAACAAGTCACAGATGAGTCTAAATTCCAGATAGTCTATAATACACGTGTACAACGTAAAATGTCATTGACATATAATCCACGTGTACAACGAAAAATGTCATTGACATATAATACACGCGTACAACGATAAATGTCATTGGCATATAATACACGTTTACAACGAAAAATGTCATTGACATATAATCCACGTGTACAACGAGAAATGTCATTGACATATAATACACGCGTACAACGATAAATGTCATTGGCATATAATACACGTGTACAACGAAAAATGTCATTGACATATAATCCACGTGTACAACGTAAAATGTCATTGACATATAATCCACGGATACAACGAAAAATGTCATTGACATATAGTCCACGTGTACAACGAGGAATGTCATTGACATATAATACACGCGTACAACGATAAATGTCATTGGCATATAATACACGTGTACAACGAAAAATGTCATTGACATACCAGCAGATGTTCGTAATCCTGCCCATAATCTTCCGACGACGCCTGCAGCAAATTTTCTGCAATCCATCTTTCTAACTCGTCCGACTCTACAAAGTATTCATGGCCAAACAGTGACTCCATCAATCTATGCTGCCTAATAGCTGCTTTCCTCTGTAAAGACCTTACAAGGTGTTCCAAGCTGGACTGCCTTTCACCAATCACCTTTGCATCTGGATGTCCGGATTTAATCATGGCCTGGACACCGTGACCCATCTCTGATATTATGTTGTTGTAGGTGTCAAGTTCTAATTCCAATGCCTAAAAAATGTAACGGTTAAGTAAGAAACTTAGATGGGTCTGGGTGGGAGCGGGAGGGGTAATCACCCCTTTCTTCTTATAGGAACATACCTTATGCTTAGTTAGAAGTTTAGTAGCTGAATCCCTATCCCTTCCATAATCATTACTAGCCAATATGTTTTCTTTCTCATTGAGCCACGACTCGACTTCGCTAGCTTCGAAAAAGTACTGTTGCGCCTTGAGAGAAAGGTCGAGTTTCTGCGCTCGCTTCTCTGCATTATCTTTAAGTTCTAGCCAAGCTGACCGAAGTTTATCACAAAGTTCTCTTATCTGAAACATAAAAGAAATATTTATATTACGTTACAGCGCAGGCACACCAAAAACTAGACAAAACGAAAATATGTCTTTAAAATACTCACATCTGCGCTCTTCGGATGCCTCTGATCAATCAAAGTTTGCCCGAGTTCCAAAACTTTGTCTATACCAGGTTGGTGTCCTACAATTTCCGCCCTCAATTTCTTGTTCTTCTTGTGGAAGTTTTGCGCTTGATGCAAACTATTCGGGACCTCTTCCGATGTGGCCAAGGGCATGTGTTCCTTAATCCACTGCATCTCCGAGTCAATCTCAAACTCAAATTTGTAAAAGATAAGGGCTTCTTCTAATACGGCACGTCGTCGATTAACAGGGGAATCTAGGTCTTTTAATTTGCCCTGACTCAGTAAAGCGTTCTGACGGATTGTTGCCGAATCGAAATGGCCATCGTCGCTCATGTCGTGGCTTTGTGTAACTAAAATAAATACTGATTTAGACGGCTCATAATAGACAATAAAATACTGTTCAGTATCTGGCACTCCGATTGGAAAAACGAACACTAGTTAGTAACCTACCTACCTACCCCTAATTTTTAGTTATCTAATATAGTTATTCTCTTGGTTTCTCCTTTGAAACATAGGCGACATTTTTTGACGGGAAACTCAAAATTATTTAAATGTGTCCATCAAACTTTCTATATGATGTATCGTTAGAATATTGTAGCAGGATTCGGGGACACCCCCGTCAGATTTTGCTAAGTATTTTTTTATTTGAAATTAGCAAATCAAATTAACCCCAAAAAGGCCCTTTTTATAGATATTTTGAGGTATTTATCACTTCCGGTTATACCAGAGTGTTAGGCTTAACCTCTTTTAAATGGAACATCCTGTATTTTAATTTTCCATTATGTGTAGAATTCACCGAACTATATCTATGGATAGCCAAACTTTGAAAGCAAAAGTGGCAAATTTATGGCCTCGCGCATGTAAACAAAGCTGATCGTCAGATGTCATGCGCAATGCGGACTGATAAACTATTTACCTTAACCGGCGAACAGGATAGTACTTCGCCCGTAATGAAAATTATTACACGGCAATAGTTTGGCACATCAAGACCTTCTTTATTGGGATATAAACAATCCATTTTCTCGCATAAAAGAAGGATTTGTGGCCATCATTGAAGAGCCACTTTTAGAATTCATTTTGATATCTATTGACCATTTTTAATATCGTTACATCCCTACGACTGATTTCGGTTCTGGACGGACGTCGTTGATTCAAGTCGTTGGTCGGCAACTAAACCGGCACCAATACCAGCGGGGTTGCCTATATGACGGCAATAACATTGTTCGCAAGACAACCGACGAGCAACCTTTAAAAATATGACCGGTAAACCGTGCGCACCAACCCATTTTTCGCTCAAAAAATTTAACTTTTTAATGCGCCCCCCATTTGTTGTACGTATCCATAGTTGTACGTCGGTGGTAGAATTACATTCTTTATCTACTTGCTCAGGTTTGTTCGGTATAACCGGATACTCTTATATTTCAAACAAATATCTTAGGCCCCTCACCGTGATGAATAAATCATAAACACTTTAAGCTCACCTAAGTCCACTACTCTTCCTCCAACTTGAGATAGCTCAGCCTCGAGCGCTTCATGTTTCTTTAATAAATCTCTGCATGACCGTAAGTCCGTGCCAACATTGACACTCTTTAAGCTGGAGTCAATTTCGTTCACTCTAACCTTTACGCCATCCACGGCGGTATTGTACCCGTCCTGAGCTACGGCTTGGTGTAACCTTCGACCCTTTTCTAGAGAAATTCCTACGAGATTTTTCCATTGATCGTTTAACTGTTGAAGAATTAAGGCAACGTCGTCTTTTTGATAACTATCTTGAGCTAACAGCGCCGCGCCTAGTTTCGTTACAGTGCGTAGTTGGCCTTCATTGGCCCTAAGTTCTCTTTCAAATGCTTCGTGTTTCTGTTGTTTTCTCTCAAGGTTGCTAAGGTCACGGTAACTTTCATCGGAAGCCGTGCGCTGTTTTTCCGCTATCCATACTTTAAGGTCGTGCGCTTCCGCGCAGAATTCTTGGTAGTTCTTGGAAGCATCTAGGGCATTGGCACGCTGCTGGCAAGCATCCTTTACACCTTGACGTTTATGTAAAACTTGTTCTCGTCTTTCCGCAATGCTAAAAAACAATTACGTATAGAGTTATTTTAAAACAGAGAGGTTCCTGTATTGGGTGGCCCCTAAGGGACGAACCCGGCCGTATCTCAGAAACCGCTACTCACACAGCTTTGGATATTTTATTTTTTTTGTAAGGGGGCCTAGAGGGAGCCTTAGAGGGAGATTTTGATCTCTTTTTATAAGGTTTTGTTGTAAATACAGGATCCGGTTCCGGTTTTGTCAAAAAGTGGATCCGGTGGCATCACCAATTTTTATTTAATTCTAATTAGCAGTAAATACTTACGCTCTACTATCATAATGTCTTTCTGCAATGAGTGCGTCAGCACGTTTTGCAAAAGCTGCCAGCCGCTCATCTTGAGCTGAGAGGGTGTTAGCAAAAGCTCGGTGTTGTTTCTGTAATGCTTCAACTTCGTCCAAAGAATTCTGGAAGGATTAGTATTACAAATCAATTCTCAAAGCGTTACTATGATAAAACGTGAAGGACAGGTAGGTCGGGCTATTGTTAACAAGCTATTTTCTTACTTCCACTTATTTAGCCTACATGCATTTTGCTTTATCTACATCTTAAATTAAAATAATCCTATAGCTTTCAGTGTCGTTTTATAAAAAACTTACTCCAAGATCCGAAAACTCCAAGAATGCCATATGAGCTGAGGTAACTGCGTCAATATTATCAGCCTCTTTATTAAATAATTGTAGTTGCAAGCACTGTTGTAACCAGTGCTCTTTCTCCTTCCAACCTCTTGATATAGCAGCTTGTTCGGCATCCAGTCGATCTATTAGATCTTTAACATCGCGAAGTTCTGGGTTGCTCTTTAGCAATTTGCGACCTAAATCGATCAGCTGTTTGAATCTGTAACAAGAATCGTTTTTAGCTCAGAAAATGATTTTTTTACCGAAGTAAAGTAGTAAAGGGAAGCTGGTAATAATAATGTTACAATTAACTAAAAACACAAATCATTACTTACTCATCGTCCTTAGCCTTAACTTCTTGTTTTAAGTCTTGATGGTCCTTAAGTAATGCTTCAGCGGTTTGGACATCCTTTACCAAATTATCTGCGTTAAGTCTATCTTTAACTTCAGCCACCCACTTAAGCAGATCTTTAGCACCGTTTGTAAATATCTGTTGACCAACCGCATCTTCCAATCGAGCCCTTCTTTCAATCGCCTTCTCCCTTACTCTAGCCCAAAGCTCATCGATTTCTTTTTGTTTTTGGGACACGTTGTGTTTCTCAGAAGGATATTGTCTTTGAACATCATTAGCTAATAGCATAACTTTGCTGACTTTCTCTTCAACTGGTGCTAATTCTCTTTCCAAATTATCGTGTCTTCTCTGTAAGGATTGAACCGTTTTTAAATCGTGTCCTAACACGGCACTTTCGAGCTGCATCATTTTTTCGAGCATCCAATCTCTTGCTTCTTCGCAGAGCTTATTGTAGAGTTCCACACTGCTGGCGCCTTCGAGGCTCTTTTCTTTGGTGGTCTTTAGACGGTTAAGTTTCTGCCAAGCGAGCTGAATTTGACGGAACCTAGCGCGTACTTTGTCGATTTGGGAATGATTTTGTTTTTCGAATTCACGCAACTCGGCTTCGAGTTGGTCCATACGTTTTGTACTAGCCGACAGATCGGTAACGAATTTCTGAAAAATAAACCATTCTTCTCAATTGTAATGCTAAGAAAATAAATATACATTTTTATTTTGTTTAGTCAAATTGTGTTTATTAAAATGTGTCTATAATGTGCAAATTACTAGAGCTGCTGTTTCCTCACAGAGTTTATCAAGCTGCAAAAGATATGTAATTGAGAAGTAATTAAATGGTTGCCGTTATTAAAATTGGTTCGCAGCCAAAAATAGCCATTAAATCATTTGATCGGCATAAAAAGATATTGCTTGCAATAAATAAAAATCAGGCTGCAACACTTGTTCTGCAAAAAATGCTACAAACTGTAAACAATTTAACCGATATCAGTCCCCTTGTAATATCATGTGTTCGCTTAATTAACAGTCGAGCTGCGAAATGATTACTTGGTCAGCAAGATTTTACAATTGTCAGTAGAAAAAAACTTGTCTAGAAGCAGTTTACTTCAGAGGTTTGCATATTAAAGAACGGTTATCAATATAAATCATTGGATTGCGTTTGTTTTGAATAATCGGCAAAGTTCGTTATTGTGGGCGGAGCGAAAGCAGTCGCGTGATATGAGTATAGCTAATTGCGTGCGTGTATTTTCATTCGGTGTAGCAGTCAAGGCCCAAAAGGTGTAGCGGGGGCGGGTTTCCACTTGTTTTCCCAGGGCACTGTCACTATTTCACGATTTATTGCTTTTTTTTTTGATGATTAAATATTTTGCTTACCCGCGGATTGCTTGCCAATATCTGATTAAAAGTGGATCACTCATAGCAGCTTATATATTTAATTTGCGTACCAAAATAATTTAGAGTACTCTAGTATGACATTAATTACTGACCGATTCAGAACAAGCCATTTTGACTGACCGATTACATTTTTCTGTTCGCAAAAATAAGAATATTTTGCTAACCAGTTAAATGATACCCATAATAATTTATCATGTGCGTATCACAATATCCGTGAATTGAACTTAAGAGCTTCATATAATACTCTTTCATTTCATATACTGTCAATTGCGTAAAACCTTTTAATACCTTTAGAAGAGAATGAAAAATGCTAACAAAAACGTAAATCTCATAAGCTATTTAAAAATAACACCATGACGTGAATGCGCGCTCCGAACGAAATTGGAACGGCTAGATATCATACCTTGTGTTTATTGTATCATGGATAATTACGATTATAACCTACTCTGATCAATATGTATACACACTTACCTCATATTTTCGTTTAGCCTGCAAGACACTATCATTTGGATCCTCAACAGATAACATTTTTTCCTTATCCTTAATCCACCGTTCAAAGTCATCGCATTCCCTATAAAATCTAAATAATCTAATGGAGTCTTCTAGCAAGGCGTGTCGAGTAGATGCCATCGTTTTCAATCTATCATATGTATCGTTGAGCTGCTTTTGCCTCTTGGGCACACTATTATTGTCGTCAACTTTCCTCTTAGTGGGCCTTGGAGTAGGTCTATGTAGTGTTATAGGTACTTTAGTTTTTACCATTTTCGTTTTCTTAACTTTTTGAATCGATTTAACGGTCTCCGGTTTACGAACGGTAACTTGAATTATTCTAGGTTCGATTTCAACAAGATAGTTGGCTGGCGCGAATCCATCGGTACCGTCCGCCTTCCTAATACACCACCAATCGGGATTGCTCTTGTTCAGCAAGAACATCACCTCGCCTTTGACCATAGTGAGACCGTGGTCGCTGAATGGATATAAGGCGCGAACTTGGGGAACTTTCCGCTCTTCGACTATGTTTCGGTATTCGACTTTTTCTACCGGTTCATCGACAAATATTTCTGTGGCAATCATTCTAGAAAAATGTGTTGTTTTGAATTTTATTACTGTAACGGTGATAGTAACTTATAATTTAGAATACTTTTAAAATATGCAACCTTAGAATCTTGTACAAACAAAACAAAAAATAGTATATTGTGTATCTACACGGTGGGCCCAAAAAAAGCGATCACATTATTCCTTTCTTGAAACCTTATTGTTTAAAATCATTTTTAAAGCAAATTTACAGGAAATAAACTGCTGGCCATTTGTTTTCGAGCAAGAAAAATTTCGCCTAAATTTAAAAGTTAATATTTTCTGAACCAGATATGACATCGATCTCCGGTTTTTAATTGTTGATAGATTTATCCCTTAGGAAACAATTGCCAAAGTTGGACTGTCCTAAACTGTCAGAAAATTTTATATACAGGGTGTTAAAGAGGACGATGATTTTTGCTCCAATTTCAATAGCATGTAACTTTCACAATAATATTTTTAAATTTTATCACTGTACGTCAATTCAATCACTGGTTCATAAAAAAGAAAATAATCTGTCAAATTTTTGATATCTGCTATAATTTAAGAGATACCGATTTTTTTGAAAAACTTTGCTTTTTTTCAACTTTTTGTTAGCTAGATCCTACTGTGCGTTGTATCGTGCAAACTTTGCAAGTGATTATAATACCTTATGAAAAGCTTGTTTATGTTCAGTAACAACAATTGTACCTAAATGTTGTGATGTGCAGTGGCGTACTTATAATCACTTATATGTCTATGTTTTATGAGTATCTCACAATTTTTTTGTATTGGAAAGTACTCGCCCCTAGATTAGGCAAGTCTTTCCTTATTTTTTTTGTTTTTTATATCGCGCTACAGGTATATTATACAGTGTCTACAAAATTTTAAAAAGAAAATTTTTTTATTTATTTAATTTCTGACTTTCTAACACGACACTATTTCTAAAATTAAGCTTACATTGAAAGGCACTTTAATATTAAATAACGCTAGTTTGATTTTGATGGGATTAATACCTTGTAGGCCCTCCTCGTACATTAACGACCTCTTGACATCGCCGTGGCATACTGAGGACTAACAGGTTGATAAATGCCCTAAGTATATTTTGCCACTCTTCTTCAATGGCCACTGCCAGTTCCTCCAAAGTTTGAGGCGGATTTTCTCTGGATCGCACTAATAATTTCAGCCGAGAACAACGTTTAAATCAGGAGATTTTGGCGGCAGGTTTAACTGTTAAACGTTACTTTCCCTCAAAAACTCCTGAACGATGTTTGCCCTGTGTGGTCTCGCATTATCGTCAATTAATAGTGTGAATAGTGTCGTGTGGTGACAGTTAGAAATTAATAAATAATTTTTTTCAAACAATTAAATAAAAAAATTTTTTTTTTTAATTTTGTAGACACTGTATAATATACCTGTAGCGCGATATGAAAAACTAAAAAATAAGGAAAAACTTGCCTAATCTAGGGGCGAGTACTTTCCAATACAATAAAATTGTGAGATACTCATAAAGCATAGACATATTATTATTATAAGTGATTATAAGTACGCCACTGTACATCACAACATCTAGGTACAATTGTTGTTACTGAACATAAACAAGCTTTTCATAAGGTATAATAATCACTTGCAAAGTTTGCACGCTACAACGCACAGTAGGATCTAGCTAACAAAAAGTTGAAAAATGCAAAGTTTTTCAAAAAAATCGGTATCTCTTAAAATATAGCAGATATCAAAAATTTGACAGATCACTTTCTTTGCTATGAACCAGTGATTCAATTGACGTACAGTGATAAAATTTAAAAATATTATTGTGAAAGTTACATGCTATTGAAATTGGAGCAAAAATCATCGTCCTCTTTAACACCCTGTATATAAAATTTTCTGACAGTTTAAGACAATCCAACTTTGGCAATTGTTTCCTAAGGGATAAATCTATAAACAATTAAAAACCGGAGTTCGATGTCATATCTGGTTCAGAAAATATTAACTTTTAAATTTAGGCAAAATTTTTCTTGCTCGAAAGCAAATGGCCAGCAGTTTATTTGCAAAAGTGTAAGTTCTCATGATGAATGAATGAATGAATTTAAAAGTATTAAGATCGAATTAGAATATCATACAGGGCAAGTTAAAATAAGACTTCAAACAAGTCACATAATAATTGTTTATTTATACTTTATTATTGTTTATTTATACTTAAGAAACCACCACACAGTTAAATTAAAAAAGGGTGTTTAATATCTTTTTGGTATGTTTCTTGTGTGCCTGAGGTGACTTTGACGAAGCCTTAGCCCTGATGGTTGGTAGAATTATATTACGCTGAATACAAGTTAGACGTTTTGTTTTATTTATATCTTATTACTTTTCATTTCATTTTACTGATATTTTCGAAAATACTTCATGCAATTTGGTTTAAAAATGACTTTAAACAATAAAGTAATTCAGGAAAGAATACTGACCACTTGGTTTTTACACAGAAAAGAATAATGTGGTCACTATTTTTAGTCCACCATTGAAAGAAAATATTATTTACTTTTGAAAAAAGTATGAGTAATTTCATAATTCCTCAATTTCATGTTTATTGTAGGTAGATTTAAGGACTGAGCATATAATTTTTTATTTATAACATACCTATATTCATACTGTATATTGTCAATGGGCTCCGCAACCTCCAATTCTGTATTCAAATCCAAATTCGAAATTCCAGCTTCGATAAGCCTGTTTGCTTGCAAGTTCAGACTCTGAATATCCCCGTGGTAAGCATTAAGTTCTCCTTCTAAATCTTTGTGTCTTTGGAGTAACGACGCCGCGCTCGGCTCGTCAGTACCAAGATCTTTCGAACCCAAAATGTATTCCCTTTCCAAGAACCAGGATTCTGCTTCGTTTGCGTCCGCGTAGAATTGATACGCTTCTGCGGCGTCGTGGAGTTGCTTTGTCCGTTCTAAAGCAAGCTTTTCTACTAATTCCCAAGCTTTTTTATTTCTGTCCATATGCTGTTCAATTTCGTCTGATCTGAAAATAAATCAAAGTTTTGAAATTCCGCATATAGGAAATATGCATGTCGTTTCTTTAATGTAGAACTAACTTATGTCAATATCCTTATTATACAGGGTGTTCCTTAATGACGTGCTATTATTTCAGGGTGTGATTCCTTAGGTCATTTTATAAAGGAAAGTTCATATGAACATATGTCCGCAACGGCTTAAATTTTCTGCTACAGGTCGTTGAATTTTTATTTTTTAAATGGTTATTTTTTAATATCTCCGAAAGTACTTTAGATATTATTTTCACTTTTGGTATGTGTTAATAGGACATAGAACCACAAATTTTAGTTAGAAAAGTTATTCAATTGTTCCACCAGTGGCGTCCTTGCAAACATGTCCTCTGATATTTTTTACAAAAAAGATGGTACGCAACTGACTTTTTTTCCATGTGGATATTTTTGATTAGATTGGTCAATTCTACATAAAAACGGCCTCTTGAGTTTTTCTCGTCAGACGCACCGTTCTTGATTAAAACCACTAAATTCATATTGAAACTCGTTATTATTAACATTGATAAAATAATTAATGATAAATTTTGTTTTATAAAAACTCCAACAATTTTTATAAAACAAAATTTATCATTAATTATTTTATCAATGTTAATAATAATGAGTTTCAATATGAATTTAGTGGTTTTAATCAAGATAGTGTCTGACGAGAAAAACTCAAGAGACCGTTTTTATGTAGAATTGACCAGGCTAATCAAAAAAAATATCCACATGGAAAAATGTCAGTGGAGTACCATATTTTTGGTAAAAAATATCAGATGTTTGCAGGGACGCCACTGGTGGAACAATTGAATACCTTTTCTAACCAAAATTTGTGGTTCTGTTAACACATACCAATATAATATCTAAAATACTTTCGGAGATATTAAAAAATAACAATTTAAAAAATAAAAATTCAACACCCTGTAGCAAAAAATTTAAGCCGTTGCCGACATACGTTCATATGAACTTTTCTTTATAAAATGACATAAGGAATCACACCCTGAAATATTAGCACATCATTAAGGAACACCCTGTATATTATAAATCCGCTGAGTTCTAATGCATCATTCCTGTAAACATCTCAAATGAGACAAAAATAAACTTAGGCTAGCTCTGCATTAAATGATATATTCTACCTTGTTGTGGTTGATAAGCAGGCGCTACATAATCAATATTAATGTCGTTTCGTTATGTTTAAGGATTGGGCAAGAGTGAGTAAAGTAACATATATTATGAGGAAAGTTACCTTGGATGTTTTTCTTTAATTAACTGTCGCCCGGTAGTTCCTAGTTGATCAAATTTATTTCGTCTCGCCTTAATTTCATCTACCAGAACTTTATGTTTTTGTTGTAAAGACAGAACTCCTCGCAAGTCTTTGGCCGTAATGCCGGCCTGGCAAATTCTTTGTTTTTCAATAAGCCACGCTTCCTCATCCTCCTGATCTTGAATAAATTGGTAGAAATTTCTTGCTTCTTCCAGAATTACTTTTCTTTGGGCACTAACAGCCTAAAACATATATAACGTTAGTTAAACGCAGTTGATACCTATTGTTCAGTTTGAAGAAACCTGAAACACAGGCACATCAAATTACTTTTCCAAAAGAACATTAATAAAATAATCTTTAAGGAAGCTAAACAAACGTAAACAAATATCAGGATTCTTACCTTCAATTCTTTATAAGCCTTGGAAAGTTCCACCAATTTATTTTTCAAAATATCTGCTTCTTTTGGATTTTGGGCAGCAATTTGTTCACCAGTTCGTATTAATTTCCTTTCACTTTCGCCCAAACTAGTTACTTGCAGTTCCTGCAACGCGTGCCTTTGCAGAAGTTCTTCCACCGCCATTAAGTGAATTCCAATATCAGTCGACGATAAGTCAATTTTAAGTTGTTCTATACTAGCTAAGGTAGTATCAATTTCTCTAAGCACAGCCATCACAGCACCCATTCTGTTAAGGTTAGCTTTATGTTTCTCCAACAGCGCAATAAGCTCTTTCCACTGCTTCATAATCTCAGCTTCTCTAGCTTTGACTTTATCGGAGTTTCGGTACTTCTCTCCTACAAGTTCGTTACACATTTGAGTCAAGTCGTGCACTCGTTCTTCCCTGGCTAAGATATCCGCGCTAATTGCCTCGTGTTTCTTTACAGTAGCGTCAACTTGAGCTAGGTTAGATCCATACCTCGTATCAGACAATACTTGGATCATTTCTTTAAGGTACCCTTCTCTCAGTATACTCTTTTTCTCAAATTTATAGTTAAGCTGTTCCAGCCGCTGTTGACGCAAAAGTTCGTTCCTTAAAGCCACTTCCTTGTTATGTTCAGCCTTTTCAAGAATGTTCCAAGCTCTCTCAATATCCTGGACTAGTTTTCCATCGGCTGGAGTAAAAGAAGGCTGTCTAAGTTCTTTAAGCTGAGTGTTAATATTAAAGAAAAGTGCTTCAATTTCACTTCTTTCTATGTATTTTGGCGGTTTTTCTTGAGTTCTATAATGTCCAAAAGCTAGTAAAAGACTTTGTATGCCTTCTAAGGAATTCGGGAAGTTTCTGTCTTCCAGCTCCACAATTTTAAGTTTTATCCAATCTAATAAGTCTGTTGTAAGACGATCATATTTAACTTTCATTTTGTCAGCTTCTACCATCTGGCTTATAATCTAAAATGGAAAATACAGGCTAGAGGGTTATGAAAGTTTGAAGTAAATGTTTAAAGAAAAGTAAAACCGTACCTGATATTAGAATCAAGGTTCATATAAAAACTTTCCCCCATTCTGAAAAATCTAATACAGTATAGTTATACAACGTGTCCAAGATAAGGAGGGCCTGTACAGGGATCTCGGAAACCGTAAGAGATACGAAGTCGGTTAAATGCAGGTAAAGTTGTGCATTTATGTGCCTAATAATATGTCGTTTAGAAAGTTTTAAAATTCAGAGTAGTTCCGGAGATATCCGGAAAAACCCGAAATTCTGAAAAATCGTTTTATTGTTTTCCTGTTTTTTTTTAGATCGAATTCTAGTAAATTACACTTTTGCATTGCCACATTTTCTGCTCTATCTAACAGCGTTAATTGTTTTGTAATCCGACGAGTCGTCTTCGATGGGCCATTATCAACTTTCTTTTTTAAATATGATCCTGTTTTCCTGATATTGGAATTTGAGAGCTTTTTTTCTCCCGAATGCAACGATAATAACGTTTCGAGGGTTTTTTGAACATCATCAGGAAATTTTGGGATACGGTCCTGTATTTCTCCTAATTTTATAAATACTATCTCATAAGTAAGCTCTAAAATTTTTACTTATGTTGGACTAGTTCAATAAATAACAAATAATTTAATAATAAACCACAAATAAGTAAACAAAAATCATTCCAAAACAGTAATAAAACGAACAACGAAAAAAGTAAGGAACTACATAATCAGGTGTTCAAAATGATTTCCGTTATTCTCTAAGGACAAATAACATCTTCTACTGCCACATAACAGTTTTTTTGAGATAAAATAAAACATGGGATAGAATATCAAACTTTTCAGCATTTGTAAAATTATGTTCCATATTTTCTGGAAAATAGAAAACCTCTTAAAATGCTCTCAAACGATCACAATGGGAATGTCAAGTGAAACAAATCACGCGTCACCATCTTAATTTTTTTGTTTCAAACGCCTACTTTCCCGAATCAACAGAAGTTTGAAATAATGTTTCTGGATTTTGTTCACTTACCTATTTGTGGTTTATTATTAAATTTGTTATTTATTGAACTAGTCCAACATAGTAAAAATTTAGAGCTTACTTATGAGATATTATTTATAAAATTAGGAGAAATACAGGACCGTATCGCAAAATATCCTGATGTTGTTCAAAAACCCCTCGAAACGTCATTAAACCACAATGTGTCATACATCGTTGCATTCGGAAGAAAAAAGTTATCAAATTCCAGTATCAGAAAAACAGGACCGTATTAAAAAAAAGAAAGTTGATAATGGCCCTTCTAAGACGACTCGTCGGATTACAAAACAATTAACGCTATTAGATAGAGCGGAAAAAGTGGCAATGCAAAGGTGCAATTTACTTTAGAATTCGATCTCAAAAATACCCAGGAAAACAATAAAACAATTTTTCAGAATTTCGGTTTTTTCCGGATATCTCCGGAACTACTCGGAATTTTAAAACTTTCTAAACGGCATATTATTAGGCATGTAAATGCGCAACTTTATCTCCATTTCACCGACTTCGTATCTCTTACGATTTCCGAGATCCCTGTACTGGCCCTCCTTATCTTGGACACGTTGTATTATTGACCTTAGTTGGAACATTGACATGTATAAATTGACATATCACATCCGCCTTGTTTTGAACTGAATATAAAAATAAAAACATTAATTTTATCGATATTGCACTGGAAAATATTACTTTTGTCCCTATTTACCCCTATTATTGTATAGTTGCATTTACTGACTGAAAGTTCAATTTACCTTCGCTATTCTCCGGCCTGATTTTTCCTCATTCTTCATTCTTGCGAAGGTGTGATAATAAGAAGCGACGTACGTCATAATACTCTTTTCATCTGGTCTTGAAGTGTCAATATCTTCGGCCTCCAATAAGCTGTGAATACCCAATTCATTGTTAGCCACGTCAAACGCGTGATTAAGGTTGTCAACATTTTTATTGCCTGGTAATCTACTGTAGTCAAATAAGTCTGGTCTGTGAGAGTGAATGAGGGCGTTGAAACCGAGCCCATTTCTCCAAGAACTGGAGAAATCTTTGATCTCCACGCCGGCGTAACCGTTGGTTTTACGTTGTGCCCATAAAAGTAAAGCGTCTTTGGCGGATTTTTTCTCGGAGCTTTCATTTTCTTCGTCCTATAAAGAGAGAGAGGGGTAATTGCAAATACTTTGTTTAGAATATAACAGTAGAGAAACATTACAACAATAGAAACAATATACGATAACAAGTTAAAAACAATGACCAAGTCAACCAAAAAATCAGGTTTGATAGCTCCAGCAACGTCTCTAAATTTTTTAACCTAATTAACAAAAAACCTTGCCAAATGAATATAGGAAACAAGTTAGACAATGACTAATACGTATTGTTAATGTAAAAATCGTTATTAAATTAATTATATGAAAGCCATTGATGCTAGAGTACTCAACCATATTAGCAGTCGGTAAAAGGAAATGAGAAGCCTGATATCTATTGTAGCACCTACGACAGCTGGCAGTCAGAAGAGTAATTGATAAAAAATGTGATGGGTCCTATTTTTTTTTTAAAGCTCGCAACGGACTGATTAATTACTGATTAATGAATGTAAACTATCGTAGATATATGAATTATATATTTTTTAAATATGCCATATCTCTCGAGCCGCCATCTGTAAATGATATGTAATTAACGGTGTTAGTAGGTGTAGGTGGCAGTTTTAAAAGCTCTGTTGGCTGCAAACCCATTCTTAAAGTTTCCTGAATGAATTTTTGACGTTATAAATCGTTTTGACATTGAATCAACTTATATACATAAGTGACAGTAAAACCAAATCCGTCTTGGCAATGGCCAATGGCATCCTTGTCTAATTACTCATACAGACATCATTAAAAGTTTTTGATCGGCGGACAGTGGTTGTCGGTTCCGCCGCCATGGCGCTGGTCAACAGAACATTAAGTTTTCATGTTATATTAGAAAAACATAGCGCATTCAAATGTTTAAGGATACTTACCAACTGAATTTCGATTTCCTGAATTTGAAACCTTAAAATGATCGTCCATATTAAACCCAAAATCAGCCTGGGGTTTCCATCGACTATATCTTCGGCACCTATACTCTCTAATCGAACTTTTGTGTGTAGAAATGCCAAACTTTTGTTGACATTTTCTATTTTGTGGACCCGCATCTTGCCATTGTTGGGTTTCGCTAATTTCTCTCCGGATATAATTTCTAAAAGTTTCAGCAAGCTCCTTCCATCTCCTAGGTCTACGAAAAGGTCCTCCACTTCCATACGGACCTAAAAAATATACATACCAAATTTGAGTGGCTAGGGAAGTTAGTTAGGATTAAATAATACCTAAATATATGACAAAAAAATAGAGAACACCTAAATCGCTTTATGTATTGAAACATTTTATTGCCATAAACGCATTATGAGAACAACACTTGAATTTATAGTGATCAAAAGACATTTACATGTTTTTAAATAACTCATCTACACATCTTTAAGATGTTGTAAGTTTAGCATAAAGGTCAGGGACATAGAATAATATTATGTGTATGTTGTGGGTGTATACCTGAATTGGAAATAAGTTTCAAACTACGCCATAGGAACTAGAAATATTATGAATTCAATATTCAACCATGTGCTTTACAGTGCCCCAGTAAATTTAAATACTATTCGGTTAAGTTAATGTGGTTATGTGATGTAATTGATGTAGTTCTAGTCTAGGCAGTTCACTTTTACTAAGGTTATTATTCTAGATTGCTGAGTATAGATCATCCTTTTAAATTGTGCCACAATGGTTGCCAGTAAACCCCGTACCAATGCTCGTCATCATCTGCTAAGTTGTATTGTTTGTCCAGTTTTATTTGAGGGTTTCCGTATGAAATGTGTATCTACCTATTTAACTTATAATGACTTAACTTTTAGTAGTACAAAAAATTAGTTCAAAGTTCAATAACAAATCTTCAGTTTGAAAAAAATGGTAACAAAGATGAAACTCCTTTGAGTATGTTAAAACAAGGTAAAAAACATATACGAGCCCTGTCTCAGTGAAGTTGGTCGAACGCCCCAAACATGATATTTGTGAATTTATAAGAAAAGTAATCATTCACTTGCATTTTAAAGGCAAAATGCTTCCCAAATCACTGACAGTATTAACAAATCGAGGTATACGGTTCGAAATATTATTAAATTATACAAAACAACTGGGTCTGTGGCTCAAAAACCCAGAACTGGAAGTCGCCTTTTCTTGTCATCTTTAATGTATTCTAAACATTTCGTTTCTTGATTCATTCCATTATCTCATTTCTGCTGCGAGCTGCAAAATTTTAAATGAAACAATGTTATTTTTAGAAAATGTAGGTATGTCATGGGTATTTCTACCGAAGCACGCACCAATCTTGTATTTGTTGAGCTCTAAACCGTTACATTGAGGAATCCTCCAATAAGTTGTTGTTCCATTTGCTCCTTTCATTGGGAACCAATTTACATTAATGCATTATAATGCTAGACCTCAAGTTGCACATGTAGTGAGCGAATATCTGGATGGACTTCCAAGATTGGAATGGCCCGCATGTAGCCCGGATCGCAACCCAATCGAACATCTTTGGGATCAATTTAGAAGGGCCGTTCGTCGTCGTCCTGTACAACTATAAACCTTACAAGACTTACGATTGGCGCTGACCGAAGGATGTCAGGCTATCCCTCAAGAAAGGATAAGTAACCTTATTCATTCGATGCCACGAAGGCTGCAAGCTGTCATTACTATGAGAGGAGGAAATACAGGATATTAAAATTGTTTCTGTTAATTAACTTTATAATATACCTAGTGTTTGTTTTTCTTAATGAAAATAACGTTTAATTTAAAATTTCGCAGCTCGCAGCAGAAATGAGATAATGTAATGAATCAAAAATCACACTGTTTCTTGTAATCTTTGACGTATTTTGAAATTACGATAAAAAACAACTCCTTGTCTAATATAGCCTAATCGAAAAATGTTACGTTATAAAATAATTACGGAAAAGCACAATAAATGGATCTACAAACTAACAACAAAATCATGAAAATCGCATAAAAAATAAAAAAGTTATAAAATATTAAACTTGATCAAAATATCAGGGTGGCGGAATTTTGTGCCGGCGAGTGTATATAAAGGCGTGAATAAAGAGTTTATTGTTAATATTTACCTTCTGTAGAAACGAGTTCATCCATTTGGTAAAAGTTTTCTTTTGGATGTAGAGACGCTCCTCCTGCAAGACCTTAATACGGCCCTGCTCGAACTTTTGTACCTCATCTCTTTGAGTCATGTTAGTTCTACCTTGGAATGTATTGCTTGAGCTCGTTTCATAATGCAGGGAACCAGCTGTAACAAAAAATACAAAATTAATATGTGGAAAGCTTCAGTTTTCCTTAGCCATTTCAATTTCCGTAATCATGTAACATTAAAAATTATTATTATGAGAAACAATAAAACTACGTAATATTTCTTTTCCACTATATTCTTAAAAATGACATGTTTCGCTATCACTGTAGCTTCTTCAGATTGAGAATGAATGAATATTTTTCTATATCTACATCAATGTTCCTGACAATGCTAAATTGGTATCCTTTGATGTTATTAATTTATTTCCTAGCATTCCTATAGATGAAACAATTATTTCGAGTTTAACGATAGGTTTTATACAAGAAAAAATGGTCTTATTATGGGGAACCCACCAAGTCCGTTACTAGCTGAAATATTTATGGATTTTTTTAAAAGTAAAATTAGTAAACACCCTCTTTTTAATCAGTTTCTTTATTGGCACAGTTATGTTGACGACATCTTAACATGTTTTCTCGGAACGGACAGACAGTTAAAAATATTCCTCGAATATATCAATAGTTTACATAAAAATATCAATTTCACAATAGAGGAAGAAAACCAGAATTCCGTTAACTTTCTAGATTTAACTGTAAAAAGAGAAAATAATAAACATATTTTCTCAGTTTTCCACAAACCTTCTCATACAGACGCAATAATGTTTATTCTTCGAATTTATTAAACAAAATCTTAAAGAAAAAGACGATTGATTTAGTTTTCCCAAATAGTATAACGTCAGCAGATAAATTTAAAGTTGTCACTTTCATTGGAAACCCTAGTAAAAATGTGGGTAAGTTGCTTAATAAACTCAACCTAAGGGTAGCTTACAAAACTAACAACACTTTAGGGAAATATATAAAAAATAATAAAACTAAAAATCATAAAAATAGAAAATCAGGGGTGTATAAACTAAAATGTAAAGATTGTCCGAAAACATACATTGGCCAAACAGGGAGACATTTTGGAAAAAGAATACAAGAACATTATAATAGTTACATAAAAGATAAAACAGATTCTAATTATTCCAACCATTTAAAAGAAAACCAACATAATTTTGATTCAAATTTTAAAATCTTACATACTGAAAATAAAGGCATAAAACTTAATCTGTTAGAATCCATGGAAATAAATAAACTTAAAAATACCGATGTTTTACTGAATGATCAAATATACCTTAATAATTCTCCTTTGTTAAATATTTCACTAATCCGCTGTTACATGTATAAATAAATCTATAAAATAATTTATCTAATCACTTTACTGACCATTTGTAAAATCCCACCGTTACTATTATATCCCCTACACCCTACACCATCTTTATACCTGTAATAATATTTTAAGATTGTACACTTTGTTAAATATAGAAAGATATTCATTCATTCTCAATTTGAAGAAGCTACAGTGATAGCGAAACATGTCACTTTTAAGAATATAGTGGAAAAGAAATATAACGTAGTTTTATTGTTTCTCATAATATTAGTTATGGATTTCCACCAAGTATGGGCTGAATCAAATTAAAAATTATATTTTTCTACGGAAGACGGCCCCCACCAAATTGTTGTAATAGTTAGAAGAAAATAGCATTCTGTTCCAAGTACGGGCACGGACCCACCCGTAGGGATTCTTGAAAAACGATTATACTAACTAAAACTAAATTGTAGTAAAAATTAAATTATGTAAATTAAAGTTTTATGATTTGTAAGGAATGTCACATTTATGCATTAGTCAAACATGTTGCACGAGGCTGTTCCACTTCTACACAAACTTCCCATCAATCACCTGTATGAATGCGGAGAGCTAATGCGAATAAAAATAATGCTGCCGTGTTTACTTAAAAATGATGGTTTTAACGAATTTTGTTATTTAAAGCCAAATAAAGTACAATGGAGTAAGTCAGGTGGAACCATGGCACCGTAACTCCAAGCCACGATCCGCCACTGAAACTAAGAAGTATGATTTATACTCGTTTGTCACTTTTTATACAATAAATTATTTAGCTGTGGTAGCCTGACCTTGTTTCTTATTGTTCACTATAGGCAGGTATGATAAAAATCAACAGGAGTTTTCCTTAATGAAGCCATATAAATTAAATCAATATTACGTATCGTGAGTCGACGAGATATTGAAATCAATTCCCAGGGTATTATAGCAATAACTTGTATGTATATCATTCCGTTCAGTATTTTAAATTACAACATAAAATACCGAACAAGGTGTTAATGTTTTTGTATGCAGATAGAGCATTTTCACACGGTGCGATTGCGATGCGATTCTCCGCTTGCGACAATTCGCAGCGATATCGTGAACAATAAAAATACATGAAGTTTTAGAAGCTGCGACATTATATCGCTTCGCATCGTAGCCTAGTGCGATTGGCGATCAAATATCGGCCGTCATTTTGTCATGCGATATAAGTCACCTATAAAAACAAAGACACCGGCGGTGTGTGTGGTGGTAATGGCAGTAGCCAGCATCCCGGTGAGACTGCTTATGGGGGGGGGGATCGAAACACGTAAGAAGGCCTTGGAAGTGATGCTAAGCCTACTCTGCTCCATGCGCTCACAAGTAACCTACTTTTATCTATCTGTTCCACTCTATCATTTAAGCGTCAATATCAGACTTACGTAGAGTTAATATGAAATGCCAAAAAGTGAGTGTTTATGCAGGCGACTTGATCCTGGTCATATTTGTCTCACTTTACTGAATTAGGGAAGGTTGCTGCAGACAGAGACAGGCACAGAATGCGAACAGCACGAATTGTTAAACAAGCTAACTTCCTTCGTCTGGCGGGATGGAAATCAAGCAACATTTGATGTGATTTAAAATGGTGGAGAAGATGCAGCATCTTTAAATTTTAAAATAATTTTTAATTTTCTAATTTTTTCACGAGAAACGTCGGTTCCTTTTTGGTGCAAGTGAGTAATTTCTAATTGAAATATTCATTTAGTCATCTTTACTGAGAGTAAGCATCAATATAATTTCTTTTCCTAAATCATATGGGGCCCAAAAATATGCTTGGACTTGAAGCTTGTGTGTAAGGATTATTTTAAAGTGATATTTACAGTTTAAAACATGCCAGAATCCTAATATTGATTTTCACCACTAGTAAATCAAATGAAAGGGTTTTGAATGTTTTTTGTTGGTTAAATGTCACTTTAAAATATTGACAGTAATAAAAATTTGGACAAAAGTGACATTTGAAAAGCACGTGCGTTTGTCAGCTGATGCCAGACGTAATGGATGCCGGGTTTGTTTATACGTGCTTCGATTTGTTAACACGGCTGTGTGTCGTGTCGTTCCTGTTTATAAGTATTCGTTGGTAGCCAGCCATGCAGCGGCATGAACATCATCATTTATTCTGTCAGTAGCATTAATCGCCAAGTATTCGGCTATACTGGAACCCGTAGCAAATATACATCAACTGAAGACACTTGACATAGTCAAAGCCAATCAGCACATTGAAACTATTCTCAATATGGTGAGAGATCATCGGAAAGATGCGGAGGACGTCACAGTTGACGCTTCTGAAAGAAGCAGGTGACATTGCAAAGCATTTAAATATTGATATAACTGCTACACGCATTGCTGGCCGACAAAAGTGTAGAAGCAACCCTCTAGCCGAAAATCCATTCGAATTCTGGAAAATGCCTCTAATAATTCCTTATTTGGATTCTATTATTGCATCTTTACAAGCCAGAATTTAATTATAATAATCTGCTAGAAATCCCGGATAGCTAGCAAAACTCTGAAGCCATTCTGGCAACCCTTAATGAAGTACAGGACACGCCAGACATAATGGAGATTTTAAAAAAGAGCGAAAGCTCTAGTGATACTGCTCTCACAGATCTGCACAGCTAGTACAATAGAGCTCCCTTCGCCGAATTAAAACATAGCTAAGAAGCACTACTGGTGAAAATAGATTAAATGGGTTAGTTATGCCAAGCATTCACCGGCAATGGGTTTTCGCAAACAAGAAGCAATTAGTGGAAGCTGTAGTTAGAAGAGTTGCAAGTAATCCTCGCAAACTATTATTCAAAAATTCTATGGCGCGTTGGGTAGATGATATTTTTATTAACCCTACGACTTTGCTTATTTGCCCTTGATTTAAAATGTATACGTTTGATGACCCTACACGTCATTTCAAGAAGTATAAATCTATTTACATAAAAAAAAACTATGAATATAATTTACACGAATTAAGCGACAAGATTTTATGACTAGGTTAGATTTGAATAGTAAGTAGCCTGAAAGTGAAACGAGACATTGAGATGTTTCGGTGTCAATCAAATGGTTCCAATGTTTAGTCTGAAACTGAAATAAAATACGAAAGCTGGTTAGCGGTCTTGTGAAATCAGCCGCAACAATAACTACAACGTATTCAACTCGCTTTCATTATTTGTTCTCTGAGTCGCCTAAGAGTGATACCAAATTAACCTGATAAGTTGAAGGCTCTGATCGCGTTCACAGGTTGACTCTATTTTAAAATTAATTTTTTGACTTTGGCAAGTTTTTTTATATCTACGACATTCAGCTACTGATGTGGTTTTGTCTTCTTTGACCTGCACAATTTCGATTTGAATATACAGGGTGTACCATTTTTGGGTGGTTTTACGGGGTATCTCCGTTATTAGTGAAGATAGAAGGATGCGGTTTTCGCAGCACTGTGCTACTTTTTGTCAAACAGAAGATGCCGTAATCAAAATTTTTCTAGGCCGCCTTGTTTTTGATATACGGGATGTTTTTGAGAATTGTGCATTTTGGGACACCCCCCATATCTCGGTTACACCGTAACGTATCAAAAAGGATAAAATGTTCTTTTTGTAGTTTTTACGTAAAATCCAGTGACGTACTCAGATTTTTTATACATTCAATAGTTTTCAAGGAAAATAAACAAATTTGCTTTTTGCCCCCATATATATTTTTTAATAATATAATTTAGTTTGTAACAAGCTTCTCAAAAATATAGAGCACTTTATTTTCAGTCTTAGTATTAGGCCCGAAATATACGTTTTTCAAAAATATACCCTTTATTTTTAGTAGGCCATGACGGATATTAAAAAAATACTTTTAGGCCTAATACCAAGACTAAAAATAAAGTGTTATACATTTTTGAGAAGCTTGTTACAAATTAAATTATATTATAAAAATATATAGGGTCCCATTTAAAAAAAAGCAAAGTTGTTTATTTTGCTTGAAAACTATTGAATGTTCAAAAAATCTGAGTACGTCACTGGATTCTACGTAAAAAACTACAAAAAGAACATTTTATTTCTTTTTGATACGTTACGATTTTTGATACGGAGATATGGAGGATGTCCTAAAATGCACAATTCTCAAAAACATCCCGTATATCAAAAACAAGGCGGCCTAGAAAAATTCTAATTACGGCATCTTCTGTTTGACAAAAAAGTAGCAAAGTGCTGCGAAAACCGCATCCTTCTATCTTTACTAATAACGGAGATACCCCGTAAAACTACCCAAAAATGGACACCCTGTACTGTTACAGGTAAGGCGCGTTCATTCGTTCCCCGGTTCAACTGTATTTCCTGGGAATCAATATTTTTATTAATGATCATGGACAGAAATAAAAAATTACGGAATACTTTTGAAAGTAATATCATTTTATGATCGTGTGGCATCTTATTTCCATCAGTCATCGCATAACTTTCAAATGGCATGCTGTCCATTTTAAGGTAGTTCATCCATTTATCGTTTCTATTTTATGGCTTTTTATTGTAATTAATTAGGTCCCAGCAAATATTACAAAAATTACTTTTCTCGTTCCATTAATAATAAAATGGGTAAAAAAATCTAATCCTAATCGCTATCTTGACTTCATGACATACTATATCGTTTAAATCATAGAGTGCCGAAAATGTAGGTGTGTAATTGAAAAAAAAGGAATTCCGATAAGCAGTTAACGGTTGATCATAGTCTATTTTAATCATCTGACTTCAACTTTTTTATTGGGAATAATACTACACAGCAATTAAGAAACAATGAAACTGAATTGATTATAATGGCCGCGTTGTGCATTTTAAATAAGAGCAATGAAAAATACATTTCCCCTAATTATTATTTGTAAACATACCATTTTAATTTTTATTGGTGGACATAAGAGACGAGATATGCCATGGAGGCCTATTTTACATAATTAATCGATATAACATCTTGAATAGGGTATCATTTAACTGGTTAGCAAAATATTCATATTTTTGCGAACAGAAAAACGTAATCGGTCAGCCAAAATGGCTAGTTGGTCATCAACTTTTGGACAGCAAACATTTCTGAATCGGTCAGTAATTAATGTCATACTAGAGTGCTCTAAATTATTTTGGTACGCAAATTAAATATATAAGCTGCTATGAGCGATCCACTTTTAATCAGATATTGGTAAGCAATCAGCGGGTAAGCAAAATATTTAATCTTGGTCATAAAAAAAAATCAATAAAACGTGAAATAGTGACAGCGCCCTGGGAAAACAAGTGAAAACTCGCCCCCGCTACACCTTTTGTAGCCGATTTCCTTCTGTATTCGGCAAAAGAAAACACAAGAAAGTTACAATAAATTGACAGTGCCCTGGGAAAACAAGTGAAACCTCGCCCCCGCTACACCTTTTGCACCTTGACTGCTACACCGAATGAAAACACACGCACTCAATTAGCTACTCGTACCACGCAACTGCTTTCGCTCCGCCCACAATAACGAACTTTGCCGATTATTCAAAACAAACGCAATACAATGATTTATATTGATAACCATTCTTTAATATGCAAACCTCTGAAGTAAACTGCTTCTAGACATGTTTTTTTCTACTGACCAATTGTAAAATCTTGCTGACCAAGTAATTATTTCGCAGCTCGTCTGTTAATTAGACATGATATTACAAGCGGACTGATATCGGTTAAATTGTTGACAGTTGGTAGCATTTTTTGCAGAACAAGTGTTGCAGCCTGATTTTTATTTATTGCAAGCAAGATATTTTTATGCTGATCAAATGATTTAATGGCTATTTTTTGTTGCGACCCAATTTTAATAACGGCAAACCATTTAATCGAATATTGGTTTAAGTCGTAGGTACAGGTACAGGATAAAAAAGACGTAAATTATTTAATAGTCTTTTATGACCGTCAAGAGATCAACGGTATAACGTAAATTTTACTATACGTTTGCCATTTTAGACCAATTTATCTAAACTGTGCTTTGTTATTCTGATTGGCTTATTTAAATATTCTGTTAATTGCGGGGTTCAAAATAATAAACTTTTGTTTTGATCAGGAATAAAATTGTTATTCTTGAGTCGGAACAAAACCACAAGAAAACAAGCTCGTCCAACCAAATTGCGAGCAGCCTGAAGTATGTAAACTCTTCGAGATCTACTAAAAATGTATGTAATTATTCATGTATTAGTATGGGGAAGATAATATGGAACAATATGTATGCTCCACAATCAGTGATTTCTAATGGTTAAAAACATTAAAACAACAATAGCAGAAAATAATTGCCCATTCATATACTTGGTTACGGTTATTAAAACGTTATTTGTGTAATTAACGTCGTAAGTGCAATGACACACGTCGGCGACAGCCATTTCGCCTCCAAATGTCTATTGCCGATGATGCGTTCATAGACCGCGACGGTACATTTCCATCTCATGCACGTATTTCATTTCTTCGCTGAGGCGACGATAATTTCGCCTCTTAATTTGCACGGTTGTATATTCGGTAGGTTAAATAATAAAATTATATTTCATGTCAATTTCTTTGTAATGTATTGAAAAATATATATCTATTTTGAATATATATTTAAATTTTACTCGTTTTAAACAATATTTCATATAATAATACTAATATTATCGATTTTAGTCGTCAATTGATTACTTTCGCGTTTTTTCTTTCGACACGTTGATGAATCCGTTACATGATATTGGGATGTCCCTTATGGAAAAGTCTCTTTTAATGAACAATGAAGAGGAAGAGCAGGAAGTTATTTGCTGTGGAAGGTTTACCCCACCGACCTATAACTATGGATACGGACAACTTATGGAGTGAGCAGTAAAAAGTTAAATTTGATGAGTGTATAAATGGGTTGGTGCGCACGGTGTTCCGGTCATATTTTTAAAGATTGCTCGCCGGCTGTCTTGCGCACAATGTGGTCGCCGTCAAATAGGCAACCCCGCTGTATCGGTGCCGGTTTGGTTGCCAACCCACGACGTGAACCAACGACGACCGTTCAGTACCGAAATCAGTCGGGGATGTAACGATATTAAAAATCTATCGATACGTGGACAATAGATATTAAAATTAATTCTAAAAGGCCTTCTTTTATGCGAGAAATAGATTGTTTATTGCCCAGCGTAATAATTTTCATTAGGGTTAAAATATTATAGTCTGTGGATTTAATAGGATTATAACAAAATCGTACGGAAACCAACTTTACTATAAATGGTATTGTTTAAAACCTTATTTTTTTTTTGTTGAATGATCGTCTGAATTACAAGTGACCGCCACAATCTTAAAAATATCTTACAGTAAAAGGGGCAAGTATATATATATTTACATTAGATAAGATGAAGAGTACTCGGATTAAATATATAGGTATTTTTTCTTATAGACAATACAATCATATTGAAACAAACAAAACACTCAAGCTAGGATTACAACATTACGCCAATATTAAATCTATGTTTAAAATAATTGTTCGGTTACGTGCATGTATATTTATGTATGTTCTCTCAAGGATTTCTTTTAGGCCAATACGTTTGTAAAAATATAATTTGTCATTTGATTCCGTCATCAGTTAATCTGGGTTCTTCAACAGTTTCTGTGGTTATTAATTATTTTTATTGATTGTTTTTATGGTAATTTCTATAGTAAAAGCATAGAGAAAAGACTCGTTATAATATTTAATGGTAAATGTAGTAGATATGAAGATAGGAGATGCAAGACAAAAATTCGAGTTAACCAAAGCATGCTCAGTTAAGGGTTACAAGCACCGACTTATATCTATGGATAGCCAAACTTTAAAAGCGGTTCGGCTCTGGACCGTCGTCGTTGGTTTGCAACCAAACCGGTACCAATAGGGGTGGTTGCCTATATGACGGCGACAACATTGTGCGCAAGACAACCAACGAGCAACCTTTAACCCGTGCGCACGAACACATTTTTTCACTCGTAAAATTTAACTTTTTACTGCGCAACCCACAAGTTGTACGTATACATAGTTAGAGGTCGGTGGTAACAATAAATTACAGCCGAAAGAAGAAACTTTGGCAGGAAACGAGACAAACATTAGGTTGGTTTAGAGTGTTCGCAGAAGCAAAATCTGTGGCCGCTGATCAAAAATTCGGTGCTCGTTGAGCAAAATGTATCGACTGTCAATTGATTTGCAACCGTCAGAATAAAACGCTTACTGGTACGGAATTGTGGGTTTGGACTTTTGCGCATTTGCTCGGTTGAATGTTTGAATTTGTAGCTATTTTTAGTTTTGTTGTTCTTAGGTGAAATGTGGTGAATATTGTTTTTTAAAAATGAAAGATTTTTACTAGTTTGTATATTAGGTCAATTAGAGCTAAATGATCATATATGTATTATTTTAAAAAATCAGGGCCGCACTGAGAAAATTCTCTTGATGGATAATTTATACCGAAACTAAGGTAAATAGAATTGTGTGATACATCATTGTATGTAATGTAAAAACTCTCGAAAAATAAAATAAAAAATCCAGGTCCGTACTTAAAAAATTGAAGTTGGCCACGATATCGAAGCGCACTACACATTCTCTTTAATCAACCAACTTCGTGGAAATTACCGTTCAAAAGATACCCATAGTCACCAATTAAATAGTTGCCACCCTGTATATGTTAAGGCTTCTAATTGCATCTCCCATTTTAATACATACTTGCGTGAAAGAATAGAATGTTCTAAATGTGTGAAGAAGCCTATTGCCTATTAATTATAATTTATTAATTTCATTCTTAAATATACATATGCAGACAGAACATGGTAAATTATATATTTATCTTATAATTAAACTTTCAGGCTCCAGGTCTAAATAAATCACTTCACTTTTATGGTCCAATATATTTTTATGAATTTATGTTTTTCCAATAAAATTTAAATAGTGATGTTTAAATTTAAATTAAATAAAAATAAAATACAACATAGTCGATTGTAAAATCAACCACACACGTTCTAATAGCAGTTCGATTTTGTCGATTCCAATTAAATTGTGGTCTCGGCTATTCTTGCTTTAAATAATAACGATTGGGGAAATCAAGACAGTCGACAATATACCTACTGCTTTGTTCTAATTCCGGAATTTTCTGGAAGAGTATCTAATCCCGGGATATCCCAAAAAATTTTTTGCCTTTCGACTCACCCTGTATAGTTACAACCAAAAACATTTAATTAATAAATAGAAAGAATTGTTTTTATGCCGTCAGAATCATACAAAGTTTTAAACAGTAATCAATGATGCTAAGTCGGTACTGAGAGTCCTAAATCTACCGCCTGCGTTTGAAACCGAAAAGTTTAATATTAATTATATTGAATGCATTTCTCATGTGTACCTATTAAATATTGTACTAAATATGTGTGTATTTTTTAAATTTTCTACTTGTAAAGTTATTTATATATATCCCAAGAATATCAAATTGCAATGTTTTAAGGAAATCGCAGTGGCAACGCTGTATTATCATTTTTACCTGCTAGTGTAAAAATGATCCAGAAGTTTACAATTATCATTCATTTTCGCCGGCGGTGTTACCGGTTTATCGCTGCTGTTATTGTGATTGTTTGTGATCTATTGTCTTTTTGGATTAGTTTTTAATGTTTTTTCGAATTAAAGTATTTAGAGCTATTTATTAGCCATCTACAATGGTACGTCAGTGCGTAAGAAATTCGACTATTCTAACCCCGGATTAATATTTCGTCGGTAAATGAGAATAACGAGGTTATATTTTAAGTAAGTATTGCAAAAAGAGAAGTAATTAAATGGTTTGCCGTTATTAACAGTCGAGCTGCGAAATGATTACTTGGTCAGCAAGAGTTTACAATTGGTCAGTAGAAACAAACATGTCTAGAAGCAGTTTAGTTCAGAGGTCCCAGGGCACTGTCAATTTATGTAACTTTCTTCTTGTGTTTTCTTATGCCGAATACAGAAGGAAATCGGCTACAAAAGGTGTAGCGGGGGCGGGTTTTCACTTGTTTTCCAAGGGCACTGTCACGATTCCATAAGTTGCTGACCAACTAGCCATTTTGGCTGACCGATTACATTTTTCTGTTCGCGAAAATAAGAATATTTTGCTAACCCCTTAAATGATACCCTTGCAAAAATATGGATTATTAGCTGAATTTCTGTCAAAAATACCTACAACGATTACCTATTTATGACTATTGTTAGATCGAAATTACCTAACGTGTACCTCATTACAGCGTTGCCATTTTTTAAAGCCATCTTCTTCTAACTTATATGAAACTGTAGAAATGTGCATGATTGTAAATAAATAGTGTTTTATGAATGGAATGTTTTCTGTCCCCTTTTATATTATATGTTTATGGTTACAACTAACACAAATAACTGTAGCCGGTCTTTTCCCCAACTAACTGTCAGTGAAATACTTGATTGCAAGCGTTCATTCATATTTATCCGTTCAAGTTCTTGACTGAATTAAAAATACTGTACGAAAGAAATAATCATTTGATTCACTTCTATTTGGATACTAGGTAAGCTAAATATTTATTTTTATAAGAATCTAAAGTTTTACATTTTTACAGTTTGGCAACATTGCGCCGTAACATGTGTTTATTACACAGCTGGGCACTGTAATATGATTCATGACCGCGGAGTCACCTGTGAGTAAGAGGGTGTGTTACCCCACTTTTTAAACGTTCGATTTAAAAAAATGTAGCGCTTCTCTAGGACACCACAGGAGTCACCCATTTAAATATAATACGTCATTTCCATAACACCCTGTATAGATAATAGTAATTAGAAATTGCTTTCTTGTACCAGTTCATTATTATGCTTAATAGTAACAGGACACTACTAGATTGGTATGGATCATTGTTCTTTATCAGCTCAAATTATTTCTTAGATTAACTAGGTACAATACTAGTATAGTTTGAGTATTATTATTAAGATGAATAGTAATAGAATAATGCGCAAGCTTTTCTAGATTTTTATCAGTTCAAATTCTAGCTTGGATTAACTCGGTAATTTAAATTAATCAGAAAAGTGACATCAGCTATGATGTGATCAAGCCACTCGACAGTTATAGTGGCAATATGAAAATTATAATATATCGAAAAACAATATTTTTCTTGTCAGTGAGTCTAAAGATTTATTTCATTTCTTTGCTGCTTTATTATTATTGTCAATAGAATACAGCTTTCAGCATTATGCAATCGTTCTGGCCATGTTTGTACATAATAAGCTTATGTGTCATAATCAGCTACCGAGAGAGGCAAAAACTCATTGGTAACAATTCTAATAAATAGTATCTAGTTATTAATAATTAAATATTATGTTAGGCAATTATAACTTTCAAGCAAGTGTATCTTTTGTGCAATATCAGTTACATCAGTTTTTTTAAATAAAAACAAAGAATTTTGCTGCGAATTCGAAATACCTTAATTATTTCCTCTACGCCTACTGTTTTATTTGAACTGTTACAAAAACAATGGTGTCTTCTTTAATTTTATGCGATCTGAAAACACATTGCACAAAGATTATCTATTTAATTTCTAATAAATCTACGGGTTTATCCAAAAACACGTAAATTCATTAATGTCATAAATCAATAAGTATAAGTGAAGCTTAGGAAAATAAAGATAATCGCGAAATTTATTGCAATTATCCGAATGGAATGCGCTATCATACAAAATATATTCTAAAAAGTAAACAAATGCAGTATCATGTCATGTTGTTTGTTCGTTATGTCATCGGTGAATAATCCACCTCTATTAATTTTTTTCAAAAAGATTCCTAAGAAATTGCTAAAGATGACACTCTTCATGAATCAGTAATTTTAATGAGAGTACATGGTGAATAGGGGTGCCAGTCCCGAAGCTTTGTTTCAATTCAATCCCTGGATTTTCGGGATAAAGAGTATCTAATCACGGGATCCCAGGACTAACTCCAAAAAAAATTGTGTTTAGTAAATACACTAAATAGAAATATCTTACCTACTGTTAACAAAATGTAAAAGAAACATTAAAATTTTCTAAAAAACAAAGAACGTAAAAAAATAGGTGCTCCTGTGCAGTGTGTCGTCTCCTAAACTTGATCGTAACTTATCGCAAGTATAACTTGGTCACCAGGAGCGCGTTCTGCTTCTACACCTAACCCCTCAAAATAAGGAATTTAAAAAACTTAATCCCTCAAAAGTAAATTTCGTCGGTTTAAAGGTAAAACTCATTAAGTGCAATTTTGAATAAAAGCGAGTTAAAAGTTATAACAAGAAAAATTCATTTTAATGTCTAAAGCTATTCTAGTACGTTCCGAATAGCTTTAGACATTTTATGAATTTTTGTTATCTTGTTTGTTTAAGGTTATGACTGTTAAACACTTCGAAACTTTTAACTCGCTTTTATTCAAAATTGCACTTATGAGTTTTACCTTTAAACCGACGATTTGTTGACCGACAAATGGCATTTTTTTTTAAAATTATTTTAGGACTCAATTTTCCCTATCTTAAACTATATAAAATAGTATATAAACCACGTGACTAAAGTGTCTTTTGGTCCCTAGGTTTATAATGCACTATTAACATCCCGAAAAAAATGTTTCGAGGTTAATCAATTTGTTTTTTTAGTGATCTCTGAAAATCAGCGCTAAAAAATTACATTATTTTGTAAATTGTATATTATTTTGTACTAGGGGCTATCGAAATATCTTGCCAAATAAGGTATTTATTAATAAAATATAATTTACAATAAACTTCTTAAGTTTTAAAATAAATATTGAAAAACCAGTTCATTTTTAAAGAATAATTTATCCCGGGATTTTCGAGATTGATTTTTCCTTGAGATCCCGGGATTTCGGTATCTCGGGATTAGCACCCCTAATGGTGAACAAGCAATACAGCGAATCCACATGTGTTATGAGCAACATCATCAGCAAGTCTGCTGCTGTAGTTTTCGGTGGGTGTAGTACCTACGAGGGCAAGTCTAGTCTTGCAGGATTTATGTCGCAGACATAGTTGTATGGTTAGTTAATTACTGAATAAAATAATTCTGCCACTCAACAATACTGATGTAAGAGTCGACTTTATTGATCAATATCATTGAATCTATAACATTGAAATAAAATAGATGTGCAAAACACACCATATTAAAGATTATATTGTAAAATTTCCTAAAATAAAAAAATCCTACTAAAACATATTGTAAATTCTACAACAAATGTATGTACACGGGACAATCACTTTAGTTAAATTATTATAGTAAAGATTTTATTGTACGATTTGCTATAAATTAGTAATTAATTACAAAATAATATTGTAAATACACAGAATTTATAAAAAAGTAGTTAGTATTTCTAATAAATTTAAGAAAACCAAGTAAAATATATTGTAAATTTTACAACTACATTCGTTGTAGCAGAAATAATTTATTTATAACTCCAGTAGTTAATTATTTTAAAATGTATGGTACATTTTACTGACGAGTATTGTTGTGTTTTTTATTGTAAAAATGTGTTATAAAAGTGTTATAAAAATATTTTTACAAGAAAAAAAGGCATAAATCAGATGCAACGGATGTCGTTCTTCACAACAAATAACAGTCGCGAACTAAACAGGGCACAAATACCGTCGATCGAAAAGTCAAGACACGTTGGGCACGGTTAGTAATTGAATGGGTGACCGCTTGGGAATAGTATGTATCAAAATTTTTACAGGAGATTTTAGTGAATTTTACAAAATATTTTAGTAAATTTTACAAAAATATAAATGTTTTGATAATTTTCACTAAAATTTTTTTTATAATTTTATGACAGTTCTTAATAAAAGTTATTCCATATAGACCCATAAATTATGTTTAGTTTTACTATTTTTATAGTAAAGTTCACCAAGTTTTTCATTCAGTTCGATGATGTTAGTCGATAATATTGCATTTCAATATAAATAAAAGCCATCTCTACTTTTGGTTGATGGACGAAACTGATTGAATTTAACTGAACAGTACTTGCCCGTGAGAACCGTCCCATTGAAAGGCCGTTGTGTGTGCTTTCGACGTTAAATTTTGTCGCAAAAAAATTTAGCCGGACCTTGTTATATTTTATGTTAAACTGACAAATTCCCTTCATTCACCAATGACTTTTGTCTATTATTGGTTACGTTTTTTAAACGTTCACACAAATGCACGAAAAATTCTCTGCTTTGCAGCCATTTTTAAAACGGACACATTCTAGACTGAATAATTTAATGTCCTTCATTTATGTGAACAAAGTTTCCACCATTCAATTCTAGATTTAATGAAATTGATCAATAAATTCTACTAGTGAGAACCCGCCTTCACTGCAGGGATATATTTGAGCACGATATGTAAAAGTGATGATAGTTAAAGTTTTATTCCGTAATTCCAGCAAATCCGATCGATACCTATCATACTGATTATTCATTCCATGACCGTCAAAATATCGGAAAAGAAGGAAGAAAAATGCAAATACTAAATTGAATTTTATTTTCTATAAACCCGAAAATTAAATGATTGCGTTAGGACAACCACACAACTCGTAGTTTGAAATGATAAACACATATTGGTTCATTTTTCTATGTGTTTATATATAACCGTATGTAGATTAAATAATAATTCGATTTGTAAAATACTGATAATAGAACCAAGCGATATTATGTACGTCGTTTATTGTATTTGTATAATTTAAACAAGGATTTTTAGTATTATTTTATTCCTCAGGCGGAAAAGCATATACCTAATATCGGAAACTAATTAATTCCCTTATCTACACATCGGTGTAATAAAAACTTTATTAAAATTGATACGGAAAATATAAATGATCGTATTACATACCATGTGAGAATTGGCGCGATGTTCCTAGATTTGCAGAATAATTCTTGGACATTTTTTTTCAAATGAACTAATCCACTAGTTGAGAAAATAATTACACCAAAAAACGCCCAACATCCTATAAATTCAGAAAACTGTAAAATCGCTGTTATCAGCAGACTCGACGTACATGGAATATTACTACGTGCTAAGGTGTAATGTTTAAAAATTCTTATCAGGAGCAGCAATTTCAGATAAAATTATCTTCCCGTTCGATTGCAACAAAATCAAAGGTAGTTTCTATCGTATGGTATCAATGATATCTGTACATGAAAAATAATAACCGAACAAAACTGATTTCAGTTTGTTAATAATTGAATTTAAAATCGAATCACAAGCCTAGTTCCTTCTCATTTATAACCACTGTAATGTCGCAAATATCGTTAATTACATCAGGATATATGACTTGCATTTAAAACAACTTAAAAATTCAGTAGCTTTACGTGCTTAGAACTACCAGTTCTGAAAAGGCAGCAGTGCCTTGCGATCCGTCCTTGGCTTTTGACTGTGTGGATCACGAAATACTGTGGTCTTGCCTCATTGGTCGATATCGAAGGGTTTTCGTATTCCACTCGTCTACTCTTCCTCTCACTCAGAGGAAGAGTATACTCAGAGGCTCTGAAGTGTGTATAATGACGAATGGTATACTGCCGTCCTAAGCAAGACTACCGCATGTGCGATTATATACTTTCGAGTAATTCGTAAGTTCGAAGCTTGCAAATATTGACCTTTTTCGTCAATACCATTGCTTTCATGAGTAATTACATACGTCACGCAAGGGGTTTGAAACAACTATTCCTGCCATACATGCATCAAGATTGAATTGAATTGAATTTATATTATGGTGTTCAGGAGTATCAAAGTATTCTTTTAAATTTATCGGATCGTCTCATAATGTTCTCATCTTCATCCGGGTGTTTTGTGGTGAAGTTGATAACACACGAACTGGCTCAGACTGGCAGTATTTTGCTATCTGCTTGTATTGAATTCCAAGACGGTGACAATATGTGAGTATCTTAAATCCTTTTAACCAGCTAATGGTTAATATGTAGCTCATTAGACTGGAAACAATATATTACGTCTATATCTAAAAAATATTAGTTACAAAAATGGGTTTAGGAAATAATTGAAATATTTCTTGTATCGGACTACAAAGTAGATTTCAATAGCAGTAGTTTCTAACGTCCTAGATAATTTCACTTATAAATGGTCTTTACTATTGATATGTACTTTTCCTAAAAGTACAATTGACTGACTGACTGATTAACTGTTCAGTTGAGAAGCAATAAGCCATCAAGTGTCGGAGATGAGGAAGTAAGATAAAAGAATAAGAAGTTTTAAACCAGATAGAACTAATCAAGATGTCAATCTGGGAGGAAATATGTCTTGGCATAACTACGTTGTGGCAATAAATGCCAAGGCAGCTTCGCAGAAATTTGGTATTCTTTTTTGGACCAAAAGGTTGTATACTGCTCTCATGCCTGGAGCTCTGCACCCAATCATACTGTTCCGCTATTGGATTCCATCAAAAGGAGAGCCTTTCGTCTTATATTGGACTGACATTACACTCTTAATTCCACTTAAAGCAACGAATAGCAGAATTCCTCCAACTTCATTGTTTAAGAATTCCTTCATCTGGAGGACGTCATACTTGTGGAACGGAACTGATGTCGTGCTCCCCAACGAATATAACATCTTCAACAATTTAAAATCGACGTGAATCGCTTTATTCGCACACGTCCACTCCCATCTTATGGATGCTCCTGGTACCACCTGGATGGGTGGGTGATTTAATGACGTATAAGAAGTGGGGTCGGTCGTGTTTGGCGGAGGAAACCTAACGGATATATCAGTGTTGTTTTTAACTCTATTATGAAAGTTGGCATGAACTTTATTATTTTCTGAAGAAATATGTTATGTGATGTATTTGCTAAGGGCTATGGTAATGGTGCCAGTCTGCTTTTAAAGCTGCCGCATTCCTGAGCTAATACCCAGCGATAGAGACAAGACACATACACTTATCTTATTATTTAATGAACAATACGGAATAATGTTAAAATTGCAATTTTGTAATGTTTGGGGAGTAAAAACCAACGTCATTGACACTGATACTTTGGAGCATAGCCCAATGTGCGTTGCAACTGATTTAGGCGCCAAACCAAGGGAATTCATACTTTTAATTATTTACAGATTAGCAAGTTAAATAATTTAAAAAATCTTTTCGAGTTTAAAATAAGCGTGACAACCTATTTTCGAGATAAACAAAAATAATGTAAATATAGTTTTCGTCATTTTTGTGTTAAACAATAACTGAATTATTTCTATATAAATATGATAACTTTTTTTCAATAATCTTATCTGCTCCTCCGGAGCACATATTAAAATTACCATTTATTATTTTATTATGTTATTTACCACCTCCGTCGTCTTTATTTATATAAATTAATTAGCTGGCCAATGATAAATCAGCTACACAGCTATAGTTGATATGCAATTTTGTGATCGAGTTCCCATGGAATTAAAAATTCCCTCTCGAATCATTTATTTAATAAATATTATTTTTTGCGAGCAGATACAAACGAAGCCGACGACGCCTCCTGAACTAATTGGACCTATGCCGGCCCCGGTATCGGACATGAAACAAGCCGTCGCCAGCAAAAATCATGGGATTTCGATCACAGAATTGAATATAAACTAAATTTTTTTAAATAAATCTGTGGCCGTTCTTATTACAGTTAACTACCATATGAAAAAATGTTAATACGAAAGGTGTCAGGGGACCACAACAAAATTATTTTTGATTCTACATATCGGATGGCTTAAAATACACATAGATTCAAAAGTTTTGCATCACTCTGATTTTGGCATGTTAAGATAATTTCAACAATGATTTTTTTTTCTAAATGTTTATTTATGTCATCAGTTAAAACGATGCCATTTTTTGTAGCAAAAAAATATAATCAAGACATTTGTTTAAGATAACATTTTCGGTGTTGTATTTTGTTGGCGCCGGCCAGTTACATTTTTCGGTTCAGTGTGTAAAAATAAATCGCCGAGTAATATCTGAAATTGATGCACGATCAATCAATCAATCAATTTATTGCACATAATAGTAGCTTTAGTTGAAGAAGGTCATTCCCAAAGATTTGTTGCTGAAAGAATAGGGGTTTTCCAAAGTGATGTCTCTCGCATATGGAATCACTATCTAGAGACCAATTCTCTGCGAGACAGACCACGAAGTTGTAGAAGGCGTGTTACTAACGAACAGTAGAACCGCTATATTACGTTAACAATTCGGAGAAATCGTACTATAACTGTCCCACAACTTCAAAGAGATGTTACGCATGCAATTGGAGTTCGCGTATCCATCTTTACACTAAGAAGACGCATTCTTGAATCTGGTTTAAGATGTCGGCGACCAGTAAGAGTTCCACAACTACAATATGACCATCGAGTTCTTCGACTGCAGTGGGCTGAAACGCACTTCGCTTACTCGAAGAATTTTGGAATTCTGTCATATTTTTCCTGGTAAATGATAGTCGCTGGATTCGTGTTAGGAGAGAACCAACATGAGCCGCTCAACTTGCCCATGCTCGCCCCTTGCTTCCATTCGCCGGAGGAAGCGCCATGTTTTGGGCAGGTATTAGGTCTGACGAGCGTAGTGAGTTAATCCACGTTCAAGGCACAATGACTGGCGACAGGTACATTAGGGATATTCTACTTCCTTCTGTTATAATGTGCAGAGGGGCTTTTGGTAACAATTTTGCGTTTATGGACGACAATGCCTGGCCCCATCGTACTAGAGCTCTAGATGAATATCTAGAAAGTGAGGGAATCAATCGCTTGGAGTCGCCTGCTTTGTCCCCTGACATGAACCCGATAGAACATGTTTGGGACATGCTCTCTAGGGCAGTTCGCGTTAGAAGAAATCCCCCTAGAACTCCCCAGGAGCTTGTCATCGCTGCTTCCGAGGAATGGCAGGCTATTCCACAAGAACGGATTGCTAAACTTACGCACAGCATGCGGCGACGTCTTCAAGCTTGCATTGAGGCCAGAGGAGGAAATTCACTTTATTAGCTAAATTTGTTAAATTTCACAAATTATACAACATAAATAAATTTGACTTTTGTTAAGTTTTTTTTTTGAAAGTTTTAAAATGTTGTGGTTAAATAAAATTTTTTAAAACTCATTGATTTTTATTTTAATTTTACAATGAACTAATATTTTAGTTTCTTTTCACCATGACGTAATTACTTATTCGAGAATCAGAGTGATGCAAAACTTACGAATCCATGTGTAGAATATTATGTACTTTATTATTATAAATTTGATGTTAAAAGTTGGAAACTCGACTAGAAAAGTAGAAAATAGTAGTTTTTGGTTATTGTTCTTCTGTTGCTTATGATAACAAAATACATAGTAAAAGCATGTAGCAAATAACATTTACTACGGTAGCAAATTACGTAGTAAATGTTACATTAACTACTTCAACAACCCTACTTACAACCTATCTTTCCTTAAATATTGATAAACTATTTTCGGCAGGGGCCTTATACGGTAAAAAGTACCTAGAGCCTCCTAAATCCGGACCTGATCTATGGATTGGTAAATCAGTTTAATTCATAGTAGTATAATGAGAAAAGTTAGCCGTTAATAGTACGGCTTCAGTTTGAACTTTAAACTTATGGTCAGAAAAACGGACGATTAAATGAATATTAACTTTTGCAAGATAACGTCGCCCAAACTTTGTTGTTGTGTGATCTAAGCCGCCGGTTTTATGGGTTTTGATAATTACTGTAAACACTTAATTTCACAACTTTCTTATATTTTAAAATTTATATATTAATTATGAATTAGGCTGTTAATTTATACTATAGTCATTCTGAAAATTATAAAAATAAGAGAGAGAATGAAATCGTTTTAAAATAAGATTAATTTTATATCATACAGATGCTAATGTACAAGCTAATGTCAGTGATTTGTAAAAAGTATCCTTAATAACTGTATGTATTCGAATGGAAATCTGTATGTATGTAAAAAATGTCTATTAATTTAATCGTCTATATTCTATATAAATAAATTTAAAGTTTTAACAGTCAATACACTTTTGATACCCTTTTTCATACCACTCATCGGATTTTTTCTAGTAATAAATTAAATGGCAGCTTGTAATGTAATTTCCCGTGGCGTTCCCTCAATCTGAATATCGTAGTCACTCATACTTCACCCAAATATACCCAAAAATATCCAAATTAAAAATGTTCACGTTATGTCAAGGCGACCAGATGGAATTTAGCATAAAATCTGTTGGAAACATTGACGGTTTTGGCATATTAATTGGCCCTTTCATTTTGTAGAATCGCCTCACGGGAGAGCTCATAATTTTTTTACTAAATGAAATACAAGACGAGAGGACAGGATGTGCCTGTAAACATCAGAATACAACGGTAGTATCAACACGATGAAGCTCCTGCACATTTCGCTAATCAGTTCAAGCCACATTTGGATTAAAGGTTTCCATTGCTTCGGATTGGTCGTAGTGGTCCTATTTGTTATCCTCCAAGATATCCAGATCTCACTTAGACTTTTGGAGCTGATTCAAACATGAAGTTAACAAAGTAAAAATAGACACTAGGGATGCACTAAATCGAAGTATGCACTGCAGCCGACATTAAAGAAAGACATGAATAGCAATCAGGAGAGCAACAGGCGCCCTTAGCAGACGAAGCAGAAAATGTTCAGTGGTGATATTTTTGAACATTTATTAAAAAAAGGCTATGATTAAAAAAATGAATTAATATTTATTAATGACAATAAATACTAAAATAAAAAATAGTAAATATTAAAACAAAAAATAATAAATATTAAAATAAAAAATAGTAAATATTAAAATAAAAAATATTAAAATAAAAAATAATAAATATTAGAATAAAAAATAGTAAATATTAAAATAATAAATATAAATAAAAAATAATAATGCCAAAGACGGTGGGAGTGTACAATAATTATTCCTGTTAATGATTTTAAAATTAAAAATATTTCTTTGTGTCTGTTCGACTAAAAACGGAGGGTATTAACGTGGTCGGGTCCGCTTAAAAGTATAATCTGTGATGAGAAATATATGTCAAAAAAATTAAGCCTATTCCTACTCAATGCTAGTGATGTCAGTACCCTTTTTCAAGTCGAGATTTTTCTGAGTAAAATAATTCAAGTGTTTCCCGAAATATTATTTACAATTATTTATTAGTACCGATTAGGTAAACAATGATTTTTAAATCATATTTTTTTATACACACAAGTAATCTTACACTTAATATAGCAATCTGAAATTAGACGTTGGCATCGTATTATTAAACTACAGACTATTAATTTGCTAATTAACTAGGGGGCATAGCCCCCTAGGCGCTCCGCGCGGGGCTCCGCGGACCCTCTTTTTGCGACAGATTCGCCTATATGTGTTTTGTTATTACCTAGATTTATCAACCGATTTGCGTGGATACACCGAGAAGTTTGAATGCAGGTTGATGCTTTAATTGGTTGGCCACACTCCTGCGGACTGTGTTGGGGGTACATAGCACCCAAATTCGTTCATTATAACATATGTTACCGTTTCACATTTTAAGGGACCAGCTATAACCGATTGCGAACAATCCGTTCACTATTTTACGTATCGAATAGAAAAAAATATTTAAAAAATGACAGCTGTCAAAAATAAACAAAATTTTCGGATTCCTTGCATTCGAATTACATAAAAACGATACCAAACTTGCGAAATTCCGTTGACCTTGTACATACTACTGACTTAGGAAACGTCAATTTGACAGCTGTCAAAAAATAGATAAAAATTTCTGATTCCTCATACTCAAATTATATCGAATCGACACCAAACTTTTGAAATTCTGTTAACCTTGCACTTATTCTTTACTAAGGAATCCTCAATTTGACAGCTGTCAAAAAATCTATAAAATTTTCGAATTAGGTATTCCCCAAATTATATTAATTCCCAAGTATTTTCATTTTTATTTTTTTTTTAATTTCTAAATAATTCATGCATGCCTTAAAAATTTGAAGAAATCGATATATTTCGATTTTATTCGAAAAGTATTATCACTACGGTAAAATTGTATATATCGTAAAGATGCACTTTGATAAGGTCTACAAGAAAGTAGTCTATAAAATTTTCTGTATCTACTATAGTTGTTGAGTTATTGAGCAAATCATGATTTCTATATTCTTGCAAATATCTCAAAAACGATTACATTTGAGAAAAAAAGTTTCGAACAAACAAAATATACTATTAAATTCTCTATCAGAAAGGAAATATACAAATTTTTCCTATTGGTTTAGATTACGGAGATATTTAAGAAAAACTGAAAAATATCAAGAAATTTTGAAATTCTTAAAAATTCAAAAAAAAAATTATTAAATATTCTTACATTTTATATAATATTTGATGTATACTGATAGAATAAATATATTATGTTTAGAAGGAAACCATTAATGAGTTACAAAATGCGACAGATTCTCACTAGGCGCTAAACGCGCAGGGGCCTCCGGCATCCACCTACATGCGTTTTTGTTATTAACTAGCCGCTCCGCGGCAGGGCTCCGCCGTTCACCTGTATGCGACAGATTCGCCTACGTGTGTTTTTGTTATTATTACATAGAATTGACCACCGATTTGGGTGGATGCACCGAGAAGCTTGAATGTAGGTTGATGCATTAATTCGTTGGCCACACTCCTGCGGACTGTGATGGGGGTACATAGCACCCAAATTTGTTAATTATAACCGTAATGTGACCGTTTCACATTTTAAGGTACCAGCTATAACCGTTTGCGAACAATCCGTTCACTATTTTACGTATCGAATAGAAAAAAATATGTCAAAAATTACAGATGTCAAAAAATAAATAACATTTTCGGATTCCTTGCATTCGAATTACATAAAAACGATACCAAACTTGCGAAATTCCGTTGACGTTGTACCTATTACTGACTTAAGAAACGTCAATTTGATAGCTGTCAAAAAATAGATACATTTTTCGGATAACTTATACTCAAATTATATAGAATCGATACAAAATTTTTGAAATTTTGTTAACCTAGCACTTATTCTTTACTAAAGAATCACCAATTTGACAGCTGTCAAAAAATAAATACATTTTTCGGATAACTTATACTCAAATTATATAGAATCGATACAAAATTTTTGAAATTTTGTTAACCTAGCACTTATTCTTTACTAAAGAATCACCAATTTGACAGCTGTCAAAAAATAAATTTAATTTTGGGACTCCTTGCATTTGAATTACATAGAGACGATACAAAACTTGCGATATTTTGTTCACCTTGCACATATTACTAACCTAAGAAACGTCAATTTGACAGCTGTCAAAAAATATATATAATTTTCGAATTCCTCATACTCAAATTATATAGATGCGATACCAAACTCGTGAATTTTTTTTAACATTGGAACTATTACCAACGTAATATACGTCAATTTGACAGCTGTCAAAAAATTAATAAAATTTTCAGATTGCCTGCATTCGAGTTATACGAAATCGACACCAAATTTGCGAAATTCTGTAACCATTACGCCTATGATCGACAGTTAACCGAAATCAAAGAATTGTTAAAAATGACAGCTGTCAAAATATGAATTAAATTTTCGGATTCCTTGCCCTCGAATTATACGAAAACGACACCAACTTTGTGAAATTCTATTAATCTTGCACTTTTTACTAACCAAGGAAACGTCAATTTGACAGGTGTCAAAAAATAAATAAAATATTTTAAATTCCTTTAATATTACTAACATAATGTGCTAATTGAATTTTCTTCAAATTGACCATTTACTAAATTATTCCTATTTTTCCACAAAATGCGAACCGGCCCTATTAAAAATTTGCTAAACATCCCATTTATTTTCACCAATTACGGTAAAAGCCACGCCTTCATGCATTTCCAGCGAAATTTAGAAATTTTGCTGACACCGTTACGAATTTTATTAATTTTCTCCAAGATCGAACATCTTTATGGTAACTTTATATATATCAAAATGTTCGGAAAAGATGACGGAATCAGATAAACCTAGAAAGAAATCTCCAAAAGGAAAGCTATGGAAGATATAGCAGAGTAAATTGAACTTTTGAAAAAAAAATTTTTGACAAAATTTATAAAATATTTTTTTTATCCGCCAAAGGATATTTTTGGATCACGCAGTCGATGTTGAACGTAAAGGTAATTTATTCCTTTAAACGATAGGCTAAAGAACGATTGAAAAAGTTACATACACTAGCGTACAGATGGGTTTTAGTAAGAGGATGTCAAAATTAGTGCTTATTGCTTAATCGATTGTAGTTATTTTTGTATAAGAAATTAAGAAACTAAATTATGGTTTACAATCGTGTTTTGATGTGCTCTTTCTGATGACATATATAACATTTCGATCAAATATTATTTTACCCCATAAAAAGCAAAAAAAAATGTTGACGAAATCATCAAGTTCAGTTTTTCGCAAATTTCTCCATTTTATAGGCCTTTTAGCATGATATGATGTATTGTGAAATATTAGTATTTGAGATGACCTATCCACCGGTTCGAACCCGGAGCAAATCTATGCGACCCAAGTCGAATAATTAATTATCGAAAATGACCCTGCATTTCCATGCTTTCCAACTTTAAAAAAATCAAAAAATTGACTTCCCGACATTTCATTAAAAAAATCTCGCGACGACTTTTTCTAAATAAGTTTCTTGATAACATACTAGAATATAAACTGAATCGCTTAAGTTTTACGAGACCGGCAAGTCGTAGAAAAAAATATTTAATTTTTTGCACATTTTCTGCTTATTTCGTTTAATAACTTATGAACGGAACACCCTGTATAATGTCGTACATCGGCTAAGGATACGCCATATATACCAAAGTATACCCCAAAAGTTTCATTGCTCCAACGTGAGCCGTTTAGAAGAAATCGAATAACTGGTTTCAAGATGCACCCTGTTTCGGCTCTCCCATAAGAGCAATGTAAATATGTCGTTGCAGACCATTTTGGAAATCGGGAAAATGGTAGGAAATTTTCCATTTTGGGCAACGATAGGGGTCATTATCGAAAGCCGAAATCCCATAGAATCTTTTCCATACCATTTCCATCCTCAAATCGGTCAATTAACGTCAGCATCTCGCTAAGAAAATGGCTATTTTTGGCCTATTTCGACCGCATTTGACAGCCAAAATATTCAGTAAAATTTCGTCCGTCCGTCCGTTAAAATCCGAGTAAAGTTCAAGTCCAGCTTGCAGATTTGCAAAAATTGGCCGTCCCGGCTCGGTAAATTGTCGTTTTCCTCCCGATTGGAAGGAAATTTCGAAAATTTTGAAAAATAATAATGTGGTGAGAAATGATGGACGATGAAAATACGCTTATAGAGAACTCTCCGAAATGATATTTGTAGGAGTTATTCGTGACTAAACACGACTTTTAGTGAAAAATGGGTGAAAATGGTTATATTTAATTTCTTTTAACCCTTTAGATCGTAATTCAAAACGCGCTCTTGGTATGAATCTTCAAGTACCATCATTCCGCGTGACGCAATAAAATATGGAATATGTTAAATACGAGAGTGTATAGACGAATTTAAGTGTGGTGGTGACAAAAAAAACATTTCTAAATTTTTAAAATTCAATCGTTAATAGTATTTTCGGTATTTAAATCGAAGAAACGAAATTATACGTATCGAATGTGATTTACCTCGAACTTTCCGGTAAAGTAAACTAAATTTCGATCAAAAGCCGTTTTTACCTCGAAAAAAATCAAAAACCGTCCATTTTTACCCCGAAATATCAACTTGTTCAGTATTTTCAAATTTTTCCCATCTTCTAATAACTTTAGGTATAGATAGATGTATTGATGGCACCTAGTTTTTGAGATGGGAAATCGAAAATTTAAAACCGCGTGATCCTCGGGCCCACCCAGTTCGAGCTATTAGGTACCAAAAATGACCCTGTTTTGTCAAATTTCGACTTTCAAAAATTCTTTTAAATTACTTCTAATCGTCGTACGTTACCCAGTTTCAATAGGGTTCTGTAGCGACCGGTCCACTCCACGTTCCGAAAATTTAAATCGAAAAAATTGAGTTTTGCGACTTGAAATGGATTTCAACGGGAATCGCGGAAAAGTCGACTTTGACGCTTAATAACTTCGAAACGGCACACCCTGTATACTCGAAAATTTGAGACAACACGCGCGCACTATCCAAAAGTAAAACCAAAAAGTTTCGTCGTTTCGACTCTGACCGTTTTTTCTCCAAAAATACGCAACCTCGAAAATGTCAAAATCCACGACAACATACGCACTCAAGGTCACTCTCAAGATGTAATACATAGCGTCCGAAGGGCGCTATGTAACAACTTTATAGCCTCATAATTATCTCGTTTATTGCACGGAGTAAAAAGGAAACGGACAATAAGGTAATTAGTTAAAAGCTGACCTTATCTACAGGTTACAAATTTCGTTCGATTGTGGACGAATTTCTAAGTGGTTGCTACTTTTTGCCTCTGTGAACAGGTACCAATGCCAAACCTTCAACTGTCAAATCTGAGAATTGACTTTTTAGAAGCTAATACCCTAGAGACTACTATGTTGACATTCTAGTTGTTATTAACATTTAACCAAATATTATTATTCTTGCTCATTTCTGCTTTATTTAGAGCTAGCCTTTCGTTTTTGAATAGATTTTTAAAGAATAAGGGACAGTAAGTTTAAACGTGCCAAAAACTAAAGAAAATAAAACGAATCTGTAAAAACAACAAGTCAAAAGTAAACAGACGGTTGAAAATCAGTTAAAAATCGGTACATTTTGCTCTACGAACACCGAATTTTTGATCAACGGTCATAGATTTTGCCTCTGTGCATACTGCATATTTTCTGCTCTGCGAACACGTTCCCGAACGGGTAACTGACAGAACCCTAACCTAATAAAAATAATTTTTAACAATGATTAGACATGGGCATTTTTTGTATTACAAACCATCAAATCTGCACAATGCACATGCGTCGTCTGACGGTTTCTGACCACTGCTGTACAGGGTTGTTAATGTAGCAGAATAATTGAATTTACTACATTGTTACATTTGTTACGTAGCAAATGTAGTAAATGTAATAAATGTAAATTAATGTCTTGATTGGCTGAAAGTGTCATGTATTATTATAAATTTGATGTTAAAAATTGGAGATTCGAGTGGAGAAGTGGAAAATAGTAGTTTCTGGTTATTGTTCTTCTGTCGCTTTTTGTTTTACGATTTGATCTAAATAGAAATATTCTAAAAATTAAAGGTGAAAGTAGTAAATGTAACAAAATATTTGAGTTGTAAGAGCACGTATTACATAGTAAATGTTACATTAATTACTTTAACAACCCTGCCGCTGTACGAACGAAGCTATTATGCTATACAGAACGAATACATTTCTATAATGAATACAATAATTGGTAAGCTATAAAGCATAATTTTATTAAATGAAATTATTCATATTTATTAGTCACCATAGTAGTTATGCTTGTATATTATGTGAAAGAAACTTTTTTTTTAATTCATTTATTCATAAAATTATTCAACAAAGAAACAAATTCTTCGACCAAATCCTTTAATCAATGTTCAAGACACTGGCAACAAGGATAACTCTTAAAACTACACAGCAGTGCATAATTAATTTAATTTTTTTACCACTGTGCAGATTGCTTACATGTATGGCAGTGCCAAAAAGGTGTGACGTCAGGTCACTTTTACCGCTGAATGAATTGAAAGCGCCATTTATGGCTATTTTTCTTCAATTTGTCTTTATCTCAGGAATTGCCGGTTTAAATATAATACGTCATTTCCATAACACCCTGTATATGGGGTTAAATAATCCCTTGTTTGTCCGAACATTCTGGTATACATTCCCCGGCGATCTCGTACAATAGTCATGAATATTATTCAAAAATAATATATTTACAGTAATTGTTCTCTGTTCGTTATGAATCACTTTCTACCTATATTTACATTGCTCTAATTCTTTCACTTTGTCCAGCTTTCTGTTTCGCAAATTGATTTTTTAAATTTTTTTTATTGTACTTACAATAATAACCGCCAACGCCTAAGACCATTTTCGCATGCATGGACGGTTTTCTGTCGTCGTCGTGTAGCGATCGTGTCGTATAAGCCTCCGATTATCGTGTGGTGTAAAAGGTTGCATTTAAAACAATGCGTAAACACTATTAACATTAACATATTTTTAATTATAGCGTTCTTTTCATAAAATATCTCCATTGACCTCTGTTGCTTTCCTAATTGCTTCGTGTGTTTCTTTAATATCAAGAGTGTCGACTGTCGTCCAAATGTTGCTTGACCTAACGATGAAAAATGTAAGAGCTCCATCCTGCTGATAATACAGTTGCATTTTCATGTTTACAGGAACATCGTCTAGTCGTTCGTGTAATTCATTTTATAACAAACGTAAGTAGTGTTCTACTGCGAGGTGATTCTCCAAAATAACTACTATAGACCATACCACCTTGACCGGAAATTGCTGAAAATTACTTTCCACTATTGTGTGGACATTTTTGTCAGACCATACATGAGAGTTGCAAGTATTACCAGTCATGGGTGAATGTTGCTTCATCCGTAAAAAAAGATGCGCGTAATAACACGATTATACTATTTATCCACCGACAAATTTCATACGCTTAGCATAATCTTCCGGTTGCAGATGCTTTACACAGTACGCGCTATACAGGGTGGTCAACTGAGCTCTATCAAACTAGGGGGCACTCTGGAGCGGCATCACAAAAGACCCACCGGGCTCGATTGTAGCTTTGTTACGCCGATCGGGCATATGTAGCTTGAGCCGGGTCCGAGAAAACCGCGGATCCGCTAGCTTGAACCTCCATGGTAGCGGCACAGGTTCAGACCCAACTGGTTTTCCGTAACTTTTTTGTAGCTTTTTTGTTACGTTGGTCCCATTTTTGTACCCCTTACCAATTTCGAGAAAAACGAGCAATGCTAATATTTCAGGGTGTGATTCATTAGGTTAATTTATAAAGAAAAGTTCATATGAACATATGTCCACAACGGCTTAAATTTTTTGCTACAGGGTGCTGAATTTTATTTTTTAAGTGGTTATTTTTTAATATCTCCGAAAGTACTTTACATATTATTTTCAATTTTGGTATGTGTTAATAGGATATAGAACTACAAATTTTAGTTAGAAAAGTTATTCAATTGTTCTACCAGTGGCGTCCCTGCAACCATGCTCTCCGATATTTTTTACAAGAAAGATGGTACGCGACTGACATTTTTCCATGTGGATATTTTTCTGATTAGCCTGGTCAATTCTATATGAAAACGGTCTTTTGAGTTTTTCTCGTCAGGTGCACCGTTCTTGATTAAAACCACTAAATTCATATTGAAACTCATTATTATTAACATTGATGAAATAATTAATGATAAATTTTGTTTTATAAAAATTGTTGGAGTGCGCAATTCGATGCGATGACGGGCGGAAGCATGCCATTTAAGTGAAGGTGCATGGAAATATGTCAGTGGCGTACCATCTTTTTTGTAAAAAATATCAGAAGTCATGCTTGCAGGGACGCCACTGGTGGAACAATTGAATAACTTTTCTAACTAAAATTTGTGGTTCTATATCCTATTAACGCATACCAAAATTGAAAATAATATCTAAAGTACTTTCGGAGATATTAAAAAATAACCATTTAAAAATTTAAAATTCAACACCCTGTAGCAAAAAATTTAAGCCGTTGCGGACATATGTTCATATGAACTTTTCTTTATAAAATGACCTAAGGAATCACACCCTGAAATATTAGCACGTCATTAGGGAACATCTTGTATATCATGAACAGCTTTGCTTACATACTTTTTTCTCTAACCCTTCAAATATAATAGTGGGGGTAGTGCGGGTAACGCAAGTCGCAAACATGGACTTGGAAAAATTCAATATCTGAGGAACGTCTTATCGGAAAATATTAAAATTAGTGTAATTTAAAAGAGTTCTTCTTGCTCTATCAGGTACACTACAAGTGATGTTTATGTCATTTTTACCGTAACCGTTAGATAGCGCTTTCTACAGATTAAACATATTTTATGTCTTTTCTCGAAAAACTTAAATGCGATAGTAAACATGTTATTACACTGTTACAAAGAGGAATAAAGACCAGATCAAACACTGAAAACCGCAAGTTCCTATCTTTTTTCGAACCGGAGATATCGATGAAAAATGAATTTACATAATTAATCGCCCCGGTAATTACATATATCGTAAAAAATAAGAAGGCTTTGGAAACAAAAGACATTATGTATATTGAATAATAATAGTCGGAAAAAACGTCAAATTATTCCTTTTGAGATACGTTTTCTTTTAATTTGAATATGAAAAATGTCGTTTACTGAATGATCGCTGTTTACTTTGAGCGCTTTGAGAACGCAGCAATCGCTGAAAGAGAGTATGTGGTGCGATATTCAAATCGCCGTCATTATCATGGCAAAAGAGCTTTTCCGCGCTTGGTGTAATGCTTACGTACCATAACTGGTTAAATATATCATATTTTATTATTATAATAAACTTACTTATGCTCTTTTTAAATATCTTTTTGAATAGTAGTATGGTGAAATTATTTTTAAAATTTTATTTTTGTGTAATGACCAAACAATTACTTTCTAGACGTTTTAAATGTAGAAAGAAAAGAAGTAATAAGAAAATGCGTTAGGTAAAACATATTTTTATTTAATTTTTAATTTTACACAAGGAAATACAACTTTTGGAAAATAAGTGGTGGTTTTCTTAGTGAGTATAGTGCTTAAACGTAAAGTCCGTTATTCGGTTCTTAATTGTAGAAAACTGATCAATAACAGCCTCATTAAAGTTTGGAATAGCCTCTATAATTTTTTGTTCATATATTTAATTTTTAAACTTTCTAATAAAGTCTCTAGATTTACCCTTTGTGGTCTGCGTTAAATTCATTTCGGGTTTAGGTCTTCCCGCATTCTTCGCTTCAATTTTTTGCTCCAAACGCAAAGAGCTTAAGTTATTTTAAATAGTCCACCGTCAAACTATTCATTTTAACTTAATAAATATATAATATTAAAATATTAAAACATACACACTAGTGCGCGGCGCACACTAAAATTGTGCGCCTTTCCGATGTTAAATCGCCATAGCCCCGCTGTCTCCCGTCACCTGTTACTACATAGAAACTGCACTACTTAATCGCACTTGTGAGCAAGTCTCGTCATAATCGTCATTAAATCAACCGAGGAAGGGTTGCCGGATCGAGAGCCTATAATATACAGCTTGGTTGACGGTACGATAAAATATTAGGGAGGGTCGGACTTAATACGATAAATAATATTCAATGAATATAAATTAATATTTTCTCCTGTGGAAGAACCGCCACTGGTAGTTCGTGATATTTCCAAATCAAACGCCAATGTCCGACTAGTAACATGTGGATTAAACTCTATATACGCTAAAACCTTGATTTAGTTCAACCAGTATGACGTCTCCGAAAAATAAGCGAATAAATGCTTCCAGTGGATCTAAAAATTAATAATTTGACGTTTCCTCCCAATATTATGATTAAATATATATATATATGTCTTTTGTTTCCAAAGCCTCCGTATTTTTTACAATATATGTAATTACCGGTGTGATTAATAAGTAGTAATTATGTAAATTCATTTTTCATCGATATCTCCGGTTCGAAAAAAGATAAAAACTTGCGGTTTTCCCTGTTTGCTCTGGTATTTAGCCTCTTTGTAACGGCATAATAACATCTTTACCATCGCATTTTTAAGTTTTTCAAGAAACATAATACGATACCGTTGTCGTACACGACCACGACAAAAAACCATACCATCTAAAAGGGGCCTAACACTGTCAATGTTTGCTTTAACCATTATCTTGATCGATGACAATAATTGTTATTTATTTTATGATTATTTGTCATTATCATATTAATAAGTTGAATTAACAAATATGTCGTGTGTATTTTTATAAGTTTTACCTGTGGAAAGACAACCAAAGTGACATGGTAATTTGAATTGTAAACAACGCACCTTGTACTTGAATGTTACATGTTATAATTTTAAAAATAAATATCCAGTACGGACGGTGTATGATGACCAAGTGCGGGAGCTGTGAGCCCTTCACTGGAAGAATAAATTATTATTCGTGTCGCCGGGATAAAAAAAAAACCGATAAACATAGACTTGACGGGTCTGACAGACCTAAGAGGGTTGATGGACCTGACCTATGATACAATAAACACAAGGTATGATATCTAGCCGTTCCAATATCGATTGGCGCCTGCGGTAACGTCGTGAGGCGAGTTATTCTTAAATTGTTTATGGAGATTCACGTTGTTGTTAGCGTTTTTCAGTCTCTTTTAAAGGTATTACAAGGTTTAATGCATTTGATTGTAGGTGAAATGAAAGAAAAGAAAAGCAAAGCATGAAAGTTCATAAAACATAATAATAATAATAATATTATCTCATCTTTCTATTTGAATGCACAAACATCGGCTGCCGACGCACATCTTCGCAGACAGCATGAAGTATCACGCCTCAACAAAGACCTGGAAGAAATTCTGGCTTGGGGTGACAGTAACCAAGTCGAATTTAACGCTAAGAAAACCAAGGCAGCAGTTTGCTCTAAAAAGGTTAACATTACAGAACCGGATATAATCATGGACGGACACGCAATCCCACTGGCTTCATCTATTAATTTGCTGGGCATCAATCTGGGAGGAAATATGTCTTCGCATAACCACGTTGTGGCAATCGCCAAGACAGCTTCTCAGAAACTTAGTGTACTCTTCCGGGGTCCGTTACACTATTCGGACACACGAATTTTAAATTTTTACTATTTTTTTCTAAAAGTATACATTTTTAGTAGTAATATTCAATAAAAAAATTTGCGGAATACTCAGTAATTTTTAAGAAATTAATTAATAAAAATCCTAATTTTATGGTTTTTGAGTGATTTGACAAGGTTCTGACCCCAACATTTTTAGCGATGTTGCCGGATTTATAATTTTATAACAAAAATAAAAAGTAAAGGTTCTGTGTAATGACTACACTTGAGCACCCACGGAATTTAACAATTTTTGAAAATGTAATGGAAAGATATGGTTGTAGAAAAAGAAAACATAAGAAAGTTAGGGTAAGTTACATAAATTGACACTGCCCTGGGAAAACCACTGAAAACCCGCCCCCGCTACACCTTTTGTAGCCGATTTGTTTTTGTATTCGGCAAAAAAACACACGAAAGTTACATAAATTGACAGTACCCTGAGAAAACAAGTGAAAACCCGCCCCCGCTACACCTTTTGTACCCTTTCCTTCTGTACTCGGAAAAAGAAAACATAAGAAAGTCACATAAATTGACAGTGCCCTGGGAAAACAAGTGAGAACCCGCCCCCGCGACACCTTTTGTAGCCGATTTCCTATTCGGAAACAGGAAACATAAGAATGTTACATAAATTGACAGTGCCCTGGGAAAACAAGTGAAAACCCGCCCCCGCTACACCTTTTGTAGCCGATTTGTTTGTGTATTCGACTAAAGAAAACACAAGAAAGTTACAAAAATTGACAGTGCCCTGGGAAAACAAGTGAAAACCCGCCCCCGCTACACCGTTTGTAGCCGATTTATTTTTGTATTCGGCAAAAGAAAACATAAGAAAGTTACATAAATTGACAGTGCCCTGGGAAAACCGCTGAAAACCCGCCCCCGCTACACCTTTTGTAGCCGATTTCCTTCTGTATTCGGGAAAAGAAAACACAAGAAAGTTACATAAATTGATAATGTCCTAACAAGTGAAAATCCGCCCCGCTACAGCTTTTGGAGTCTTATTCCGCCACGCGCCTCTTATGGACTCAGTGCAGCTCAACCGAGCCACTGAAAACGCCATCCCTCGGCCCATAAGAACTGTGTACAACATAGTGCCCGCAGCGTGTAGCGGCCACCGGCGGAGTGGCTGTGTTTGCGACCAGCAAGGCTGGTCGCAAACACAACCACTTTGTGGTCGCCACCGGTGTAGTTTAAATATCTGCCTAACAGGAATATTCATATTTTGAAAAAAAAGATCCCGAAAACAAAGGATAATCTTTCCGGCATTTGCAACAATAAAAGCAGGAATTCAAGGCATTTGCATTAACTTCCTGCCTAATAGTGCATACGAGACGACAATTTCTGGTTTTGTATCTGAAATTATCTCTAATCAATCCTATGTATTGTATTGTATTGTAAATATTTTGCAAAATCCACATCATGCTTGTTTGTAATTGCGTCAACATTATCTATATTTGCTATTTCCATTTTATTTTGATTTGTTCTTTCCTTTTCCTTGAACGCCAAAGTATAACTGCTCTTGGCAACAGTGTTATGTAATGTCAAATTTGTGTTCGACTTAAAAGTGACATCTTCAACAGAGTTGCCAGTTGTCTTTTATTAGCTACATAGGAAAAAAATATTGCACAAAAACGGATATTTTTGGGCCTTTCTATCGCAGCTAACCCTCTTAAAAGATATTGCTTAGTCGTGACATAACTACATTGACAATAAACTGCGGTCTTATATCGATATAAACAAACCCGAACAACCTAAAAACTGTATTATTGCAGAAAGCTTTTCTATGTGGCAACACTGTTAAAATACCGAATTTTGCAAATATGACATGTTCGCAGCGTAAATTTTAAGAATCAACAATTTTACGACCATTTTTGCATTTAAACTCAAATTTTATGAATTAAAGTGTGTTTTCCGCATCTAATTTTACTTAAAAGTATTCATATTACACAATTTAACAAAAAAAACGTTAAAAATACAAGTAATTAGTGTGTCCGAATAGTGTAACGAAACCCTCTTCCGAACCAGAAAGTTGTACACACCTCAACAACTTTTGACCCTATATAAAGCCCAGATTCGACCATCACTAGAGTACTGCTCTCATGTGACATGTCTGTCATAAAAAAATTTTTTTGGTTATCCACACCACAACCGAACACAGCGCGCACCTCATATTACGATATTTATTTTAATAAATACACAAATGCCTGAGCAAATACCACTAAAATAAGAAAAAATCGGGTAAACTCTCAAAACTTCCGCTGAAATCACAGAAGCGTGCACATAATGACGTTACTAAGTCACGCCTTTTCCTGCGTGATATCATACCTTGTGTTATTGTATAATGGATCTAAAGCTTTCGTTAGCAGCCATATTGACTGACGGTGTGCGATAGGTTGGTTATATTCAAAAAAATATTATTTGGTGAATGTGACTAAATAATGGTGACAAGTGTATAGCCTTGTTCTTGGATTTAGCGAAGGCATTCGACACGGTGTCCCATCGCATACTACTTCAAGCATTGGAGGGGTATGGGATGTCGTGTCGGATCTGTCTGCGAACTATCTTGCGGATCGTACCCAACATGTCAAGATTGGTAATGTCATCAGCGACCCTGCAACTGTGCAATTTGGCGTGCCCCAGGATACGGTGATGGGGCCAATTTTGTTTAACATTTATATAAACCACCTTTGTGAGCTTGAGGTGAGGGGTATGCAGATGATACTGTAGTGATTTTTAATGACAGGACGTGGCAAAGTACAAGAGAACGCCTGAAATCTGGTTTCTCTAAAATAAAGCTTTTGTTGGATACTTTCACATTAACTTGAAATATTAAAAAATCAAATTATATAGCTTTCTCAATAACATCAGCCAATAGGCCGGATTTTAATCAAATAATGTGCGAAAATGTCGCGGATCCTCTCTATGAAGTTTCGTTTGTAAAGTGTTTGGGTATTGTAATAGATAAACATTTAAAATGGGATCAACACGTGCCTTATTTGTGTAAAAAATGCGATGCCTAATCAATAAATTTTATATCCTTCGAGGAATATTAAATAAATAATTAATTCTTATGATCTATAAAGCACTAGTTGAGCCCTTATTGAGGTATGGAATCATCGCTTGGGGAGGAATGTACAGCAGTTATTTAGAACAGCTAAATATTGCCAAAAATTATATTGTGAAAGTAATCCTAAAAAGACCTAGACTGTTATCTTCTAATATGCTCTAATCATCTATGTAATATTAAAACATTGTATGTCCTGGCGGTTTGCGGTTACGTGTATTCGAATGTAGACTTAAAATGGACTGTATCCTTCAAAATTATGTTACCAGAGGTAAGGCTGCACATATGCTGAACATTCCTTCCTCAAAGAGAGATATAAATCAACACTCCATGACATATCTTGCATCAAAATTATTTAACTTAATTCCATCTAGTATAAGAAATGTTAAAAGATTAAAAAGTTTCAATGCGCTGTTTAGAAATTTTTTATTTTCAAATATGGAACTGTTTATGAAGCAGTTTTAGTGTTTGTATGATTTGATGTAATTGTTTTCCTACCCAGATTAGTTTTTTTAAAATTTTTTTTATATATATAATTTCAGCTTTAAACTAATATTTACGAGCTAGATATACAGTTTATTTTAATATGCACATACAGGTGGAAACACCTAGGTGCATTGTATTTACAATATAATGATGCATATTATTATCCTAAGTTATTTAAGTTGATAAGTATTGTAAAATAATATGTAATATGTAAATAAATAAATAATAATAAAAAAAAGAATTGGCTCAGACTTTAACGGCCAAAAGACCTGTGAGAGTTGAACAACCCGATCCGAGCCCAGTGGCTATACACAGTGTTCCTTAATGACGTATTATACATATTATGTCAATTTAGTGTGTAATTCTTCGATATCTCGTATAATATAATCGATAGAGGAAAACTTTAACTATAAAAATTAGGAGACTATTGAAGATGTACATTTTAAAAATATTTTTAAACATACAGTGTGTTTCATAACACATAATGAAACACTATGTTTTTCTCGATTTTAGTGTCCCTCCTTATTGCTTATGTAATCCCAATCACTTTATTCCTATCATTAATGGTCCCGCTTTTATGAAACACACTGTATATTTAAAAATATTTTTAAAATATACATCCTCAACAGTCCACTAATATTTATATTTAAAAGTTTCCTCTATCCACGATATTCTAGGAGATATCGAAGAATTACACACTAAATGGACACCAATATATATATATATAATATTTCGGAGTGTTCCTTTGCTTATTTTGTAAAGAAAATTTCATGCGAACATATTATTCCACAAGCGGTTACATTTTTAAAGGGAAACTATGTCGAAAACTCATATTATTAAAAAAAATAGGGATACACTATTTTAATGTCCCCCGTATTATCATAGCGAAAGAAAGACAGGGTGTAGACATTTCCGCTAACGAAAATATTTTTTTGGCAAATCATTTGTTAGTTCTTAACGTGTTTGTATGAGTCATGACATTTATCATTAAAGAACCTATTAGAGTCGTTATATATGACCAGATGTTTATAATGAAAACGTTAGGTCATCACCCCTATTAACTTTGATCTCGAAGTAATCACGTTTTATTATTTTATGCCTTAAACTAAATACAAAATCTACAAATCTCAAACGGCAAATTTAAGAGATATACTTTTTTTAGCCAGATTCGCAAAGGCAGATAAATAGTCTGTATGTTATATTTAAACATATAATATTGTATCTTTAAGTTAAAAACAGTTCTTTTCAGAGCTATTTCAACGTACTTTTGTGTTTTCGGTAACTATTTATGAACACTTGTTACTAATATAACCTTGTTTTTTAATGTCGAAATTTAAGGGTGTATTCATGATTTTACACGGATTATGAAAACATCGAATTTCTCGACATTTTGAAATAAATACAAGTCTGTAGTATATTTCTGGCGGTCAACTGCATTAGAATATACTAAAAATCCGGTTATTTATCGTAAGATTATTAAGACCAAACATCGGTCGCCATTTTTTTCGCTCTCACCATTTCGAAAGCGAAATAAATAACGACAGAGGTTTGATTATACAGGTTGTTATGGAAATGACGTATTATATTTAAACCGGCAATTCCTGAGATAAAGACAAATTGAAGAAAAATAGCCATACATCTTTCAATTCATTCAGCGGTAAAAGTGACATGACGCCAAACCAGAAAAACACCTGTGTGGCACTGCGATACATGTAAGCAATCAAGGAATTCTGGCCGGTGTTGTCATATGTACACCTTAAACTCTTTAGACAAAAATAATTTAAACACTTTTCCATAATATCTTTTTGTAGAATTAATTGAAGAACATTTACAACGGACTATGTTTTAAACAACCTGAAAAAACATATGGAACAGTAATAGCCACGTACATTACTAGGTCAAATGCCCATGACCTCTTGATGCATACATCGGCTGAGCGAAGTAGTTTCATATAGCGCCGCACGCTTGCGTCTGTTAGTTGAAGGCGAACCAGCGGCCGGATACGTTGTGTCTCGTCGATCACCAACACACTCTCAGCAATCCGCTCTGTTTTTTCGGTTTACGAGTGTATCTTGCCCGTCCATAAATAATCTTTGAATATTGTTTTTATTGACGCGTCTCTTCTGGACGTCAAATTTCGTCGCGTGTAATAAAATCTAAGAATCTGTAGTATAATCTGTATTACTGTATTTTCAAATCTAACTATCGGCTCTGGGTGAAATGTTGTACAGTAGCGCGGACTGACCTGTGAGTAAGAGTGTTTGTTACCCCACTTTTAAAACGGTCGATTTAAAAAAATAAAATATGTAGCGCTTCTCTAGGACACCCAAGGAGTCACCCATTTAAATATAATACGTCATTTCCATAACACCCTGTATTACTCTTATGATAAAAAATAGAACGTTTTTTTGCTATCATCATTTCAATTCATTTTTGGTTGTAACAATAATTTTTATCCGTAATAGATCATACAGGGTGTTCCGATAAGGCATCTGGATGTTTTGAGAGGTGATTCTACATGTTAAAATAAAGGTAGTAAGTGACATAAGAAAAAGTCGAAAGCTCCATACTTTTCACGAGAGTTTCAGAGTTAAATTTTTTCTTCTTATTTTTAACGTCTTGCGGTTAGTTTTTAAACTATCAAGTTGATATTTGGCACAGGGACTATGCTTAACGACTTCTATCATTCTGATATAACAATTTTTCTGTACTGTGCCACCAGGGTCACTTTTATTTAATTCATTTTTGTGCATCTCACATGTCATGTCACAACCGATTTATTTTAAATCTCTTTAAAGCCATTGATTTATCATTTCATTGAGTTTCAGCACATATAAGGTTTTAAAAGTGGAACACCAGGCCAAGGCACCGCAGTCAATAAACTACTATACTCGCTTTTATGCACAGTTTTTTCTCTTCTTTTTAAACGAATAATAAGAAAATGTTAACCGCTTCTTGGTATACGTTATGTTGGTATACTGAAATAAACATTTAGGACTAGAGGAATCTTAAGCCCGCCAAGGCAATCCACTTTAATAATCCCTCTCAACATTCTCATAGTTGGAATGAAAAAAAAACATATGAAAACAATCTCTTACATAACGTTGGTAGTATGTAGTAGTACTAAATCTATAGACATGGAGTTTTTGCATTTCTCGTATTTACAATCGGCTTCAACGAATCTATTTTCATTTCTCATCGTAATTTAAAGGGTGAGAATAGAAAAATGAGACTATACAGGGTGAGTCGGTAGGGATGGACCAAATTGTATTGTACAACTTTTTTTCATAAAACGAATAATAAAAAAGTTATTTACAACCATTCATGTAATAATGGCATTTCATGTATCTTTGAAAGGTGGAAAGTTGACGTTTTTTTACTTTTACTTTCCACCCGGGTGGAAAGTAAATATTTATTTGTAAATTTTTTAAAAATCGATTTTTTGCGGCTTGTACCCTTTGTTTTGCTTTTTTAAAAATGCTAATAGCTTGTCTACTTTTTCCCTAATTGATAGAGTGGTCCTCAGCATTGAATATTGTGACCAAATCGTTGATATCTTCTTTGTCTTGGCATTTTCACTGAAATAAGCTAGTACCGCCCGCTCAGAACCAGGATTTTGAACTTTGTTTCCGGTACACCATTCTTTGAAACAGTTATAAGCCTTGTCATATCTCGGGCGGCTTTTAGTTGGCAGACGATCTTCTTCTACTATTTTTGCTTCTCGAATTTCTGGTGGCGTAGCAGCAAAATCAAATTGCTCTTCTGATAGCATTCTTCTGTTGTTAAAATAATATATTGTTTAGTGACATGGAAACCATATTCAAAAAATGATATTTGCCATCTTGATGTGTATTATTACCTACGTTCCACCTGCGGTTATTTGAAATTTCTGTCTAATTTTTCAATGGAAAAGTCAAAATGACAATTATCTTTTATTAATAATTTTAATTCAAAATAATAAGAAGTGAATGTTAGATGTGGTTGTAAATAAAATAGTATACAAACCTGGGTGAAAAGTTTCGTTACTGTCTCGTGATTCCCCATTCGTGTAGAACTTATTTAGAGACGTTGTACCTATGCATATCTAGCTATCTTATTGATATGCCAGGTAAGGCATAAAAGTAACAGGTTTGTTTATGTACTTATCAAATCACCCATACCTTTGGCATATTTGTTTGTGCATAAAACGGGGCCTATAATTTGCATATAAAAGTAATATTAATTGTTTGTTAATAACACTCATCACACTTTGTGGGTGTGTACTTTACCTGAATACCACGTCTGCATTAAAGGTACCATTAAGTACCTACATGTATACCATCTGACATTCCCACACGTTCCGTGTTCTGTTTAAAAACCTACAACGGCAGGTTGTGAAGTAAAGAATGTAAAGTACGTTGCCGGCGTTATACCTTTCCTCATAGTTGGCAATTTAGTAGGTCAGGATGGGCAATGACTGCGGAATAAGTATGGCGAGTGTTGATGGATGGGTGCACATTGGAACGGTTGTCTAGCTTTCTTAAGGATCGGTCTCTGCAAGTGGAGATTGACGGATTTCTCTCAGACACCTTCAAAATCAATGCTGGTGTTCCTCAAAGGTCCATAATAATATAGTCTCCCACTTTCTTCTTACTCTACATTAACGACCTTCTAGTGAAAACGAAAAATCCGATATTTACTTTTGCTGACGATATGAATGCACAAACATCGGCTGCCGACGCACATCTTCGCAGACAGCATGAAGTATCACGCCTCAACAAAGACCTGGAAGAAATTTTGGCTTGGGGTGAGAGTAACCAAGTCGAATTCAACGCTAAAAAACCCCATGCAGCAGTTTTCTCTAAAAAGGTTAACATTACAGAACCGGATATAGTCATGGACGGACACGCAATCCCACTGGCTTCATCTATTAATTTGCTGGGAGTCAATCTGGGAGGAAATGTGTCTTGGCATAACCAAATTGTGGCAATCGCAAAGATAGCTTCTCAGAAACTTGGAGTACTCTTCCGAACCAGAAAGTTGTAGACACCTCAACAACTTTTGACACTGTACAAAGCCCAGATTCGACCTCATGTCTGGAGCGCTGCACCCAAACATACTTTTCAGCTACTGCATTTCATCGAAAGGAGGGCCATTCGTCTGATTGGAGACCACGAGCTGACGAAGAACCCCGATAGCCTAGAACATCGAAGACAGGTTGCGAATTTGACTCTCTTTTACAGATAATTTCATGGAAAGTGCTCGGCTGACCTTGCCCTCTTAATTCCACCCAGAGCGGTGAATAGCAGAAATACACGAGGAACCACTGCCGTCCATCCATATGTGGTTAAGCTTAGTACTCCTCGAACTTCATTATTTAAGAATATAACCTCCAACGATGCAAAACCAACGTGAATCGTTTTTTGCGCACACACACCACTCTCAGAGTGTCCTAAAGGATTTTTCCTATAGTGCTTGTGTTCGATCATAAAAAAAAATTGCTGGATTGTTTTACACACATTTCTCAACAACTACCTATTTGTCTAAATAATTAACAATTATTTTCGTACACGAAGCAGTTAAAAAACAATTATCTTTTATTTAAAACCCTCGACCAGCAAATGTTAAGTGCCGCTGAAGTTTATTAAACTGACTACGCCGGTCGTGACCAATTTTGTTGTGTTAAAAACCAACGCCTTATAGAAGAATTTAACCTATGCTCTTTGACTCACTGTATAATGAAAAATAAATTGAAAATATTGTTCATACGAATCAAATAAGAACCCTTAAAAGACTGGGTTTATTCGGGTTTATCTAGATCTAGATTATACAGGGTGTCCGGGAAAATGTGGGCAATCTCCCGGATATGAAGAAAACAAGTGAAACAGAATACTACAAGGTCATATAAAGCTTTTCCGTGTAGGCCTCCTCTTTGGAGATATGGGCTCCCAAAGAGCTCCAATGGAATCAAGTTCTTTACACATAATTATTGAAACACCAGGTATATTTAATTTTTTTTTAATATAATATATACCAGGTCAAATTACTATCCAAAAAAGTTGTGAAATTACCACATATATAACCATTATATTGTCAATATGAAGGTCCCCAAATAAAAAAAGTGGGAATTTTATCGATCGCATCAGAGCCGGCCCGACATTATTTGTTTGTTGTTATTCGTCGCCATCTTCGGTTCTGAATGCTTTTTCAAATTACAGAATAAAGTAGTTCATCCACATAGTGCTTATAACAACAATTTTTGTAAAGGATTTTTTAATTTGTGGTCATTTGATTCGCTGTTTGGTAGGTTAGTGGCTTGTTTTGTTTAAGATGAAAGGACACGAGGGTGCATGGTGCTTTTTTGCAAAAGTCGTGGATCAATACCAATCAATAAAGTATTTCAGGTATGTACATATATACGAAAATATTTTGCTTATCACATTATCCGATCTTCGGAACCGAATTTCACTAAAACGCTGGTAAAAAAGAAGAGAGTGTATACATTATAATATATATTTGTGGTCACTACCTAACCTGAAAATTAATGTATTTTTAATTTGGTGCATTAGCAGCTGATAATAATTCCCAAAATAGTCATTTATTCTTAATTTTTGGTTTAGAAAAAAGTGAGGTTAAGAAACATACGACGTCGGATGAAAGTTAAAATAAAGCTCATCGTGTCGATTGTTACAAATATTCGGACGGAATTTGACACCAAAAGTTTACACCAATCAGGGCACCGTCGGATCATCATATCGTCAGAAATCGTATGCATGGAACGCTGTCTTAAATCGAACTAATCGAAATTTTGATTGCAATACCAATATCTTTCCTAACTAACCAGTGAAATTTACATTAAAAAAGTTGAATTCCGGTGCTGTCGAGTGTTTACTTTCACAAGGATATTTCTCACATTTTCCCGGATACCCTGTATATTAGAAACATTAGAAACAATCTATTAAATGCAAACTACTCTACCGAATGCGTACTTCGAAAGAAAACGCCAGAATTGGAAGCGGCAAAGGCGTCAACGATAACCACTTTGATCGTCATTCGTATGGCCCCGTGGAAGCTACCAGAGTAGAGTAAGACATGAAGCCTAGACTCAAATTTTAAGAATAAAAGTAACGTGGGATAAATAATTGCCACTTAAGGCTGTGTTATCGAGTATTCATACGACATTATCTTAGAGCACGCGATTAATCTAGAAAACGACCCGCGAAGCGGGGAGTTTTCTAAAGTACAAGTGCTCTAATTGTCTTATGAACCGTGTATTTTATAAATTTGGATCTTTAAAGTCTGAAAAGCTTTAAAAAATATAGTACATTTTTTCCATTTGAATTAATATTTTCTTTTTGGGTTGGCAATACTTTTACAATTTAATAAAATGTTACAAATATCAAATATGCCATGATAGAAACAATTGAACACAACAAAGCTTCTTCCCATCCGCCATAATTAAAAATAAATATATTATTAAAGTTAATAAAGATGAACCAGGAAGAAAGTTGTACTCCGTCAGAAATACGAGAAATTGCAGAAAATAATCTTGAAAAACTTTTAAAAAGAATATGCAAAACTTTGAGTGTTGGTACGAGCAGAACAAAGTTAAAAATATTCAACAAAATAATAAATAATACTATTGAACAAAATATTGTGTCGACACAGAATCTGACAGGAATAACAATTAATGCCCAGGAAATGTCTACAGTAACTATAAATATGTATATACAGGGTGTCCGGGAACATGTGGGAAATCTCCCGGATATGAAGAAAGCACGTGAAAAGAATACTATAGGTTCATATAAACTTCTTTCGTATCGGCCTCCTCTTCGGAGATATGGGCTCCCAAAGAGCACCAATGGAATCAAGTTTTTTTACACATAATTATTGAACCACCTGGTATATTTCAATTATTTTTTAATATGATGTATACCAGGTAAGACCCATCAAATTACTACCCAAGAAACTGTTGTGAATTAGTCACAGCTGCAGGGACGGACTAGCTTTAACACTCATGGGCCCATTTTTTTTACGCCCTGTATGATGAGAACTTTGGACAATGTTTTTTACATACCTTTAACTATTGGCTAAAAATTAAGTACTCTTCATTTAGGTCGCTAATCCAAACCGTTTTCGGAAAATACGTCATTTTATTTACACAGAGTCCCCTTACTTCTCACGGGTTAAATATGAAAAAGCGGAATTTTGAGTTTCAACATTTGATAGGAACAAAGATGTACCTTTTACCGAGATACGCCAAATAGATGATGTAAATAAAACAACGTTTTCTCGAAAACGGTTAGGATTAGCGACATGAATGAAGAGTACTTAATTTTTAGCCAATAGTTAAAGGTATGTAAAAAACATTGTCCAAAGTTCTCATCATATAGAGCGTAAAAAAAATGAGCCCATGAGTGTTACAGCTAGTCCGTCCCTGCAGCTGTGAGTAATTCACAACAGTTTCTTGGGTAGTAATTTGACGGGTCTTACCTGGTATACATCATATTAAAAAATAATTGAAATATACCAGGTGGTTCAATAATTATGTGTAAAAATGATTCCATTGGTGCTCTTTGGGAGCCCATATCTCCGAAGAGGAGGCCGATACGAAAGAAGTTTATATGAACCTATAGTATTCTTTTCACGTGTTTTCTTCATATCCGGGAGATTTCCCACATGTTCCCGGACACCCTGTATAAAGTAATATGTACTTATAGTACTATATGAATTAAAAATAAAAATAGTACTTTATTGAATAAAACTTTAGAAATAGAACATAAACTGGAAGATATTTCTAATATTTTTAGGTTTTGTAGTTTTATAGTTGTGACTAGAAATTAGTTGACGGACACCATCAGTATGTTATATATTTCCGAGTATAGGTATTTCGGATAAATATCTAGTAAAATGATATATTTGCAAGGTTAAAGGTTAGTATTTTAAACTTTCCTATAAAAAATTTCTGTCGAATCCATAATGCCTAGAAAACTAATTTTAACGAAATCGAAGTAAGCCTAAAATTCGAACGCTACTTGTTGCCAACATGAAAAAAATAAAATTTCAGTTTCATAAAGTGGCAAGTTATGTAATTTTTTTGCATTTCATAATGTAGCCATTATTAAACCCAAATAGAAAAAATACTTACACATGCTTTAAACGCAAGTTTTCGGAAGAGGCTGGCTCCTGAAGATTCGACTCGCTAATGTATTGTTAAAATTGTTGGCGATTATTGTTTCGGATTTAGTATTTGCAGAAACTGCTTCTTCAGTTTTATACTGAAATTCATTACCGGAACCAATATTTGAATGATAAGTTTCAAATACTGATAGTTTAGTACCTCATCAAGCTAGTCAACTTCAAAATATATTTTTATCGGTTAAAATCAGTTCAGTTTCGGTAATTTCGACATTCATCTAAAAATAAGTAAATATTTAGTTGATGTAACGGAAAAATGTTATAACGGCCATGTCCAATATACGGTATTGTTATTTACCATTCGGATTATGAACACATGGTAAATTAAACAAGAGTCATAAAGAAAGAAGTTAAACCCAGGACATTCTTGGAATTGCTTCGTTCGGTAACAAACAATAACTCATTGTTATGTCTCGTTCGGCGAGTAATTAAAAATGGGTTTCTTCGCAATCCGTAAGTGCATACTAGGTACTGGGGGTATAATGGATTTCTTAAAGCCACATCAGTCACAGATCGTATACAGGGGTATACCGGGTGATGCATCGTTAAGTTAAAAATAGGAAATCCCATGTATTTTTTGAGGTGGCTAAATATTGATTCCCCTGTACATTTTATAGAAAAACTGCATCATAACTTCCTGAAGAGGCCGACATGTTGAATCTATGTGCCGAGTTTAAATAGATTTTGGTGAGCCAATCCGCCACAATTTTTGGCAATAGCGTCATAGAAATTATTTGCTGGTATTTGCTGTATTACCTGAACTATGAGAGTTTAGTGATTTTTTGTCATCTAGTTTAATTGAATAGCTTAGGATTGGTTCATCAAAATGTATTCAAACCACATATATATAACCATTATATTGCTAATACCATCTGCAATTATGTCCCCGCTATGGGCATCGAAGGGCCAATAGCGAGTTTGCGCAGTTTGGAAATTTCCTTGTGACAGTAAACATTCGACAGGACCGGATTTCAACTTTTTTAATGTAAATTTCACTGGTTAGTTAGAAAAAATATTGCAATCAAAATTTCGATTAGTTCGATTTAACACGGCGTTTCAATGCATGCATACGTTTTCTGACGATATTATGATCCGACGGTGCTCTGATTGGTGTAAACTTTTGGTGCCAAATTCCGTCCGAATATTTGTAACAATCGACACGATGAGCTTTATTTTAACTTTCATCCGACGTCGTATGTTTCTTAACCTCACTTTTTTCTAAACCAAAAATTAAGAATTGACTATATTGACTATTTTGGGAATTATTATCAGCAACTAATGCACCCAATTAAAAATACATTAATTTTAAGGTTAGGTAGTGACCACATATATATTATATTATATACGAGTGACACTCACTTCTTTTTTTACAAGCTTTTTAGAGAAATTCGGTTCCCAAGATCGGATAATGTGATAAGCAAAATATTTTCGTATATATGTACATACCTGAAATACTTTGTATTGATCCACGACTTTTGCAAAAAAGCACCATGTACTTGTGTCCATTCATCTTAAACAAAACAAGCCACTAACCTATCAAACAGCGAATCACCACAAATGAAAAACTCCTCTACAAAAATTGTTGTTAGGTAATGAAAATTTATAAGCACCAATATACCAACAACAATGTGGATGAACCACTTTTTACTGTAATTTGAAAAAGCATCCAGAACCGGATGAGATGGCGAGGAATAACAACAAACAAATAATGTCGGGCCGGCTCTGACGCGATCGATAAAATTTCCACCCTACTGCGCAAACTCAATAGTACAACGCCATCTCCCATAGCGGGGACACTTTTGTGATTCAAATTGGGTACATGGGTTTACCATGTCGCCGCCTTCAACAAGATATAATTCAGTTTTTCTATAGATTGTACAGGGGAGCCTATATTGAGCCACCTCAAAAATTCTATGGGATTTCCTATGTTCAACTTAATGATGCATCCGGTATAGTATTTTTCAGCTAATATTTTAATAGCGGCCCTCGCCCCTCGAGTCATGTCATTTCTAGTAAATATTCTGTTTAAACAACTTAAACTTTAGTCAAAGTTTACAGAATAAATATATTTATTCTGTAAACTTTTCTGTAGTCAAGGCCGGACGTTTTTTATTAACGTTTATGAGTTGAAATAATAGTAATAAAGCATTTTGCTGAAATTAACTATGTGTATGTGTAGACATATGAAAAAGTTTAACTACTATAAATGATTTTTTATTTAGAAAATATTAGAAACAAATGCCGATCTCTCATATTTTTATTATTTATGAAATACCTATTACGTTTTAGAGAGTTTTTATAATACGCTTTTTATTTAATTATTCTTAACATTATTTTATTTATTCTTAACATTAGAATAACTGTCAAAATTTTGAAATTGTTACAATTAAATTAACCATGGCTTACCGTTATAAGTAACCTAAATTATTAACAATATCACATTTTCAGGTTCTTTTTGAATATAAATAATAGTACATTACGTATCAAGGGCCGAAAAGAGGCTTTTACGGACGAGATGCGGAGAGTCCGAAAAAGCCTCCGACGGCCCGAGATATGTACCGTATTTTTTTTACAAGTGCTCTGAAGCTTTGATGCCAAATAAATAAATTCTTCAGACAGTTTTCCTGTCTATATGACATGAAAACACTCGCGCATGGAGAATGTAGATATCTATTTGTTATTTTTGACAAATAGGCTCGGTGGCCTAGTGGTATAGCGTACGCGGGTTCAAATCCCGCACTCGGCAACTCTGGTTTTATTTATTTTTTTACAAGTGCCCGAGTCTTTGAGGCCATATAAATAAAGAAATTCTTCCGACATTTTTCTAAAACATCTTTGACAAATTAACTGTCAATTTAATTTATATATAATCCGCTATTTATTATCGCTTGTAGTATGGCTCGGTGGGTAGAGTGTCCGCCTGGCGATCTGAGGGTCGCGGGTTCAAATCCCGCACCGACAATTCTGGATTTATTTATTTGTGAGCACATGGTGCTTCGATACTTTCCCGCCCGCTCTCTTGGAAAACGCCACTTTCGGTGAAGAGAACATGCATGAAAAGAGGCACTTTCGAAGCACTTGTAAAAAAAATGCTATTTTTCGATATTTTGTGGAGAAAATGTCCAATTTGACAGTTAACACATTTATGGTCTTCATTGAAGCAAAAACTTATGGTAAATCTAAATTTGACCTGAATCGAAAAATAAATATTTTCCACATATGGTTCTAAGTATACTTCCAGACTTTTAAATTTTATCACTATAGGTATATACCCTATACCATGATAAATTGGACAATCCGTATAACATTATTTAATGCCCAGACTGACACAGATATTGCCTCTGCGGACGATAAGCTCACCTACTTAAGAACCAGTTTCTTATGCTTTTTCCTTATAATACTGCCGTCCAATATTATTATCTCATCTTATAATCCCCTACAGGGCCTACATTCTGTTAAGGCGATTTTAATGAATTTGCCTAAGGAATAATAATCACGAATTAGCTATTTGTTTATTTTAAATGGATTTGTTATTTTTATTTGGCCATTTGTTTGTTGATTATTGCTAAGATTATTTCATTTATCAGTTACTATCTTAATAATATGGATTTATGTAGGAATTTTTATGAATAATTGAGAGTAAAAGCTGTTGAGAGTTCAGTTGCAACCCGAGGAAAAAGGACATATTATACCCTATTCATTTTACTAATTCAGAAACATAAACAAACATCAGCGTGTGATTTAATTATTTAAGAACCTTTGATGGTATAAATTCTGTAAAAATTAAATATATCAATGTTATTTTTGTACATTCGAATAATGTCCCAGAAATTTACGACCTTTCAACAACTCTTTGTATAAAAAAAATCCAATCAATAAGTATAACAAATTTTTACAAATCTTGGTAACTACGGTAGTTTAATAACTAACAAATAATTTAATAATAAACCACAAAAGTGAACAAAATACAGAAACATTATTTCAAACTTCTGTTGATTTAAAAGAAAAGTAGGCGCTTGAAACAAAAAACTTAAGATTGTGACGCATGTTTTGTTTCACTTGACATTCCCATTGTGATCGTTTGAGATCGTTTTAAGAGGTTTTCTATTTTCCAGAAAATATGGAACATAAATTTACAAATGCTGAAAAGTTTGATATTCTATCGCATGTTTTATTTTATCTCAAAAAAACTGTTATGTGCCAGTTAGAAGATGTTATTTGTGCTTAGAGAATAACGGAAATCATTTTGAACACCTGATTATGTAATTCCTTACTTTTTTGTTGTTCGTTTTATTACTGTTTTGGAATGATTCTTGTTCACTTATTTGTGGTTTATTATTAAATTATTTGTTATTTATTGAACTAGTCCAACATAAGCAAGTTTTCAAAAAAATTTTGTACCTATTTATTTAATTTAAATTTCTATAATACAACGTGTCCAAGATAAGGAGGGCCAGTACAGGGATCTCGGAAACCGTAAGAGATACGAAGTCGGTTAAATGGAGGTAAAGTTGCGCATTTACGTGCCTAATAATATGCCGTTTAGAAAGTTTTAAAATTCCGAGTAGTTCCGGAGATATCCAGAAAAAAACGAAATTCTGAAAAATCGTTTTATTGTTTTCCTAGGCTTTTTTGAGATCGAATTCTAAAGTAAATTGCACTTTTCCATTGTCACTTTTTCCGCTCCATCTAACAGCGTTAATTGTTTTGTAATCCGACGAGTCGTCTTCGAAGGGCCATTATCAACTTTATTTTTTTAAATACGGTCCTGTTTTTCTGATATTGGAATTTGATAGCTTTTTTTCTCCCGAATTCAACGATGTATGACACATTGTGGTTTAATGACGTTTCGAGGGTTTTTTGAACAACATCAGGAAATTTTGGGATACGGCCCTGTATTTATCCTATTTGTATAAATAAAATCCTATATTCTTATATATGTCGCCATTAAATTACTAGGGTATATGTTCAGTTTTATTAAGTTTTTTAACAACAAAATCTTTACTATAATAATTTTACTATAGTCTTTGTTTCCGTGTAGTTTTATAATCCTATTAACACATACATACCAACATTAAACATAATATCTAAGGTACTTTCGAAGATATTAAAAATTTACGAGTTAAAAAAACCTTGCAGCAAAAATTAAAGTAGTTGCGAATTTTATGTTCATTATAACTTTTCCTCATAAAATGACCTAACGAATAGCACTCTGAAATATTAGCGCGCGTATTGCGATATTATTATTATTAAAAAATTAAATCAATTTCCGAAGAGAAAATCTCACAGGTGTGACTTTATTAAAACAGATGTCTAGAAAGGAAATACCTGAACCTCACCCTAACTATAATTTTAGTTCGACACGGGAAACAAATGTTAAACAAAAGCACGGCGCGGCTCGTGCTTCGACCCTTCAGGATGTTTTACAAGGTGTGGTAAACTTTTACTGCTTTTTAAATATTATTCAAATAAACGAAACACCGACGAAACCCTCATGAAAAAATAAGGACTGGAGGTTTATTATTGAAAGATGTCCAAGGAAAAAGTGCACAAACCAGATGTCATTTATCTTAAGCTGGGTCTTCTTTTATGAGAAAAATTAAAATTTCAAGAATTGACCATGTTCGTGCCTTAGAAATGCGATGGTTACACCTCTTGGTATATTGATATACAGGGTCACCACTTCATTTATTTATTTTGGCTTACACTGTCTTATAAAAGATATTTTTAAGCAATCTGTTCTTGTGGAATAGCCTGCCATTCCTCGGAAGCAGCGATGACAAGCTCCTGGAGAGTTCTAGGGGGATTTCTTTCAACGCGAACTGCCCTAGAGAGCATGTGCAAAGCATGTTCTATCGGGTTCATGTCAGGGGACAAAGCAGGCGACTCCAAGCGATTGATTCCCTCACTTGCTAGATATGCATCTAGAGCTCTAGTACGATGGGGCCGGGCATTGTCGTCCATAAACGCAAAATTGTTACCAAAAGCCCCCTCTCCACGTTATAACATAAGGAAGTCGAATATCCCTAATGTACCTGTCGCCACTGTCGCCAGTCATTGTGCCTTGAACGTGGACTAACTCAGTACGCTCGTCAGACCTAATACCTGCCCAAAACATGGCGCTTCCTCCGGCGAATGGAGGCAAGGGGCGAGCATGGGCAAGTTGAGCGGCTCATGTTGGTTCTCTCCTAACACGAATCCAGCGACTATCGTTTACCAGGAAAAATATGACAGAATTCCAAAATTCTTCGGGTAAGCGAAGTGCGTTTCAGCCCACTGCAGTCGACGAACTCGGTGGTCAAATTGTAGTTGTGGAACTCTTACTGGTCGCCGACATCTTAAACCAGATTCAAGAATGCGTCTTCTTAGTGTAGAGACGGATAAGCGAACTTCAATTCCATACGTAACATCTCTCTGAAGTTGTGGGACTGGCATGGTACGATTTCTACGAATTGTTAACGTAATATAGCGGTTCTACTGTTCGTTAGTAACAAGCCTTCAACAACTTCGTTGTCTGTCTGGCACAGAATTGGTCTCTATATAGCGATTCCATATGAGAGAGACATCACTTTGAAAACCCCCAATTGTCTCAGCAACAAACCTTTGGGAATGACCTTCTTCAACTGAAGCTACTATTCCTGCACGATCAACTTCAGATATTACTCGGCGATTCATTTTTACACACTGAACCGAAAAATTTAACTGGCCAGCGCCAACAAAACACGACACTAAAAATGTTATCTTAAACAAATGTCTTGACAATATATTTTTTTTGCTACAAAAATGGTATCGTTTTAACTGATAAACATAAATAAATATGTAGAAAAAAAATTCATTCCGGAAATTATCTTAACATGCCAAAATCAGAGTGATGTAAAACTTTTGAATCTATAAGTATTTTTATTTAACACTTATCTGATCATATACATATACACAGTCTTTATAATACACATTATTATTATTATTATTATGGTACATGAAATCATCAAAGAGGAGCAGTAATTAAAATGTGGCAAAAAAATTGTGTTAAATACAAGCATTTTTGTCCAATGAGAAAGGCAAGGAGACAGAAAAAAAACTATTTTTTTACCTAAAAAATCTACATGATTATAAAATTTAGTTGTAGATCCAAACATACTCCTAAGTATTTAATTTCTGCTACAGAATCAATAGGTATCCATTATGTTTAAAAATTCACCCAAAGCTAAAAAAAAATTACATTTTGTTTTTGACCCTGTTACCATACATTTGGTTGTTGGGCATTCAATTTAATGATTAATTCACGAAAAGTCTTCCCAGAAATAGAAATCAGTGTATCATCAGCAAATAAACTAACAAAGGAATGTTTCAAAGAACTGTAAATATAATTAACATAAATTATAAATAATATGGGGCCCAACACACTACCCTGTGGGACACCTAATTTACTTTCTATTTTCCCTGATAGTCCTGAATCTAAAGTAGTGCGCTATCACTAACACCATATGATTTTAATTTTTGCAGTTAAAGATTCAAAAATTGGAGAAAATTTAGAAAAAGTAATGGGTCTTTAAAATACTAGACATTTTTTAATACAGGGTATTTTAAAAATATAAAGTAATTTGTTTCATCGGTGGAGAGTTGAGTGCCTCTTGTAATTTTTAAAATACAAGCTAATTTAGCCGAGTTTCCACTTACCATCGTGAGTATCATCGTCATTACCGTGTTCACAGTAATAAACGTAAACGAAATTCATACTATTTACATTAGCCCTAACGAAGGATTAAAAACACATACTCGACACGACACGTAACATAAACTAACATGAAATACGAAAGCCAAAATGCCCGTGTGTGCGAGGGTGAAACATAAAATTCTAAAGTTAGAATGGAATTTAGGTGTGCTGTGTGCTGCCGGAGACCCCCGTTTAAGATCCGAAAAACATCATCAAAGGAGAAATGCCACATGTGCAAGCAAAAAACAAAAACAAATACAGCGTGCCGCAAGTCTTTCCAGCCATGGCATCTTGTGAAGATAGTACGAGGGATATTAGAAAAGTTGTCTCCACAACAATGAAATATATAGTTATTTAGTATAAGTATAACTTTTTTTCATGAACGGGAAATTTGAGCGCACGAGGTGAAGGCGAGTGCCGCAATTCCGTATGTGAAAAAAAATTAACTTTATGCATAAGCAGTTTTCCTTTACCAAATTAAAAAATATATGTTGGTATATGACCACCTAACTGTCACTTGGGAATGCAATAAGTTTTGGAATATTGGCTTATATCGACTTGATTATTCAGAATTAATGTTGATTTTAGATTGGAATAGCATGACTATAAAGTGGAAGATTGAAAACACGTTAACAATACCAGTTCGCTGATGCAATTTAATAAACGTATTATATTCCTTCTTGTAAGCTTCTTTCGAATTTTGTGTTGCCTCATTGGCTTTATTCATTATTTCGTCTGGCGAGCATCGAAATGAGTTTTCTTCTTCGGAATCGGAATTATTTCTTTCTACTTTTGATGTTTTCAAATATTATTGACATTTGTATCGTAGAAAATTATTTGCTGGTGTTTGCTGTATACCCTGAACTGTGAGAGTTTCGTGGTTGAATAGTTTAGGAGTGGCTCACCAAAATATACTCAAATTAGGCACATGGGTTTAAAAAACATACGACGTCGGATCAAAGTTAAAATAAAGCTGATCGTGTCGATTGTTACAAATATTCGGACGGAATTTGGCACCAAAAGTTTACACCAATCAGGGCACCGTCGGATCATCATATCGTCAGAAATCGTATGCATGGAACGCTGTCTTAAATCGAACTAATCGAAATTTTGATTGCAATATTTTTCCTAACTAACCAGTGAAATTTACGTTAAAAAAGTTGAAATCCGGTCCTGTCGAATGTTTACTTTAACAAGGGAATTTCCGAACTGCGCAAACTCACTATTACCCGGTCGATGCCCATAGCTGGGACATAATTGCAGATGGTATATTAGCAATATAATGGTTATATACATACAGTGAGGAATAAATTCATTATCTCGCAAACTACAATTTTTTTAAAAAATCGCTCGGACCCTTCGATTTTGTTTTTCGAACGCGCATATTCTGACATAAAATGTAGATATACAGGGTGTTGCAAATAAGAGTGACATACATTTTTTTTTTCTTAAATAGAACCCACTGTATATTATTGCATGTACGGATTCTTCGGAAAATCCTACATTTTTCATGTAGCATGTGCTATACCTTAGCCCAAGCGTTTTGGAGTTATTCTCATTCAAAATTTGAAAATCAGATATTTCGCAATCAATCAAGACTTGCATTGATTCATGCACGCTGAGGAAAACCTGTAGTCAGCATGCGTGAAGCGCAAGAAAAGTCAAGTAGGCTTTGGAGTTATGATGCAAGAACCAAAAGAATTAATGTCAATAGTTACTGTTATTGTCAGTTTTATGTGTATTTTCCTAACGTTTTACTAGTTTTCAAAAGACTCATTTCGTTTTTTCATAACTAAATTAAATTAAAATGCGGCTCACTGAGAAACAGCGCATAGAGGTTTTGATGATGATGGGCTACGTGATAGGGTTAGAACATAGCAAGAAACTTGTGAGTTATTTAATCAAAAATACCCCAATCGTCCGCCAATATCACAATCAACAGTAAGCAAAATTGAGTACGAGTTTAGGCAATTCGGTCATGTAAGAGATGTCCCTAGATTTGGTCGTCCTCAAGTTGATGAAAATCAACAATTAGAAGTCTTACTGGCAGTTCAAGATAACCAGCATGTGGTGTCTAGGCAGGTAGCAAGTGACGTGGATATTGGAAAAACAACACTTCTTAAAATACTGCATACAAATAAATACCATCCTTATAAAATGCAAGTTCTCCAAGAACTTTTGGAAAGGGACTTTGAGAGGCGCCTTGAATTTTGTGAGCGTTTACAGGATATTATGTTATATTATGAGTCCACATTTTGCTTGAATGGTGACGTAAATACCCAAAATTATCGATATTGGTCCGATGTAAATCCACACTGGATGAGGGAAGGACACACACAATTTAATCAAAAGATCAATGTGTGGGCTGGCGTTGTCGATGACATTGTTATAGGGCCTTTCTTTTTTGACGGAAATTTAACAGGCGAGAGATACATGAGTTTTTTAGAACAAGAACTTGTTCCAGCCCTGGCCACCCTTTTTCCTGAGTTAGAACGTCCCGATTTGCCACATCATAATATCTGGTTGCAACAAGATGGTGCTCCTCCACATCCGCTGTGGGAGTTCGTACATATTTGGACGATACTTTTCCAAACAGGTGGATTGGAAGAGGTGGTTTTATTGAGTGGCCGCCAAGGTCACCCGATTTAACACCACTCAACTTTTTTTTATGGGGATCAGTGTTACCAGATTGACGGATTAATCCGTTTTTGACGGATTTTTGCTACTCTGAGAAAAATAAACGGATTTTCGACGGATTTCAGACTTCGGACGGAATTTTGCGGATTTTTGAATATGGAAGAATCTTAATGCATGTTTTATCATGATTCAGCTAGTTTTGTTACCGTAAATAGTTGTTACTGTATGAATGATGGCCAGCATGATGGGCGTTTTCATTTCTCAAGTTGGTCAACGATGTAACCAATTTTTTTCTTGGGGTTGTTTCATCGACCTGCTTTATTTGCTAGAAGCGTTGCGTTCAAAATATCCTGTTGCCGCTTCGTCGTAACTTTTTACAAATCTATTTCGAACTTCAACATGGATTACGAAACCGAGAACAGCGAGAACCAGACTTCCGAATCGGATGAGTGTAAAACACCTCCGAAAAAGTTGCCAAAGTAAGTCATCTTTTATCTCGCTCTTATCGGTTAGGGTTCATGGCGCAGCTACTTCTGAACAACCAGTAACAACGCAACTTTCAATCGATTTATCCAATAATTTTTTATGAATAAAGTACGTAATTCACGCGAAAACGAAAAATAATACCTTTTTAGAACAAATTTGCATGAAATTAGATAAGTTTAACTATTTCTACACAAAACGGATTTTTACGGATTTTTGAGAGCCTTCCCCCACCCTTTCCCCAGTATTCTACGGATATCCCGACGAACCATTCTGGCATCACTGATGGGGATACCTTAAGGGAAAAGTATTCAAAAGCCAGCCTGCAAATTTAGATGATTTAAAAGATCGCATCCGGCAAGAAATTCGGCAAATTACACCCCAAATGGTTCAAAATGTTGAGCGAGAATTTGTAGATCAGTTAGGCTATTGTCAGTTGACCAACGGAAGACACTTCGAACATTTACTTTAGAAAAATTATTTTTAAGTTCACCTAACTGTTTTTTCGATAAATAAGACATTTTTAAAATAATTTTATTCTTTGTTTTCTCCATGACTTTTTCCACTTTTCAAATTTTGAATGAGAATAACTCCAAAACGCTTGGGCTAAGGTATAGCACATGCTACATGAAAAATGTTTAGGATTTTCCGAAGAATCCGTGCAATAATATACAGTGGGTTCTATTTAAGAAATTTTTTTTTTTGTGTCACTCTTATTTGCAACACCCTGTATATCTACATTTTATGTCAGAATATGCGCGTTCGAAAAACAAAATCGACGGGTCCGAGCGATTTTTTAAAAAAATTGTAGTTTGCGAGATAATGAATTTATTCCTTACTTTACGTCCTCACTGTATATGTGATTCCAGCACACTAATTTAAATAAAAAGTATTTCCAGGTTTCAAGTCAAGAGAGCGCAATGATTTCAGATTCTTTCAATCTCTGACTCTCTGAAATCAATTTCAATTTCTTCTTTGTTCCATGTATACAACGAATAAATATCGATGTTCCACATTTGTTCGTTGTATACATGGTGTATTGAAAGGCCACCAGGCCACCCTTCAATATTTAAATCAATAAAACAATAATCAAACGAGCAACGACGGCAGAAGCAATAAGAAATTTTCGTTAGATGCTCTTAAATCGTAAATTTCTATAAAATTTATTCTAACATTACGCTCTTTCACACATAATTATCTATATCGTTATTACTACATTGGAAACAATCAACCATATAATAATTAAGCAGGTATTTTTAACCGTAAAATTATTAAGAACTTTGATGAAGAAGTTAATATGAAAGTAAGAATTAATAGAAATGAAAGCTTATGTATGTATTTAACACAGCACAAAATGAGCTATTTTACATAAAACATTCAGCGTAGATTGCCTTTGCTCAAAGCAAAATTCAATTTTTTAATTAAATGAGATGGTAAGTGATTTCAGGATTTTTTAATTAATGTTACAGCTCCAACGGCGTTGGTTTGTGCTATAAGATATATGTTTCTTTCGCAGAGCTGTCGGAAATATTACAAACCCACAGTTGGTTAAACTAGCATTGGCGGGTTTGTTCGCGTGACGGTGCATCGCGACAGTTTTCGCCCCTCTATACACTTCGGTCTTGTCACGGCGGCTCGTAACGATCACCGATGACAAAAACATGAGGTCTATTATAGCCGAACAAACCCCATATTTTACCCGTGATTTTCATTGGCCCTCGGTGATCGTGAAAAGTCGTCATGTCTAAATCTAGCATTTGACAGAAAGGAATCGATCGTGACAGTTTTCGCTCATACACTTCGGTATTGTCACAACGGCTTGTGTTTGAGTATCGATTTTAAAATATTATTATTTTAATCTAAATATGGTCGACCATTTCTTTCTTTGCGATGACGACCTATTAAGGTTATTCTTCAATCCTTCAATCCAAAGCGCTCTCGATTATAATAATTTTTGATCGCTCGGTATTAATATGGAATAAATAACTTTACAACTGTTATACTTACTCGATGTATACCAAGCCACCTTGCACACGCATACCAGAACAAATTTCCAATTAGAATAGGTAGGTACTATACTAAAAAAACATCTTCCTGTTCCGTGACAACAACATACTCGCTTGAATGCGTATTGTCGACACAAAAAAAAAACATAGTAAATGGCTCTTTTGATAATAGTATACAGTGTGCTCAGAATTCTAGTCTCTATATAATACAGGGTGTTTCTTAAGTACGGCACATAGCTTCAGAGGGTGTAATTTGTTATCATATATTTTGTAAAAATTATATCTGTCACCAGTGGCGTAGTTTCTCCCTAATAAGTAAATAAATAAGTTGAACAAATTGAATGCGTTTGTCACACATATATATGTATAACCATTATATTGCTAATACCATCTGCAGTTATGTCCCCGCTATGGGCATCGAAGGGGGCGTTGTGAGTTTGCGCTGTTCGGAAATTTCCTTGTGAAAGTAAACATTCGACAGGACCGGATTTCAACTTTTTTAATTTAAATTTCACTGGTTAGTTAGGAAAAAGCGTTCCATACATACGATTTCTGACGATACGATGATCCGACGGTGCCCTGATTGGTGTAAACTTTTGGTGCCATATTCCGTCCGAATATGTTTAACAATCGACACGATGAGCTTTATTTTAACTTTCATCCGACGTCGTATGTTTCTTAACCTCGCTTTTTTCTAAGTCAAAAATTAAGAATGAATGACTGTATTGATTATTTTGGGAATTATTATCAGCTACTAATGGACCAAATTAAAAATACATTAATTTTAAGGTTAGGTAGTGATAGTATATTATATTGTATACGAGTGACACTCTCTTCTTTTTTTACAAGCTTTTTAGTGAAATTCGGTTCCGAAGATCGGATAATGTGATAAGCAAAATATTTTTGTATATATGTACCTACATACCTAAAATACTTTATACCTGGTATTGATCCACGACTTTTGCAAAAAGCACCATGCACTTGTGTCCTTTCATCTTAAACAAAACAAGCCACTAATCTACCAAACAGCGAATCGAGTCACTACAAATTAAAAACTCCTTTACAAAAATTGATGTTAGGTAAGGAAAGTTTATAAGCACTAATATACCGACAACAATGTGGATAAAACCACTTTTTATTCTGTAATTTGAAAAAGCATCCAGAACCAAAGATGGCGACGAATAACAACAAACAAATAAGCTGGCTCTGATGCGATTGATAAAATTTCCACTCTACTACGCAAACTCAGTAGGCCCGCGCCATTTCACACAGCGGGGGCACTTTTTGCATTTTGGAACGTTCGTATTGGCAATATAATGGTTATATCTCTGGTTATATATATGTGGTTTGTCAGTGTACCAGTGACGTTACAGTTTCAACGGCGTTTTTACTACGGGCGACCCATAATTTTAGAAATTAATCATAAATTATTCCGATTTATTCATTTCCAACGCTACATTTGTTGATCTGTTTTTTTTGGATTTCGGGATCCGGCCAAAAATGCTGGCGTTGGTTCCGGTATCCGGAATTTTCGAAAAGGGGATACCTACGATGGCATCGCTAAATATGACAACTAGCTTCAAAGTATCTGTCCGCTAACAGCCTTAAAATGATATAGCATGTTTCTTAATGCAATTATGCGTAAAAGAAATTTGCATCTGCGAAATACCAGAAAATAATGTTCGCCTTTCTATCGGCATACCCTATATCCATTATGCTGCGTCCTATTTTTTATTTCGAAAAGTTGGCAACCCTAAATTTAATGTTTTGGCCGTTTATCTAAACAGATGGCTTCAGCGTACAAATACAGATTCCTAAATAAAATTTAAAAAAGCGGCAAGATATGCGGACCACTGTGCAGTCGATGACCCACTAATGTGTAAGTATCATGATGTCATATTTACTCTGTAAATATGGCAAATATCAACATTTTACTCGTTGAAAAATTGGACAACAAATTGTTCATCGTCGGTTATCGACATATAGTATGGCCTTGAGCAGTACCATGATCTAGGTCCATTGAATACAATCGACTGTACAGCGACCACGACCATGGGATGGTATAAACACCCTGCCCAGTACTTTGTTGGGGATGGTTTGAGGGTAAAGAAAATATGATAGCTTAAGAAATAATCTCATATACTTAATCAATAACTTTCGAATAAGGCTTAGGATTTAAAAAGTTTAATCTGGTTCTGTGGCCTAAATAAGCAGTGACCAACTGATCAAGGTAGGCAACGTATTAAAAATAATAAAAAAATAAGATATAATAATCATAAATAGTAGCCTACTTAACAAAAGCATATACTTGCTGCATAGAGGCAACAATAACTTTTGTTTCTTTTAATACAAGAACTTAACACCTCTGGTAAATTAATTTAACTGTTAGTACCTGAAAAAAAAGTTCTGGCTGCTCAGTAATCCAAATAAAAATAGAAACTTCTTATACACAACAAAGTCTAAAGTATAGTACATAAATAAACACCAAAAGGACACTAATTAAGCCGATACTTTCTTAATAAACACGTAAATAACGAGGCTACTACGTACTCCGCGTCGTATCAAACTCGCCTTTGCTGAAGAATTCTACTGAATTCAGAACGAGTAACATTTCAACCGATTATTTTAACATTCCGACTTTCAACAACCAACAGGTGTCAGTTAACCAAAGCGGGAAAAGAAAAGATACGTAGTGGGGATGGCAACACCGCTTATTGTTATTTAGTCCGTGAGCACAGTAAACGGAGAAGTCACTTGGAAGTTGGCACTGTTGGCAGTCACACAGTATGTGGATAGGGTGGCTAAGGTCTAAATGGCAATGGGATTGGCCATCAGGGTCCGAGACTCCGTCGATGTCAATTCACGATAATACAGTATCTTTCTGGTGGATATAGAGCTATAAAACTCGAGTGGCCGAAGTTTTAGGACTGACCGGGATAATTCAGGTGACGCATCCTACTTAGAGGAAACTGTACATGCTTAGACCATAGTCTAGGAAACAGAGTAGCGAAATTCTACTTAAATCTTGTCCCTCAGTTGTTGCCCCATCCAAGTGCACCATCTGCTTATTCACGCAGCTTCTGAGGCCAGCTCCGGACGCGACTCTGCGTTGGGACTACTATAATGGGACTGACACCAGGACCAGGGTCTTACATAGAGGCACCGTCTCATGGGGGAGAAAGACCTTCAAGAGCGACGGTGGTTGCAACGGTTAGAGATGACTGCAAAAAAGATCCACACGAAAATAGTATGAAAACCGTTACCTCAACAAAGACAAAAATTCTACAAGATCAAGGGGCAAGCTAAGAGGACGGAAACTCGACCAATTTTACGACTTTAGGCAACGGAGAATCCAGGGGAACCCCATAAACATTCAAACGATATTCTCTTTATAGTAGATATGTTATAAGGATAGCCAATATTTCGATCTGCGCCTGGCTTTAGCCAGTAAAAAAATCTAATCTAAATTAATTGTAAAAGTAATGCTGATTTAGAAAATCATCGATGAATAGCAAAGATCTTATGAATAGTGATTTTAGATATAGATAGGCTCTGATACTATAAAACCATGATAAACCACCATTCCTATTTCGCCCAGCTCTTTCGCTTCCACTAGTGACAATCGTTGTTTTCTATCTCTTTTTTGTGGTTTCCATGTCTGGCGCTGTTGCCGTTTAATGACAGTTTACAGTGAGACCATCGAAAATATTATATTCGAAGTAAAATATTTTTTTGAATAATGAAATAAAACGTTTATTTTTCTTGCGTAGGTATTTTCTATTTCCATTTAGAGATGTAGGTATTTAATAATTCATTCATCCTCTATTCTGAGGTTCATTGATCCAATGGACTATAGTGGCAGTCCTCAAGCGCGGATCCGGGGGGTGTCATGAACCAAATGGAACCCCATATTTTTTATTGGCGTATCGTGTTCTTCGACCAAAAATAATAAACATCTTTTATCCGAAAATTTTTTTATTTGGGCCCATCCTTCACAACCTTTACAAGACAGAGAAAAACAGTATTTCCGGGATAAAACTTGATTTTCGCATTGTTTTGATTTTGGCTTTCTCATGGTGGTGATGGATGGGCCCAATTGAAAAAAAATTTCGGACTAAAGATGTTTATTTTTGGTCGGAGAACACGATACGCTAACAAACAATATGGGGTTCCATTTGAAAATCTTAACTTACCCCCGCCCGCGCCCGGGTGTTGAGGGGGTGGTTTAAATTGCAAACTATTACTCCTTCAAAACCAAACAACTTTTTCCCCAGACATTTTCCGCTGCAATGCGATGCGCCGGAATTACTCCAGGGTACCGACCTTTTTTCAACACCTTGTATATACCGGTTTAAATAACGCGGCAGGTATTACTTTTCGTAACTTTTCCTCTTTCCTTAGGATAAATGTATATTATGTATATTAATCTCTGGTTTTGACCAAAGGTCCCAAAGGTCCCAAAGGTCAAAAAATTATCACCTATAATATTTTCCTCGATTCTCTGAAAATGTGGCATAAAACTTTTTACCTGCAACCTACTACTTTTTCGCACCGCCGTAAATAAGGGGTGTATTGGGGGACTGTACCCCCCAGAAGCGGGAATTTGCCTCGAAATGGGAACCGGAACCGTAAAATGAAATAAGCGAAGGTGGCATTCTCTGTGCCTTTACTAATGGCCTATTGGCAACATTGTACTAATTTCGTTCGTTGTTGCCGGTTGTTTATAAGTATTCGTTGGTTGTCACTGTCGCATTGGGTTTGATTGTTCTTCATAATTTTTGTTTTTTTTATTTTATTTTATAATCAAACTCTAGATACACTTCTATCGTAATAATAATCAACTTCATAGTAAAGTAGTTATTTCTGGAATAAATGTTAAATACTTAATACAAAGTAAGTTTCCTCCAAACTAACCTATAAAATTATCTAATCTTTCTTCACATAATGCTATAAAAATCATTTAACTAATAAAAAATTTGTTTCAATGCTTTCAGTACTTCTGTTCATGGATCATTTAAAGAAAAGTGTGATTTCGGTGTGTGATTCCCCCAGTTATAATTTGCTTATGTAGCCAAATATGATTGGCTGGGTGTGGACCTTATCCAGACCAGTATAAAAACAGATACCCTAGTAAAATTGCATCAGTATTTCTTAATCCAGTGCAAGTGAATTACAAATTCAGAAGCAAGATGTCAGATGAAAGTGATTTTGTCCCCAGAAATTATCAAGTGGCTCTACGAGAAATAGCAATAAAAAAAAATACAATTATATATTTACCCACAGGATCTGGAAAAACGTTCATAGCAGTGTTAGTGCTAAAGCATTTGCAGCAGGCTTCAAAGTAAGTATAGTAAGGTTTTGTTGAAAAACAAATAACCTATTAGGTGCCCAAATTTACTGTTATCAGTGTTACCCGACATTTGCCAAATGAATTTCAGGCATTACAATACTTTTACAATTTTGTTGCTGCAAGTTAATTTTTGGCATGAGAGTTGCATTCCAATCGTTTTACAGTCGGCAACTCTATTGCAGTTGTGGTTTCAATGGCGATGGCTACCAATCCAACAAGAAAGTACCATAAACTATCAGAATAAAAATACAGGCCCGTGGTGTTTATTATTTTAATTTCATAAAGACCATTGCAGCGAAAAAAACAAGCAATTGCACAATTTGTGTAATAATTCCTGCCGCTGTTTTATTAGAGATGCATACTAAATTTAGTAACTTTTATTTTGGTTGATAAGGTAAAAATCATTATATTTTCCACCAGACAGAAACTGCAACATAAATCAAGCGGACCCATTTATTGGCAAGTCATGCAGGTTGCCAGAATATTGCAAAAAGAAATCATGTGACTCCTTAATCTCTTAAATGGGAAAGATAAAGTGGCAGATCATTTTGAAGATCGTGTAAATCTCTTCTCTCAATAAATCGCTCTGGTCGCTCGGAGTCCAATAAAGAAGCGAGAATCGGCAAAATGTAATCAACTTTGTTGATATTTTCCATAGAAAATTGTGACAATGAATGTTCGTTTTTATAAATATCTTGGGAAGTACTCGAACCTAACAAACCAAAATTTCTTCCGGTAAAAATATTTTTACAGCAGAATATTTTGAGCTTCAAACCATGAGAATGTTTTTACAACCAAGATACAAAAATATTTGTAACGCATTAAAGTTTACTAATTTTAAACGGTTTTTAAAGGTTTTATAAGGGAATACAAAATATTAATCAAAAATATAATAATAAATTTAAAAAATTATTAAACCTAACCTTTGTCAACGTTGTTGCTCATTTATTCGATTTTAGGCTGTACTCCGAGGGAGGCAAAATTTCTTTTGTGGTTGTGAATACAGTGGCGTTAGTAGATCAGCATGCAAAATGCATTGAGAAACGAACGGCACTAAATGTGGGCAGATATTCTGGTGATATGTCCTTGGATTTTTGGCCTAAATCCAAATGGTACGAGGAATTTGATAAATACCATGTATTTATAATGACCATTCAGATATTGGTCAACCTGACCAATCAGAATTTCTTAGGTAAGCATACTTATGGTCTCTATACACATTTTATTGTCATTTTATTTTCTTCCAAAAGGTAAGTTCTAAGAGAAAGATGAAAGAGATCTTTTTTATTTAGAATTGAATGATATAATTAATAATTGAAATTTTTTAAAAATATCAGCGCCATAACATATTTGTTGGTTAACAATGTACAGTGATACCTCGAGATACGAGTTTAGTTCGTTCCGTAACCTTGCTCGTATCTCAAAACAATTTTCCCCATTGAAATTAATTGAAATGTCATTAATCCGTTCTAGCCCCAAAAATGCTACCCCCAATTGTTTTTGTTACGTGTTTTTGAATAAGAAAAATTATTTATAAATGACAAATATTGTATAAAAACATAATAACTTATACACAACTTAAATGCTACTGTATGCTTAATTTACTGTTTCTCTTCACTGGTCTTTGCCTTTTTCGCCGGAGTAAAAAAAAACTGTCCAAGGAGGTTTGTATTTTCCTCCCTTTCAGAATGCTGCGGAAATGACTTAGGCAAGTGTCATTAAATAGCTCCGATGCACGACCAGTTGCAACTATTTCGGGGTGTTTCTTGTCCACGAACTGTGAAACTCTCTTCCACATTCCCAAGATCTCTTTCATCTCACTTGTAGAGATCGCGTCGCAGCTGACCGTTCTTCCTATCTCAAATGTCGCTCGTATATCAAAACAAAACTTCGCTCGCTCGACAGCTTGTACCTCAAGTAACTCTTATGTTAGGGCACATCTCGAGGTACCACTGTATTTGGATTGAGGCGTAGTTGTAACTACACCACTAACCTGAGAAAAAACTTTTTGAGGTAAACATGTGTGGTTTTATATCATAATAATCTATACCCAAATTTAGTGTAATATCTCGATGGAGATTTTTGATGTAAATAAAAATTTCACACCGTGTATATCGAAAACTAAGCATTTTAGGACATAATATTATATAAACTTTTCAACTTAAAATTGGACTAGGAATCACCCATTAAAATAAGTACATGTCCATGTGCACAGTTAAACTACTTAAAATAATACTATCACGATGGCCCTTGATCCCTACATCTGTGATGCACGGGTAAAGATATAACATACAGACTATAATTCTTTTTAAACCTTAGTGAACAGTTATTCATCTTAGTGACCGTCACCATTTTTCTCAATCCAAAAAATTTGTTATTTAATTTCATTTTTCAAATCTTTACTCTTTTATGAGAAACAATCTCTGCCGTGCAATACAATAACCTAATAAGTCGTAAAAGTAAATTTTAAGACATTCCATTTAAAAATTGCACAATTTTTTAAAATTTAATTTATTGTTTTAAAATTTTATACACAGTAAGCTCTTGTTACATAGTTTCATTTTCCAAAAAATCATTGATTTTTATTAACAAATAAATAGTTAAATAAATATTAAAAACTTACTACTCTATTTTATAGTAAGTTGACTTACTAGGTTCTTGTATTGCACGGCAGGCCTGGTCCAATAGATTCTCCATCATACAAATTCATTTTTGTGGAATAAGAATATGCCCAAATTATGTTTTAAAAGGAAGTTGAAATGCTTTTTATCAGAACAATGTTTTTATACTCTGGATGAGTTTCTCCATTTTTGAAAGTGATTTATGTCGCCTCTTTTTAGCATGTAAATGAAATATGTTATAATGTCTTTTTAAGATTTTAATCTTATATTGAGTAAACCTTTTGACGAGTTCAATATCTTGACTGTATGAGATCAGTGAACAATAAATGATTTGATTTGATTTGATTTGATTGAAATTATATGTGGTCCAAATATAGCCAGTTGACCTTAAATTTTCTTTTTTCCAAATTTTTTTTTTAAATATCAATTTTTCTAGATTTAAACCAAGTAAATCTGATTGTTTTTGATGAATGTCATCGTGGGGTAAGTGATCAACCAATGAGACAACTTTGTAAATCATTCAGAGATATTGCGAATCCGCCAAGAATACTTGGACTAACTGCCACCTTACTTAATGGTAACTGCAAACCTCACAAAATATTAGAAGAAGTTGAGAAATTGGAGGTCACCTACCACAGCCAGGTTGCCACTGTGGATGGTCTTTCGTACGTTACCAGGTAAGCGACAAGAATTAGGTATCTTTATACACGATCGGGCGTTAGAGTACATTTTCGCCGATTCCTCTTTTTGCTAACTTTAAGAAAATTTCCCATTTTATCTAGTGGAATTTTAATCTATACAGGGTATTATGAATTCGGCCTTCACCATTGGGATTTCGGAAACGGTAAGAGATACGAATTCGGTTAAAATGCCGCAAAAAAATCAAAATAAATACACAGGCTTTCAAAATATTTGCAAAAATCTAAAATCTTGCTTTTCAGTTTTTATTTTTTCCTGACTTTGTTTCAAGAGATGTCCAAAAATAAATGCCACTTTCTCATTGCTGCTTTGTAGTCTCCACAAGATGACATCATCAGATCTTTAATGTGACGTTTCGTCGTTGGATTACCATCATCAACTTAATTTTTTTAAATTTGGGTTTGATCTACGAAATCTACGTTCAGTGGTATACAACACTTACTGGTTTTCCGACGTTCCTTAAATTGACCATCTTCATTAAAACACCCCCAATACGTTAATTTACTTTTTTTTAAATTCGGTATAATTCGATAATTTTTATATTATCGAATTATACCAATGCTCAATGCCTCTTTTAAAAGTCTTAAGAAATTGCTGGCTTTAAGAGTCAAATTTTATTTGTATTAATAAAGTAAATTACTTGTACTTATGCTAAGTAGAAATATGATACAACTACTAGTTTGAAGTAAAAAAACAAAAACAGTAGTACTACTTAATAACAATAATAATTAAAGACAGAAATAGCAGTAATAATTTAAAAATCTTCAGTTTCTTCGAAACAAAAGTAAATTACAGGTATTTTAATGATGATGGTCAATTTAAGGAACAAAACGTCGAAAAACCAGTAAGTGTGGTATACAACTGAACGTAAATTTCGGTCCCCTTTCATAATTAAAAAAAAAATGATCTATTCCCGTATTTAAAAAAAATTAATTTGATGATGGTAACCTAAAGACGAAACGTCGCATGAAAGATCTGATGATGTCATCTCATGGAGAATAAAAAGTAGCAATGAAAAAGTGAAATTTATTTTTGGACTCTCTTCGAACAAAGTCAGGAAAAAATAAAAACCGAAACGCAATATTTTAGATTTTTCCAAATATTTTGAAAGCTCCTGTATTTTTTTTTTGCGGCACATTATTGGGCCAATAATCACGCAACCGCCCAATTTAACCGACTTCGTATCTTACCGTTTCCGAAATCCCAACGGTGAAGGCTGAGTTTGTAACACCCTGTATACAGCGGACGTGAAAATATTAGCACCATTTGGAAAACTTTTTTATCTGTGATTTTCTTCATAAAATGTTTTGCTTACCTTAAATACTCCAAATTCCCGAAAAAATCACAAATATAACGTACAGAGTGGTCAAAAATAAGAAAATGTGCTTAAATACTAAGAGTAAAGTAACATGGTACAAGGAAATTAAAAAAAACGATGTACCGTTAGGATATCGTTAATAACCTTTCCCAGGGTAAAGCACAACTTTATCACCCTATGGGAGATAATCGCGAAAAACGAAACGTTGGATCAAAAATCCAATGCCATCATAAAAAGTGATAATGAGAGTATGTCAGTTATTTCGAAATTTTTTTCTTAATTTTAGTTTTTCTACGAATCCCAACGAACGAATAATTTCTGTAATTCCTTACACGACCTCGCACATTGAGAATGTTGCAATTAATCGTTTACAAGAAGTTACGTTGCTTTTACACTCGGTCAGAGATCCCCAGTGTCCTTGCCCAGTGCTGCCCAAAGCAGATCTGAAACCGCTTGATAAGGATGAAGGCTTGAGGAAGTTGGCCAATACTATAAATGATGTGGTAACTCATATTCAATCTTTGGGTACATATGGAGGAGGCAGGACCGTTTTAGCCCATATTATACAAATAGAGAGAATGAAAAAACACTGCGAAGATGCAAATCTTCATATAGTATTAACCTATGTGCAAACAAATTTGTTTATGATTAAAAGAATGTTCGACGAGTTAATGAATGGATATACTGAACTAGAGAAGATATTAAGGTTTTCTTCCGATAAGGTTTGTTCTTATTTTTTATTTTTTTTTAAGAAAAGTTAGAATTTTTTTACCATGTGCTTTTAATGGTAAACGGTAACGGTTTTTGACCAGTCTGTAGATTGTCTGCCCAGCGGTATCTGAACGTTTCCGTACGAAGAGCAAGGGGGTAAAAATATATAAAAGCCATGCTTAAAAGCGTGATACCAGCACCTAAACAATAACAATAATGTATTAAAAGGAAAATAAATACAATGTGTTGGATTATTCCTTCAAAACTTAAAACATTTAATTAATAAATAGACGGAATTGTTTTTATTCTGTCAGAACCATACAAAGTTTTAAACAGTAATCAATGATGCCAAGTCTGTACCGAGTCCTAAATCTACCGCTTGCGTTTGAAACCGAAACATCAAATTGCAATGTTTTAAGGAAATCACAGTGGCAACGCTGTTTGCTCATTTTACCTGCTAGTGTAAAAATGACCATGAAGTTTACAAATTTCATTAATTTTCGCCGGGGATGTTGTCACCGTTTTATCGCTGCTGCTTTTGTATTTGTTTGTGTTTTGGATTCATTTTCAGTGTTTTTTTGAACTAAAACTATTTAGAAGCTATTTATTAGCCATCTACAATGGTTCATCAGTGTGTGGTGTGTAAGAAATTCGACTTTTTTAACCCCGGATTAATATTTCGTCGGTAAGTGAGATTAATGAGGTTATGTTTTTTTAGGTTGGTGTAGCTAATTCTATATTTTAAGTAAATTTTGCAAAAAATTTCTGAATTATCTGAATTTCTGTAAAAAATACCTGTAACGCTTACCTATTTATGACTAATGTTAGATCGAAATTATCTAAACGTATACCTCATTACAGCGTTGCCATTTTTTAAAGCCATCTTCTAACTTATTTGAAACTGTGCATGATTATAAACAAATCTTGTTTTATGAATGGAATGTTTTGTCTCCGTCCTTCTGACGGGTAGTATTATTTAATTATTTGTCCCCTCTTTTTTACATGCGCTGTAAATATTTGCTACGATTTTTTGCTAGATTCTTCGAATGTTTACTTCTAATTATTGTCTGATCCGTCATGTAATTGATAGAAAAACATTATTAGCAAAACGATAATAAAAGAACACACAATTTTCTCCCCCGCGTTTCACGCCACTGTAGTGACAAACTTCGGTGTGCTTTATGGTGGTACGAGGAGCGGGACTGCATAAGAAATAAAATTAAACTAATGTAGTTTTTGTGTATTATAGGATGTCAAAGTTAATAAAACATATTTATTAATATATTTTATGCAAAACTCTCTGAAGACAGACCGGTAACCAATCGCGAATGAAAGTATGTGTGATTCCCCGACAGCAGTCCGCCGTTTATTTGTAAAAATGTCGCGTTTTGAGTCTTGAAGAGAATATTGATGTTGTGGAAGTTTGTAATTTGATAACAGTGATTTGGGCGAGTTCATTAACATTGATAGCAATGTACTATTAGAAGATGATAGTGACCCCATTCCTACCGATTATGTAGTCCAAACTGAAACCACATCACTATCTGACGACTCTGATGAAGAAGTTGAATGCAGTAATCAAACAAATGTCACCAATTATCACAAGCCATTAGTATGGTAAAGGAAGTATAAGAGTATGGAAAGAATAAAGGTGACTCTACAGCAATGGAATTGTTATCAGACTTGGAATTACATTTTCTACATTGCAAGTTTTAAAACGCAAACACGTCAAACTACGTTATTAGATTTTTTAGTACTACATCCTAACTAAAGCTGGTGTATTTTTGTTATGTTATGTTATGTTTATTTGTACATACATAGTAATAATTTCGCATATATATATTACCTATTAACAAATTTCCCATGGGCGGACACCTCTATTAGGCGGACACATTTAGACGGTCCCGTAGGTGTCCGCCCAAGAGAGGTTTCACTGTATTATGGAAATGATCGTTTTTATACATATTCACGTTTGTTTAGGCTGATTTGATAAGAGGCATCCCCCATAATATAAATATCATTATATGAAAATTTATTATATTACTGGTAAGCTCAGTTCTAATTGGAAATGACATGATTCTTTACTGTTAACGATTTTTACAACGCAATCAACGGCAACATAGCATAAATTTTTCTCGCATTCCTTCCGACGTTCAGAAACCACTGGCCAACCAATACCGCAGGTGACTTTTTCATGCTTTCGTTTTTTAGGTCTTAAAATTAATCAGTATATTCGATACGTACCGAGAACAGTCACAAGAAGAACTTTGCGCGATAATTTTCACCAAACGCCGATTTACCGCCAAGGTTATATATTATATCCTTGATAGTCTAAGACATGCCAGCGACAAATTTTCTTATATAAAACCAAATTTTATGGTTGGGTATAATAGTAATCCCTTCAACGATACCAGGGAAAACTTATATACGTCAAAGAAAAACAGGGAAGTACTGCAATCCTTCGATAATAAACAAATAAACGTGTTGGCCGCGTCTAACGTATTGGAGGAGGGAGTGGATATAACCACTTGTTCGATGGTTGTTAAGTTTGATCATCCTGAGGAATATAGATCTTACATACAATCGAAGGGTCGTGCTAGGAATCAAAATAGTTTGTATTACATGATGGTTGGACGTGACGATATGAAAAAATTTTTGGATCGGTACGGAGAATTTCAAGAAGTTGAAAGGCAACTTCAAAATGTAAGTACCCCTAAAAAATTACATATGTTTTAGGCAGTCAAAGTAACTTGTGTATCTTGGAACTGTGTATACAGGGTGTAACAAATTCGTCCTTCGCCATTGGGATTTCGGAAACGAAAACACAATAATATGCCTCAAAATAATCAAAAATAAATACAAAGGCTTTCAAAATACACATAGATTCAAAAGTTTTGCATCACTCTGATTCTAGAAGTAATTACGTCATATACGTTGTATAATTTGTGAAATTTAAAAAAATATAGCTCTAATAAAGTGTATGTCCTTCTCTGGCCTCAATGCAAGCTGGAAGACGACGCCGCATGCTGTGCGTAAGGTTAGCAATCCGTTCTTGTGGAATAGCCAGCCATTCCTCGGTAGCAACGACGACAAGCTCCTGGAGAGTTCTAGGGGGATTTCTTCTAACGCGAACTGCCCTAGAGAGCATATCCCAAGCATGTTCTATCGGGTTCATGTCGGGAGACAAAGCAGGCCACTCCAAGCGATTGATTCCCTCATTTTCTACGTATTCATCCACAGCTCTAGAACGATGGGGCCGGGCATTGTCGTGCATAAACACAAAATTGTTACCAACAGCCCCTCTCCACGTTCTAACATAAGGATGTAGAATATCCCTAATGTACCTGTCGCCACTCATTGTGCCTTGAACGTGGACTAACTCAGTACGCCCGTCAGACATAATAGCTGCCCAAAACATGGCGCTTCCTCCCTCGAATGGAGGCAAGGGGCGAGCATGGACAAGTTGGGTGGCTCTTGTTGTTTCTCTTCAAACACGAATCCGGAGACTATCGTTTACCAGAGAAATCCTGGTCGCGTCGGAAAATAGGACAGAATTCCAAGATTCGATTCGAGAATGCGTCTTCTTAGTGTAGAGAGGTATACGCAAACTCCAATTGCATGCGTAACATCTCTCTGAAGTTGTGGGACTGGCATAGTACGATTTCTCCGACTTGTTAACGTAATATAGCGGCCACGTCGTGGTCTGTCTCGCACAGAATTGTTCTCTAGATAGCGATTCAATATGCGAGATATCACTTTGAAAAACCCCTATTCTTTCAGCAAAAAATCTTTGGGAATGACCTTCCTCAACTAAAGCTACTATTCTTGCACGATCAATTTCAGATATTACTCGGCGATTCATTTTTACACACTTAGCCGAAAAATTTAACTGGCCAGCGCCAACAAAATACAACACTGAAAATGTTATCTTAAACAAATGTCTTGATAATATTTTTTTTGCTACAAAAATGGTATTGTTTTAACTGATAAACATGAAATAAACATTTAGAAAAATGAAATTATCTTAACATGCCAAAATCAGAGTGATGCAAAACTTTTGAATCTATGTGTATTTAGAAAAATCTAAAATTTTGCGTTTCGGTTTTTATTTTTTCCAGACTTTGTTCGAAGTCGTGGTCTGTAATGAATGCGTCATGGAGTACCACATGAAAATAATAGGTTTGAGCTATTAGACTATAAAATATATTTGACGAAAGATCTTTTATAAAATATTTTTTAGCCATTTCTTTGATAATATTTCTTTTTGACCAGTATAAGTAGTACTACACTGTCAAAGAACTTTGTCAATTTTTGAAGGAACTTGTTACGTGTATAATTGTCAAATTTTTTAGTCTATACCGACCTCAAAATGTTGGTGGTTAATGAGATACAGGTTGTTAAAGTTTAATTTCTAAATTAATATTTTTTTCATAGCTTGAGCTGTTTTTAAAATATAGACATGAAAGTTTGTAATTGGGACTTTTTGGAGACGAGTAACATGAATCTATTCCTGTTTTTCAAATAACTCTTAGCGGGCGCTAATTGCACCCTGTACGTCATATCACCCAATACTTTTTGCGGGTAACGTTATTGTGATTCTGATTCAACATACTGAAAATTTGTTATTTTAGTTTCTTATTGGCAAGAATCAGTTAAGGAGAGAGCCGAGTGTAAGGGCTATAAATGACATGTATCAAGAGGATGAACTGCCACCCTACTATGTAAACGGTCCAAACTCGGCAAGAGTGGATATGGTTTCAGCCATTTCTCTATTATGTTCTTACTGCAACTCTTTACCTTGCGACAAGTATACCGTTTTGGCGCCAGACCTATTTTTCGAAGAAAGGCAAATGTCAAGTGGCGACGTGCTCATTAGCGTTACTATAGTACTACCGACATCTAGTTCTCTGGTAGATCCCATAACGGTAAGACATAGTTACAGGGTCACCTTACACTAGAGATAATGCTTCCGGAAATGTCAACACAGCTGTGAGCCACCTCACCTTTATGTCGGTTACAGAGAGCGTATAAAAAACCATGCACAAAGCAAACAGTTTGTTAGAAATTTAAATGACTAAAAAAAACGTCTCAGCTTCGTTTACAAGTTAAAACCAATTTTACTATTTTAGGTACTTTCCAAAATCACTAAAATTACTAAAAATTATTCGTTTTATTTTTAGGGACCCTTTATGAAAAACAAAAAATCTGCCAAAAGAGCAGCTGCCCTAAGGGCATGTGAATTGCTGCATAAAGCTGGTGGGCTGGACGACCATTTGTTACCTAGGAAATGTGTAATTAGAGATGAAGACGTGAATTTCTTATTTAAACATTACCCGGCGAAGAAAGAGGAGATGGCAGGTACTAATAAAAATAAACGGCTTCATAAAAAACAGGTAAATATGTTTAAATATTCATTTTATTGGACTATGTTTATACAGGGTATGAAAATTGCTTAATATTTAAGTGGGTGATTCCTTGGGTGTCCTACAGGAAGCCTACATACTTTTTATTTTTTAAATCGAATGCAAAAATCCCGTTATACCAAGTGTTGCCGCACCATGCACAGCTATTTTCAGTTAACAAGTGTATGTAGGTCAGTAGGCGGGCAGTAATGCCAGATCACAACGTGCCTCGACCCAGGTCGTTGGAAACCGGTGCTCAAACGCGGCTTCTTCAGTTTGTTTTGATGTGCGATAGGTCGCGTGCGTCTCTGAAGTCCCTTAAATTCCCACATGTTTCAATACGAGTTGTAAACGTTTAGGTATTTCTGGATTTATAAATAAGGTGTTCAATTTACCAGTAGTAGCATTACCATATGAGCCGTTGAGCGGCGTTTGAGCAGATTTGGCATCACTGCTACCCAACTGACCTACATATACGTGTTTATTGAAAACAGATGTATATTGTGGGACAGCACATGGGAGCAAAGGTTTTTACCTAAGTATTTAGACATTCGATTTAAAAAAAGGTTTCTCTAGGACCCCCTAGGAGTCGCCCATTTAAATATAATAAGTCAATTCTATAAAACCCTGTATAATCGGTATACACTAACACAAGGTACGATGTCACGCAAGGATGCGTTATCAAATAAATATCCTCCAGACTGGCCAATGTACCATTGTGTCGATAAAAAACTAGGACAGCAAAATTTCTTATTTTCGCCTTGACTATTAGGAATTATTTACTGTCGACTGTGGTACCAGTAAATGTCATATTCAAATTTTACATGTCAACATAGATTGTCACTTTATCATTAACTTGTCAAGCACATTTTTTTAAATATGCCACAATTAACCCCCCAGCAAAAGGCTATTAACTACAGGCGGTTGCGAGATGGTGCTTTTATTAGGAATATTTCAGGCGAAATGGAAGTAAATACCGGGTTGTTGGCAAAACAAAAAATAGAAAGGCATCGAGCTATTATTAGGAGCAGTTTCAGGTTCCGCCAGAATGTTTGCTAAAGATAAAAATAGAAGAATACTAATTATCCAGAGGTAATAAACAGGAATGTTCTATAACAAAAATTTGTTGCTACAACAAATTTTGTGATTGTATATTTTTTACTTCCTGTTAAATTTCTTTTATTATTCAGTTTTATTTTTATTTTTTGGCGATATTAAATATACCTACTTTAAATATGTAAAGCATTTGACTTTTTCTTAACAAAAAATGCGTAATACATTTAGTTCCTCCTGCTCAACTTTAAAAAACAAGAAACATATTTTGATGCCACCTCGTATCGCAAAATACAAACCTTAAATTATGTAACCTAGGTTACTTTCTAAAAGTCAGGTGTTTTTACCTTTACAGCTGTCTAGCACCTTTTATAGTCTATGAGATATGTATTTCCTTTCCCAGTTTTGAGATTTTGCTGTCCTGGTTTTTTATCGGCACGATGGTACGTACTATAAAATACAAAAACGAAACACCGCAGCACTGACAGGTAGAGATTGAAACTATCTATAGTCGCACCATCGACAGTGATCCACTGACTAGCAATATTTAATAAATAGGTTTTAATTCGTGATACCACCCCCGGAACGGCTAGAAATCTTACCTTGTGTTTATTGTATCATGTTGTATAATATTTATTATTAAGTTGATACTGGTCGGTGGTTGATACTCTTCTATTATTTCTTTGTAGATTCCTTTATTCGTTAAGGGTCCAATAACGACCAACCATACAGTTAAATTGCATATTATAAACTTGGAACCTCAATTTGAAAGACGAGACGAAATTAATCAAGCGACATTCCATGACATTTACACGTCCAACTTGTGTTACGGTTTAATAACGCCCCATGCAGTACCAGCCGTTTGCGAATTCCCGATTTACGTGTCCTTAGGAAGCCTTAAAGTTAACCTCAAAGTTAACGTTTCAGAATGTCAATTAACCGAGGAAGATATTAAAGACATCAAGGAATTTAACGTCATCATTTTGAACGACGTACTCAAATCGCTAAGAGAGTTTTTGATATTTGACAATGGAAAAAATGCAGAGTCTATGTTGCTTGTGCCTGTCAATAAAGAGCTGGGAATTATTGATTTTGGTGTGTTGAGAGAGCATAAAGATATTAAGAGCACGTGGACCGAGTTGACCGCCGATGAAAGACTGAACCTTAATGTCACCCAGGAGAGTCATTTAAGAAAAATTGTTTCGCCGTGGTACAGAGATATGGGCGTAAGTTTATTTTGTTATTGTCTTGTTTTATAGGTAGATGGTCGGTACGTCGTAAATTAAGGACACTGCAAACTTTTCTCTTCAATATTTAAAAGACTATTTGGGTTTTAATATTTTTTTTTTGGGTATCATTTAACTGGTTAGCAAAATATTTTTATTTTTGCGAACAGAAAAATGTAATCGGTCAGCCAAAATGGCTAGTTGGTCAGCAACTTGACAGCAAATATTTCTGAATCGGTCAGTAATTAATGTCATACTAGAGTGCTCTAAATTATTTTGATACACAATCAGCGGGTAAGCAAAATATTTAATCTTGGTCATCAAAAAAAAGCAATAAAATGTGAAATAGTGCCAGTGCCCTGGGAAAACAAGGGAAAACCCGCCTCCGATACACCTTTTGTAGCCGATTTCCTTCTGTATTCGGCAAAAGAAAACACAAGAAAGTTACATAAATCGACAGTGCCCTGGGAAAACAAGTGAAAACCCGCCTCCGCTACCTTTTGGGCCTTGACTGCTATACCGAATGAAAACACACGCACGCAATCATATCACGAGACTACTTTCGCTCCGTCCACAATAATGAACTTTGCCGATTATTCAAAACAAACGCATTCCAATGATTTATATTGATACCCATTCTTTTAATATGCAAACCTCTGAAGTAAACTGCTTGTAGACATGTTTTTTTTTCTACTGACCAATTGTAAAATCTTGCTGACCAAGTAATCATTTCGCAGCTCGACTGTTAATTAAGCGAACACATGATATTACGAGCGGACTGATATCGGTTAAATTGTTGACAGTTTGTAGCATTTTTTTGCAGAACAAGTGTTGCAGCCCGATTTTTATTTATTGCAAGCAAAATCTGTTTATGCTGATCAAATGAAAATAAAAAATTAAAAAATATAAAACTAGTGCAACTATACTGGATATTTTTCTGAAAAATATAATTTTTGGAATTTTGGCTCCAAACTTTGCAACAGAGCATGAGACTAAAATCGAAATAACTTTTTTCGATATCTCGTTATCTAATTCCAGTTTTCCATGACCAAATATATGTTGTTTTAATTTTGTGTGACAAATGTCAAAATCATTTTTTATTTATTATGCAGAAACAATTGGCGTAAAAAGTTTTTCTTAATATTTCAATAATAAAAAAGTTTTCCGTATGTTGCGAGCTTGTTGCTGGTCCCGGTATAAATATTTCTTTAAACTTTCTTTTAACTCTTATTCGTCTTCTTTTTATAAAGTACGTACAAGAAATTTTGGTAATCCTTGTGTTTTATTAGATTATGTAATTCAGTAACTTAATAACCTGGTGTTTGAGAAAAACTATTTCTTCCATATTTGGCAGAAAATCTGCTTTATTTTAGGTGCCATTCTGCGCAGTATTCCTGCAAAAGTTAACCGTTTAATCCAGGGTCCAGTAGACTTATTTAAATTTGCTTGGTTAAATTACAATACAAAGTCCTATTGCTCTGCTCAAGGAACACGTATAGTATAGTTTACATTATACCGTTGACCCTACTGCAATAAATCAATTACCTGTTTAAAGGCCATTATTTGGCCCTAACAAATACGCAATAAGTGGGTGCTGGGTCGGCTTGAAAATATAGCTATCTACATATTGATTTATTTTTATTTTGAATTAGAAAGACACCCACTTAAATTGGTATAATAATTAGGGATGCAGGTAAATAAAATTTGTATTCCGGCTCTGCCCGAAAAGATGCAAATTTGGGACATTTTATGGCCAGAAGGATAATTAGGGACAAGAAGTGATACAACTTAACCGTAAAATATTCTACTCTACCAGAATACCATCTTGGTAATGAAAATGCCGTTTGAGAGGACATTAAATAGTTGATGCGAATCTCCTTTTCTACTACTTTATTATTTGTTTGTTACTTTTGTAGAGAGAGCTTTACATTGTAACAAAAGTTGAGGTTAATCAAACTGCTAAAAGCAGGTTTCCAAAGAATGAAAGACTTGAAATGGAGGAAAAACAAGAACCGAAGCGGTTAAAAGTGTCTAACGAAGACACTTCCAGTTCAATTAATGTGAAAGACAGTGTATGTGTCCTTATAATATTATCAGTTCGTTGGAGAAGGATGTTGGGTATGTTTACTTCGGGATCCAGAAAATTTCGTACCTGGATATATCATCTAGGTATCCTACTCCTTATTATATTTTACCTGTCTTTATTATCACGAGCCTCGCTACTCTTCTTGTGTGGCGTGTGATCAACTTTATATTTTACAGGAATTTTAAGCTTCAAACATTTTACAATGAATTAATTATAGATTGTAAAAAAGTGGGGTATAATATTCTGAACCCAAATTTATCAATGGTCCTCCTCCAACAAGTGAACTTATTTACTACATATGACAATCGTCTACTATTTTTTTCCATTGATTTACCATCTTTATGGGTTGAACAACATGGGTACACTTTTCAGTAGGTGATATTATTTTGGAATAAAATAATTTATGAAATCGATTCCGAAAAATAGGTTAGGGTGGGTTTACACTTGGTTCCATAGAAAAGTCTTATGAAATAATTTGTTTTTCTCCCATTAGTCTTTTTTGTTCGTCTGGCAGGGCCGTTCCCGATGGGGTCTACAGCTTAACGTGGGCTCCGAACCACGATCCTCGGTCTTACGCTGCTCCCCCAATTTGCTATCGACCCTTGTTTCTCGCATTGTGGAATAACCTAACGACAAAATAGTTAGGGTCGTATTCATAGTCGACACTTGAGGGGTCCTCGGCACTCAAGTGCTCCTTAAGTCAACGTTGTCAGTTTGACAAAGTTGACTAAGGAAAGCCTAAGGCCTGAGGACGCCTCAAGTGTCGACTATGAATACGGCCCTTAAGTAATTGTCAGTTTTTGAGATTAAGACCATTTTTTTAGATACAAATTTTATGGATGTGATTGATGTTTTGATGAATTACCTCATAGACGTCGAGGAAGATATGTATAATAATCCACAAAAAAATTTGTTCGGGTTTTTTAAAAAATTAAAAGAATTTTGGAAATCGGTTCTAAAAGGTTTATTGGAATATCTTGGTCATACGGAAATAAATTATAAATTATGTAAAAGCCCAATGATACAACAATTTCTTATAACCATGTTCAACCTTCTCTGGCATAATGTATGTTTTAACCTGAAAATGTTGTTTAATCGATAAAGAAGGCGAGGGACAATGTTGCTTCTTTCATAGCTTAATGACTAACTAATGGTTTTAAACATTTACACATATTCTTAAAGATATTGATTTTTCCCTTTTTCTAGGATTACTTGGTAACAGAACTTTCTCTAAATAAAACAGCCAAAACTCCATTTCCCAATGAAGCGTACTCGTCATTCGAAGAATATTACCGGGATAAGCACGATGTGGGGCTCTTGAATCCCGGATTGCCACTTCTTTATGTGAAATCTTTGACCAAAAGGGTGAACTTTATTAAGCCCCAAGGAGCTCAAGCTAAAAAGAAGAGAGAGAAAACCTATGAAGATCTTGAGATTCATTTAATTCCCGAGCTTGTGGTTAAGCAAGAATTTCCAGCGTCACTTTGGATTCAAGCTAATTTGCTGCCTACAATTGTATCGAGGTGAATATGATGTTTTTTTTATTCGGTAATTTTCGGCTGTTTGCGCCGTTGCGATGTTTCCGGCAATATGTTAATAACTTTATAGCATATCATACAATAATGCCCTTGTTGTTGGAAACGTTTAGTTAGTAGTAATATGTGTAATAATAACATTAGTAATATTGATTGTATAGGGTCTGCTTATGCTTTCTGTGCTTTTTATTTTAATCAGAATACAATGTATTTACTTTTGTTTCCTTTAGATTATCCTTTATGTTCCGTTTGGAAGAATTCAGAGCGAAAATAGCTAGAGAGACGAACCTGGGACAAGAGGTAGTGTTAACAAAAAAACCTCTCGAACTAGACGATTATTTATTGAATTACGTTCCGCACATGGACGAACCAAAACCAGTCAATGTTTTGGTTCCGGAACCTAAAGATGTTGTTGCCGTTCCTATGTTCAGTAATATTAACGTCAATAGAGATTACACTAGGAAAATGCTCGAGATGGAATACCCTTGGAAGGATACAGATGAGCCCAAAGATATAGAACGTGTCTTGGATGTTACTATTCTCGATATCGATTACTTCGAGAGATTTATATCGAAAAAAATAAAAGAAGCCGATGTTCTGCTCAAAAACGAAGCGCCGAAAAAGCAACAGAAGCAGCTAGCGCTTACATATTACAAAGATTTTGTAGAGAAGCCGATAAAACTCCTCGAAACGAGGAACGTATCCGTAGGTCCCGAGCTGAGTTTGATTTACAAGGCAATGACTACTGCCAAAGCCAATGACATTGTTAATATGGAAAGATTGGAGACTTTGGGGGATTCTTTTCTTAAGCTGTTCGCCTCGGTAAGTTATTTACTTTAGATAAATCGATCGGAACAAGAAAAATTTTTGTACTGGATTTTCTCCAATCTTCTCATACTAGAAATTGAATATCTCCAGTTGTACTTATCATATCAATGTAGGGTCTTTTTTATTTAACGCTTTGTTATGTTAGCTTTCGAAGTGCATTAAAAAATGGGCATTGTGAACAATTGCAAAATAATAGCAATTTTAACATGCTCGCCCCCACACCTTAAATTAATTTTTAAAAATACCGTTTTGTTCTTTATCCTCTTATATTCAATCTATTTTACGAAAAAGTGGCACCTCTATGAGATTGGTAGTTATTACATATTAAGTTAAATAAAAGTACTTTGCTCTTGAGCCAAATTTATATCGACAAACCTCGTATACGACTGAAAAAATTTAACATCTGATGGTTTCATTTTAGGTTCTGGACCATGCAGAGCTGTTTCTAAAGAATAACTTTTTTTCGTAAAATTAATTATTTATTTATTTATTTACTTTACCTGCCTTACACGTACAGGGTGTCCCATTTTCGATACTTTTATAGGGTATCTCCGTAACTGTTAGTGCTTTCAAAAAGGTAATGTAAGTGTCATGTACTCTTTTTGGGCCAAACTTAAAATGATAAAATCAAAATTAGAAAATTTTCGCTCGTTTAAGAGATACGGGGGAAAATCAAAAAATTGACAATTTCAAAATTACCCTATATTTTCTTATTTTTTTTTTATACAGAAGTTTCTTTATATTGATTGCTAAATAATATGCCGTTTTCAGAATAAGTATACGGGGTCAGGTAAAAAAGTTATTGGACTTACCCTAATTTTTTTTTAAATGGAACACCCTGTATATTTAAATCTGAAAATATACTATTTTAAATTCTCCTTTCAGATATATAACACACCATGGATGATATTGGTTTCCTAGGCGATTTATTTAAACTTTATACCTTAAAACCAAAGTAGGCCATGAATCAAAAACTAATATCCTAGAGACAACTATGTTGACATTCTAGCTGTTATTAACATTTAACGTCAATTTCATTTCTTACATATTCATTTGTGAAAAAGACTTATCAACATTTTGAAAAATTTGATGATATCTATCATCCATTGTGTGTTATAAATTTGAAAAAGTTTAAAATGCTATCTTTTTCGATTAATATATACAGGGTGTTCCATTTTAAAAAAATGCGGTTAGGTCCGGCTAACTTTCTTACCTAACCCCGTATACTTATTCTGAAAACGGTAGATTATTCAACAATGATTATAAAGAAGCTTCTGTATAGAACATTTTTTTCTGTATCTCTTTTAACTTAAGAAAATATAGGGTAATTTTGAAATTGTCAATTTTTTGATTTTCCCCGTATCTCTTAACGGGCGAAAATTTTCAAATTTTGATTTTACTATCTTAAGTTTGATCCAAAAAGAGCACATGACACCTACATTACTTTTTTGATAGCACCAACAATAACGCAGATACCTTATAAAAGTTTCGAAAATGGCACCCCCTGTACATTTCCCAACTACAAGGCAGGACAAAATATATCTTCACACATTTTAATTTAACTTAAGATAAATAAAATATACATATGAAAAAAACATAATCTAAAGAAATGAAACAAGAATAAATTTACATCATAAATTTTAAAACTTATTTAGTTTTACAATAAAAACTTTAAGGGCAAAAAAATATGCAAACCGTATGATATATTTGAAATGCATAATAAAAGAGTTTCCCATATAGCGGCAACTTAAGCAGACACACAGTATAGTTGTTTGCCAAAAATTTAATTGCAATCTTTACGGTCCCCATTTGAGGGGTTCACACAAGAAAATCGTCCTACGTCATATAGCAGCATAAGATCATTTTAATTGCGCGTTATTATTGAGATCAAAAGTCAATGGAAGCTAAAAAGCAAATATTTATAATATTATTGGGCAAAAATCGTGAAAACATATTTTATATCAAATTTTTACTCCCAATAATAGACTTGGGAACAAACCCGAACAAACCTTAGCGCCGATAATTAATCGGCCATAGGTGTATCGGTGTCTTCGCAAAAATCATATCGGTTGATCACGTCGTCACGCTCTTTCGTTGCCTTTTGACCAAATAGTCATTTCCTCAATATATATTCCAAGAGTCTTAAAAGGCACCCGAGTAGGAGTGTTTTAAATTTGGAATAATTTTGTGTTTGTTAGGGGAAAAATTGGGTCTGTTAATTTCATTATTGTACAATGAAAAATTATTACCTAAATTTTGTTTTTTTGTAGCTTTACATATACCTGAAATTCCCAACATTTAACGAAGGCCTTGCAACCAGTCTTAAGGGGAAGTTAGTCAGTAACAAGAACCTGTATTACTTGGCAGTAAAAAAACGCATCGGTGGTCTATTAAAAGCTAACGATTTACAAATATCCGACTGGCTTCCACCTGGTTTTAAAATACCCGATTTGATTGAGCAGAGAATTAATAGTAAAGAAACGTCGTTAACCTCATTATACAGGGTTTCTATCCCAATAGAGGAACAAAGAACTGGAGATCTTTCACAGGACACCATCGAACGTATAATGGAGGAGCAGTCGGACGAAGATCCCAGTGAAGATGGGTTGATTAATAACGTGGCCTCGCTTTTTAAATCGAATTATCTCGGGGATAAAACGTTAGCTGATTGTATGGAGGCTTTACTGGGTACATATTTTCAGGAATGTGGTATTTTAGGTGAGCTAATATTTTTTTCTACGACTCATTACCCATTTTTCAATAATAACCATTATTTACAGTCGGTGAATAATAAGCTTTATTGTTTGCAGGTGGTATACAATTCTTAGAATGGATGGGTGTTATTCCCAAATCAGAAAATCTCGCCCAGCTCCTGGTAACGATTCCGAAAAACCCTATACTTAATAATATATCTACCATTGCAAATATAAACTTCCACATCCCGGACTGGCATCATATTGAAGTCGATATTCTGGGATACCATTTTAAAAACCGGGCATATTTATTACAAGCTCTCACTCACGCATCATATACGCCAAATAGAATAACCCAGTCTTATGAAAAGTTGGAATTCCTTGGAGACGCCATTCTGGACTTTTTAATCACCTGTCATATATACGAGTCGTGTGGTAACTTGGACCCTGGAGATTTGACAGATTTAAGATCGGCCCTGGTTAACAACAACACCTTTGCTAGCTTAGTAGTTCGGTGTAACTTGCACAAGTATATGTTGATGATCAATGCCAAATTGCAGGCTATGATAGATCGATTTGCCGAGTACATCGAGTCGAAGAAGTATGTGATTGATGACGAGGTATTGATATTATTGGAGGAAGATGAGCCCGGGCTTCATTTAGCCGAATATATTGATGTTCCCAAGGTAGGGTGAGGTATTTCATAAATTAGTATTTGTATGAGCTGACAAACATACAAGAAAATATTACCTAAGAGAAGAGAAAGATTTACAAGTGGCCCGTTGAGAGACACGTTTTTAATAAATCCAGTTTTATCTAAAATAATAAATTTTCCTCGAAGCTCAGGTGTAGGGAATCCAATCCCGCAAATGCTGGATTCCGCGGTGATTTCGCGGGATTGACATTGCGGGATTAAAGGTGCGGGATTTGCGGGAGTCGATGTGGGTGCTGTATGTTAATAAAAAATTGTTTTATACAATTAGAAACAGAGTTGAGTAGAAGGAAAATATTTATTGCATATAGGTACAATACAATAGTATGACTAGTTTAATGGTTACATGTTACATTGATTTTGAAAGTATTTTCGGAGAAAAGATAACATGTTTAATGTTTCATCTTTTAGATTTGATCTTATTTTATTGCACATGTATCCTGCGGCTGAAAACGCGCGTTCAGCTTCGACACTTGTCGGCGGAATAGATTTTACACAATTTGTGGCCCTCTGATTCGAATAGTTGGCCCATATCCGTCGATGTAATAAACTTTCCAAAGGGTATACCATCTTTAGCTACCATTCGAGACACTCTTTCCTCCTTCCGAAACTTTTTTCTCAGATGAGAAAAAATCTGTAATTTTAATTTTCTTAGGTAGCACAGAAGAACCACTAACATCTGAGCGCTTAGCAATAGAACTAAACCAACTACTTGAACTGCTGGTACTAGCTTTCATTTCCTGTGTTATTTTATCAATATCAACACTACCGCTGCTGCTCTGGACTTTCAAATTAATATTATGCTTTGTTTGTAAGTGGGTGTGAAGACCTTTAGTGGAACGAGCAGAGATTTTGATAATGCTATGGCTAGAGATGTAAAATTACCGGTAATTTAAAAATCGGTAATATTACCGGTAATATTACGCAATATTACGGTAACATTGGTAATTTATAAAAAAACAGCTTTTTAAGTAATACAAGTTTTTTTTATTTCAAAACTGTAAAAACATTACGAAAACCAATAAGAACGTTTTTTTAAACTAGTCAGAGTCAGAATGGACTACGTAATAGAGTGGATGATGGTAAATCATCCTCATCATCATCCCCAACCTCGTCATCTGATTCTTCTTTCTCTTTCGTTAATTGAGTCAAGTCTATAACTTCGAAACCGATATCTTCTTTTTCTATTTCTTCCTCAGTATCTTCTACTATTCTCGAATGAAACCCGATAAATGAGAGTATGGAGGAGCAGAAAAAAAAAAAAAAATTTCCAATGTTACCGATCTTGAGGTAATATTACGTAATATTACCAAAATTACGGTAACATTACCTCGGTAATATTACCCTTTACATCTCTAGCTATGGCATAACTTACATTTAGCTGTAAGACCATCTTCAGACTTTAAAAAATAATTCCAAACTAAACTTGAACCTTTATTGTCTCTGTAAACTACACTGACACTCATTTTTGTGATTGCTGTTTAAATTTTCAATAGCCCAGCATGGCGGGAAATCTCCGACGCGTCGACCAAAAATACCGCAGTTCATTGTTTGCTATCCCGCAAATCCCGCGGGATCGATGAGCTCAATCCCGCAGGTTTGCGGGATTAAAGTTTGGGTGCGGGATTGGATTCCCTACTTTTTTTTTCAGATTTTCAATTTTTTGTCACAGATTTGTTCAAGGTTGCTTTATCCCTAATTCATAGGACCTAAATATTAAATAATTAACCTCATTAAAATCACATATTTGCATTAAGAAAAATTAATTTTAATTTAATTGTTACAACATACACGATGTCCCTGGATGGGTTTAGCTATAACACAAGTGGACTTAATTTTTAATTCGACCAAAAATCATTATTTATAAAAAATTTAGTTTTTGTATATAGGAAGGTCAAAATCTTAAAACAAAAACTTTAATTTAACCTTAATTTTTCATTTTAAAGAAATATGCCATTAGGAAATGTTCGCTACCTTTCTCATCATAATTCAAAAGACAATTTATTTTTGTCTAATAAATACAAAGATGATTTATTCTGTGCGTAGTGAGAGTGGGTGAGAAGATGTCTAGAAAAGTGTGTAGAAGTTGGGTGGTTTTACGTTGAATAAGAACTTTTTAACTAGTTTAATTAATACTACAAATAATTATGTTGACCTCCACTGTACACAAAAATATTTTTTTTTAAATCTTGAATACGGCAAAAAGGTAATTCTAACGAACATTTCCTAATGGTATTTTTATTTAAACTGAATTTTCTTATGACGAATCTTAATTTTTTTACAAGTGAAATTTTTTTATAAAGAATGACTATTTATCGAGAAATTAAAAATTAGGTCCATTTGTGGTATAGGTAACTGCATCCAGGGACACCCTGTAGATGGGTCTGTTGACTAATTTCCAATAACCATTCATACTTTAAAAGTCTGTAAGTGACGAGACAGTGACGGAAGGAAAAAAAATAGAGAAATAATTGCAAATTTTAAAAATTCTCGTGTTCTATTTATAAATTTGTCAAAATAAATTTGATAATTTAATAATGTTAATATATTTTTAGGTTTTGGGTGACATTTTCGAGGCGCTTGCGGGTGCTGTATATTTAGATAGTGGCAAAGACTTAAAGACGGTTTGGAAAGTTTTCTATCGCATAATGTGGAAAGAAATCGACGCCTTTAGTGAAAAGGTTCCAAAGAATTTAATTAGACGATTGTACGAGTGGGATCCATCCCCACATCCAATATTCGGGTAAGAAAGTTTTTCTAAGATTGAGTATTTGTTCTGGTAAAGTGATGGCCCGTGATGCTCAAATGTAGTGACGAGAAATTCCTTAAATTTATGGTATAAAACTCCTATTTTTAAACAATTTGCAAAGTAATAATTTATCTATGTATGTTGATAGTCAATTTTCAGGCTTTAGATTCAAACTTATATCTATTTCAAATTCATTCTCGCACTAAATTTACTGCGTTTTTGTATCATTTAAAATCCCATGGTTAATTTTTATATACTACTTACAACATCGCGTGTCCGCGCCAGTCTAGTCTAATCGGGGAATTACCCATTTAGCGATACATTGAATTACGGGGAAGTACCGTTATTTAAGTGGTAATTCATTTCAGTTCATTTTATTATTTTGTATACTTTAAGCATAGGTACTCATCCTCGATATTATTTTGTAATCGGTTGGCTTATACAGGGTGTTTGCTTCCATTTGAAAGAAAAACGAATTTAGAAGTTTAATTCCAGTTTTGCGCTTAAATTGTGTGGTTTATCGACTCGAATAAAGAGTACCTTTTTATTATGTATGTTTTTGTCTTTAAAATGACATTTTTTGAATAACTGAAAATAAAAAAGACACGCCTCTGGTGGCACAGTAGAAAAAGATTTTTATAACAGAATGACGGAAGTCGTTAAGTGCCTGTGCCAAATATCGCCTTGATAGTTTCAAAACTAACCGCAAGTTAGAAGTTAAGAATAAGAAATTGAACTTTGGCAGGCTAGAACTCGAAAAGAATCGAGTTTTCGACGTTTTGTTATATGATTTACTACCCTTATTCATGTAGAATTACCTCTCCAAGTATCTTGATGCAGTATGCGAACACTTTGTATATTTCGGGATTTCAGTAGCTTACTGAAAAATCACTAAAAAACTTGCAAAATTTCCTGAATATTTTTTTTTTTTTTTTTTTTTTTTTTATGATCAAACACAAGCACTATAGGAAAAATCCTTTAGGGCACTCTGGGAGTGGTGCGTGTGCGCATAAAGCGATTCACGTTGGATTTGAATCGTTGGAGGTTATATTCGTTGGGAAAAACGACCTCGGGAAGGTCGTTCCACAAGGATGAAGTCCTCCAGATGAAAGAATTTTTAAATAATGAAGTTCGAGGAGTACTAAGCTTAACCACATACGGATGAGCGGCAGTGGTTCGTCGTGTATTTCTGCTATTCGTCGCTCTGGGCGGAATTAAGGGGGCAAGGTCAGCCGAGCACCTTCCATGAAAATATCTGTAAAAGAGAGTCAAATCCCCAACCTGTCTTCGATGTTCTAGGCTGTCGAGGTTCTTCGTCAGCTCGTGGTCTCCGATCAGACGAATAGCCCTCCTTTCGATGGAATCCAGTAGCCGAAGAGTATGTTTGGGTGCAGAGCTCCAGACATGAGAGCAGTATTCTAGTGATGGTCGAATCTGGGCTTTGTATAGTGTCAAAAGTTGTTGAGGTGTATACAACTTTCTGGTTCGGAAGAGTACGCCAAGCTTCTGAGAAGCTATCTTGGCGATTGCCACAACGTGGTTATGCCAAGACATATTTCCTCCCAGATTGACACCCAGCAAATTAATAGATGAAGCCAGTGGGATTGCGTGTCCGGCCATGACTATTTCCGGTTCTGTAATGTTAACCTTTTTAGAGAAAACTGCTGCCTGGGTTTTTTTAGCGTTAAATTCGACTTGGTTACTGTCACCCCAAGCCAAAATTTCTTCCAGGTCTTTGTTGAGGCGTGATACTTCATGCTGTCTGCGAAGATGTGCGTCGGCAGCCGATGTTTGCGCATTCAAAGAGAAAGATGAGAAAAGTGTGCTATCGTCAGCAAAACTAAATATCGGATTTTTAGTTTTCACTAGAAGGTCGTTAATGTAGAGTAAGAAGAGAGTGGGAGACAATATGGACCCTTGAGGAACACCGGCATTGATGGTGAAGGTGTCTGAGAGAAATCCGTCAATCCCCACTTGCAGAGAGCGGTCCTTAAGAAAGCTAGATAACCATGCACAGAATCGACTGGGCATACCATAGGATCGCAGTTTACTTAGAAGCCCCTCATGCCAAACACGATCAAAAGCTTTAGAAATATCCAGCGCAACAACCCGAGACTCCCCATGATGTTCGATTGCGTTGTTCCAAATATGGGTGACATAGGCTAGAAGATCTCCAGTTGATCTGGACTTCCGAAAACCATATTGATGATCGCTGATGATGCTGAAGCCTTCCAGGTACTTTAGAAGATGTTGGTTAATAGCTTTCTCCATTACTTTTGATATAACTGAAAGCAATGCGACTGGTCGATAGTTGTTAGGCAGGGTTCTCTTACCTTTCTTTGGAATAGGCTGGACTCGCGCCGTCTTCCAGCAAGATGGAAATATTCCTTTTTTGTAGGATAAGTTGAAAAGTCTACAAAATACTGGTGTTAGTTCATCGGCGCATGTCTTGAGAACTATAATAGGAATTTCGTCTGGACCAGTAGCTTTTTTGACGTCGAGTCCTTTCAGGATTCGTTTGACGGGACGCTGACGGAACACGATCTCGGTCATTTCGGAATCAACTGCAGGAATGTCGGGTGGTGTTCTTCCCTGGAAATCTACAGTGGAATGCGAAGAAAATAGTTCAGCAAGTAAGTTTGCTTTGTCTCCGGCTGTGGATGCTATTGTACCATCGGGACGTATTAGAGGTGGAATAGTTGATTTGGTAAAATTTTGGCTGACGGCCTTAGCGACTGACCAAAAGGACCTTGATCCGTTTGGACAGTCAAGAAGTTTGTTTTTGATCCTCACGTTATGGGCTTCTTTGCTTTGATCTATTGTTAGCTTACATTGGTTTCGAGCGGTAATAAAGATGGTACGATTCTCAGTGGTAGGATTTTTACGCCACTGTCGGTAAGCCAGATTTTTTGATTTGACAGCACGCTCACAATCCTTGCTAAACCAGGGCTTGCCGTTGGAAGGGCGTTTTTGGGAGGAGGGAATAAATGCTTCCATGCTCGTTACAATGACGTCGGAGACCTCCCCAGCACAGACGGATGGATCATCAGAAGAGAAGCATACGCTCATCCAAGGAAAAGTCCGAAAATGGTCTTTCAGGTCTTCCCACTTGGCCGATCTGTAATGCCATATCTTGCGAGGTTTAGGAGGTTGTTCAGAATTAATTGGTAGTTCGCTTAGAGTTGAAATAAGTTTGTGATCGGAAGATCCTAACGGAGGCTGTACGGTGACTGTATATAGATCGGGATTTGACGTTAAGAAAAGATCCAAAAGACTAGCAAAATCTCCAGCTCGGTCTGGAATCCGCGTTGGTTCTTCTACGAGTTGAGTTAGACCAGAACTGATCGCGAAGGATTCGGCCTCGCGGCCTTGCTCATCGTCTGTATTTGAAAATTTAAGCCAGTTGACATTGTGGACGTTAAAGTCACCAAAGATAGCAATCTCGGCATTTGGATAGTTGGTTTGCACGAAGTCGATTGTATTGGCTAGTGATGAGAAAAGGTCTCTGTAATGGGTATCACTTGGAGGACGGTAAAGGCAGCAGATAAACTTGGTGATTTTCGGTGTTGATATTTTAAACCACATTATATCAAAGTCTTTCGGTTCCAGTGTAGGTTCTCGTTGGCAGCAGAGATCATCTCGAATAAAAAGACACACGCCGAAGTTGCGTCGGAATCGGAAATGAAAATCGTATCCAGGGTATAAATAGCTGACGGTGTTTGTTGACGATCTGACCTTTGTCTCGGTCAGTGCGAGTACGTGAGGCTTGGAAGATTGTAAGTGCTGGTGGACTGAATTGATGTTCGTGTTAAGCCCTCTAATATTGCAGAAATCAATTTTGAAGTTGCTAGTTCTGGGTTGGTTAGCAACTGCAGGTGCCACACCATTTCTTCGTTGAGTGTTGTTAGATCCCAGTAAATTGTCGGAAATGGTTGTTTTTTGATGAACTTCGCTTGATGGGGCCCCAAGTCCAGCCCCCGCCCGGAGATCCGAATGGGGGGCGAGTTTACCTCCGGAGTATTTTGGGCCTGGAGCTTCCATCATGCTATTTTTGGGGGGCCCCACCCTGGTAACCGGAAACATCGGCACAGCAACGAAACGTCAACTCAATGAGCAAAAGTTAGCTCAAGGAGCAAACTTCACGCCACCTAAACCGATGCAATGGTATCTCACCGGGCGATGCCGGGTGGGCCAACATCTTCCATTTACTATAAATATAAATAAATAAATAAATATAAATATAAAAATAAGCCATAGAACAAGGGGGAAATATTTACTATTAAAACTCCTAATAGCATTTTTTTATTTTTAAATAATTCTAACAAATAAACGAATAGAGATAAAGTAATAGGGGTAAGCCCTTTAAAAAAAGCATAAAAATTGATTAAATTTTGTCCCCTTGCCTTGAGCGCTCTTGTTCGCAAAATATTTGTTTGTTTTGTTGTTGTTTTGTTTCTTTGTAATCATTAATTTACTGTTTCAGAGTTCCTGCAGCCGTAGAGGGCGGAAAAGTGATGATGCCTCTTCAGTTCATGCTGAACGGCCGGAAGCAGCAAGTATATGGATTTGGGTCGAATAAAAATATGGCAAGAAAAGCCGCAGCAAAATTAGCTCTGCGTCAGCTAAACTGAACTTGCAATTGTTGCTAATCAAAATCTATGACTGACTGCTTTAGAAAAGGAGATAGAAGGCAATATTTTTATATCAAAGAATGAATGAATTTAATTATATTTGAAATTAATTGTGTGTTCGATTTAAAATCGACTCCAGATTTCGATAAGCCCTTTTCAATTGTTGTTGTTCTAATTTATTTATTGAAACATATAGTTATTGCGAACTAACTTACTATTTCCCATATTCATACCATTTTCCCTATCATTAAAATGATCCAGAATTAAGGGGTTAAACAACTACCTGGCGGTCAAGAAAACTGTTTGTTGTATCTAATTTTATAAAAACCGACTTCATTGTTTTTAGGGGAACCCCGCGATCTTATTTATACGAAAATATGTTTTGTAGAATTTTCATTCTTTGAAAGTTATTATATTTCCCTATATTTATTAATATTTTATCGTTATCGGAAAGTTACACACTACCTGCATAAAATATTGTCAGCGGATTCTACTTCTCGAGTAAAAATACAAAGGGATAAAATGTTGGCTGTATTTTAAAATACGGGATGTCAATTATTATTAATATCTCGCTTCCAGTAAAGAATATTACAAAACGGAGACACGTCAATTTTTATTGTGAATGGGGACGCTTTTAAAGACTATTTCTGGTAGATGGGTAGATGTTACCCTTAAAATCTTAAATGGGGATCAAATGGCACATCTTTATAAAGCTTATAAATCTTTTTCCAACGATGCCGTAATTTAATTATTTTTTGCGTAGTAGTTTCCAAGAAATCACGTTCTAAAAATGGACGTAACTAGGACTTGGCCACGAAGGTTGCAAATATTCATTTTGCAATTTTGCAATAAAATGGACGTATCTTTCCTATTTTTAATATATTTTCTAGAAGCAAAATATTAAAGGCGAGAAGTTTTTAAATTGAATTGCAGGAACATAAAACTAAATAAATTTTATTATAGGGTCGTTATAAACACTGATATCTATTTTCTAGTTGCAACATGGTAGTAAAGGGCCGGTCACAAAATACAGGGTGTTATGGAAATTACTTATTATATTTAAACCGGCAAATCCTGAGATGAAAATAAATTAAAGAAAAATACGTGCCCGCTCCTGAGGACCTTCGCAAGACGAAAGAAATGTCAAAGGAGAAAAGCTTTATAATAGAACTAGAACTAGCGGAAAGTCTATGTCTTTGACGCGCGTTATCACTTCTTTTTCAAACTTTTTAGAGAAAGAAAACTACAATTTTAAGGTACATACTCTCTTACCTTCGATCTTATTTTAAAATAATCCGTTTTATAATTAAATTCCATAAAAAATAACATACAAAAAGTATGTTCTTCAACAGAACCAACAGTAGATAATATCACACGAATTTGAAATCACATCACAACATTTATTATTATGAATTATTTCACAACGGAACGATCAAACCCGAACAAAACGTTTAAAATTCGTATACGTCAAGCCCGTGGAACCCTCGACAGCGTCATTCCACTCCCTAGTCTCGAAACATACTGAAGCAACGATAGTGGTGCGCGGTCGGTATCCAAGCAAGGGCGAGACACGCGGTCTGATCTGACATCACTGTTAGTATACTCTAGTGACCCACATTGTTGCTAAGTGAATCCAGATTTAACGGCGCGACAGTATGTGGGTAAAAAGGGTTTTTACCTTAGTATTTAGATATTCGTTAAAAAAAAGTATGTAGACTTTCTCTAGGACACCCAAAGAATAACCCATTTAAATAATAATATGGTAAGTCATTTCCATAACACCCTTTATAATATCGACTATGTCAAAAAGTGGGCCTCGTATTTTATTTCGGCCGGAATATCTTAAATTTGATTACCAATATCAACTTTCAATTCGCATTACGAATTTTTTTTAATAGTATGCTAGGAGAAGGGATACAAGAACTTTTACACCGCCTCTACTGCCTTGTGACTGTACTCTGTCATTGGGTTTAAAAACATATTTCTTAAAAGTTAAGAAAAACTCGACGTATTATGTCCATATAGGGTGAGTTTTTTTAACTCTTACAAGGCGTTATCTCGAAAACAGTTTAAAATATTTTCAAAGTTTTAATGATGTAATGGGGAGATGGCGGGCATACATTTTCGAACAAACCCCCTCGCTTCATTTTGAGGGGCGAGGTGTAACTATAGAATTTTAAATATAATGCTGTACTTTTGAGTATAAAATTTGAATCTATGTAAAAAAGGTATGTGTTATGGTAAGTGTACACAAATAATGGTAATTCTGTAACCTAAAGAGCAAGCCAAATATTTTTTTCTCTTTGGGTTTCATAATGGCTACATTATGAAATGCAAAAAAAATTAATAACCTGTCACTTTATGAAACTGAAATTTTTTATAGAAAACTTTAAAATACTAACCTTTAACCTTGCAAATAGATCATTTTTACTAGATGTTTATCTGAAATACCTATACTCGGAAATATATAACATGCTGACGTGTCCAACAACTAATTTCTAGTCACAACTATAAAACAACATAACCTAAAAATAATAGAAATATCTTCCAGTTTATGCTCTATTTCTAGAGTTTTATTCAATAAAGTACTATTTTTATTTTTCATTCAATATAGTATTATACTTATTACTTTATATATACATATTTATAGTTACTGTAGACATTTCCTGGGCACTGTGTCGACACAATATTTTGAACTTTGTTCTGCTCGCACCATAACTCAAAGTCTTGCATATTCTTTTAAAAAGTTTTTCTGCAATTTCTCGTATTTCTGACGGGAGTACAACTTTCTTCCTGACTCATTTTTATTAACTTTAATATATTTATTTTTAATTATGACGGATGGGAAGAAGCTTTGTTGTGTTCAATTGTTTCTATCATGGCATTTTCGATATTTGTAACATTTTATGAAATTGTAAAAGTATTGCCAACCCAAAAAGAAAATATTAATTCAAATGGAAAAAATCTACTAAATTTTTTTAAGGTTTTCAGACTTTAAAGACCCAAATAGAAAAAGTATTATAAAATACACGGTTCATAAGCCAATTAGAGCACTTGTACTTTAAAAACCTCCCCGCTTCGCGGGTCGTTTTCTGAATAAAACGCGTGCTATAAGATAATGTCTTATGAAACTTGTATCTTAATGTACTATTTTGTACACATTTGTAGTTTTTATGTACATTCGAATTTTCTATACAAAAGTATACGTAATTCTCTTTAAAGTCGAAAAGTTGGCCCACACCGTTCAAAATAGAGAGATGGGGATTAGAACCGCGTCCCTACATCTCCCGATTACCTCAACAAAATATGAAAATATTTTAAACATATTTCGAGATATCGCCTTGTAACACTTTAAAAAAACTCTCGTATCCAGTTTTATAACGATCGCTATAAATTAGGAAATTAATTTTTTGCTAACTAGAGTTCGTTTGTTATCTCGAAGCAAGTTCACTTTTCAATTTTATCAAATATTTTAAATACATTAAAATACTTTATAAATTTGAAAAATGAAACGGCTTCATTTTTATGTTTATTCCAATAATTTCTCCGCGTTCTGTGAAACTATCCATTACGAATATACAGGGTATTTTAGATATTTATATTCAATGAATTGATAATAAAATTAATAGGTGTTCCTTTTAGTTAGGTAATATATATAATAATAAAATCTTCGCAATACCCTGTATATTTAGAGGAGTTAACACAACGGAAAATTATGAAAGAATAAGCATTTATTAGTTTTGTATTGGTTGTAGTTATTATTATTCTGTTATATGGTCAAAATATATAAAAGTTGAAAGTTTTTTTTGCAGTTTTTTGATCGTCGATCAAGTTTTAAACTAAATATGGAGTTTGCCTTGATAACTTGGCCGACTTTACTCTGGCTGGGAATCTCGGCGGAGCAGAGGTTTCTTAACAAATAATCTGCGGCCGCTTGCTACAGGTATAAGAAAATAACGCATATTTTTTAAATAATGGTGCAGTTACCGACAGCGTTACTGCTGCTGTATGGCAATCTATTTTACCCGTGTATGGGTTAGCAATAATATTGAATGACGTGACGAAAATATGCTTGGTCTTTCTGAGATTTATGAATCTGAATATTTATGTTCTATAGGGCCTTCCACTTATAAGGGAAACAAACTTATATTTTCGGTATTTCTGAATTGACTCGTTTTGAATTTTGGTATGGTTACATATTATGATCCTGGGGCGCACTTTTCTATTGCTTAAAATTTCAGTTAACTCGTTGACGTACGGATTTATAGGGGTTTTAAAATAATAATTTAATAATACCTTTAGCGAGATTAAATTGTACAGCAGAGATGCGTTCGAGTTTAGCGGAAAAAGTAGAAATAGTGTACAGTACGCCACTGCTTTTAACGTATAGTATTTTTGTACATGAAGCAGTTAAACAGTACATTTAAATTATTATTTTAAAACTCCTGCTATAATATTTAAAATAACAAGATCCACATTAGAATAATTGGAATATATTTCTTAATACCGAGCAACAAGTTTTTGGGAATGGTCTTGGACAATACTCTGTCATGGGGGATCACCATTTACAGTATGTGATTGGTAAATTTAATAAGGAGTGCTACACCTTGCACATTTTATCTAAATACTTGGATAGACAAACGTGTAGAATGGTGTACGTCGCAAATTTCGAATCACGTATTAGATATGGCATTATTCTGTATGGAAAATGTAGGGATGTAGAACAGTTGTTTGTATGTCCAAAAAGAGTAGTGAGAACCATATTTGGTTATAATTTTAGAGAAAGTTGTAGAGGTAAATTTAAAGTGAATGGGCTTCTTACTGTCCCTGCAATTTACGTACAAGAAAGCATATTATTCTTTTTCAAAAATAGAGATTTGTTTAGAAGTAGTGAATCACAAAATGTATATTCAATAAGAACTTTGAATTATACGTTTACCAAACACAGATTAACATTGTACAAAAGTGGTGCATATTACAACTGTATAAAAAAGATACAATAAACTTCCACATCATATTAAAAATTGTGACAACATTAAAAAAGTTAAATAAAGTGTACTTAAGCTACTTAAAGACATTGAAGAATATTTAACAAACACGTCAAATCTATGATTCGCAATAATCTGCTGTATTTTTGACACTATTTCATTTTATGTTAAGTAATGTAATTCTGAAATAAAGAATGTTTATTATTATTATTATGAATCGGTACGCCACTAAGCTAACGTAAATTTTAAGCAATAGAAAAATGCAGCCTTGGATCATACGAAACCATACCAAATTTCCAAACAATCAATTCAGAAATACCGAAAATATAAGCTTGTTTCCTTTATAAGTGGAACACACCCTGTATGTACAAATAAAATTATTCATCTGAGTAGCTATTATCTTTGCGACTACAAATTAATAAAACGATAAGCCCCAAGAAAAACAATTTAATTGGTTCAGTCAATATTATTACATGTATTTGGCTAAAATGTTAAAAAAAAAAATACGGTAAAACTAATAGATATAAAAACAATAATTTCGTATCATATACGAATGCCATAAAATTACAAAAAGCAACGAAAATTAAAACTATTTGACTATTTTTAACGTTTAATTATTACATGTGTTAGATAAATTGTATTTTGACATTTATGGTGACACTTCAAAACCGACGGAAGTTTTGAAATTGCTTACTTTTCACAACTATACGAAAAGGACAATTTTTCCAACTGTTTACGAAAAGTTCGTTCATCATATGGCCCCCTACCGGTAGTTCATTTTTATAGGTGTATTTCTCATAATTAGAATCCGGTTTTCCCAAGTGATTATTAGATTAACTATTATTTTAAATGCAAAAAATTGGTGACGTTAACATATATGGGTGGAAAATTATAATAAAACAGTTTTTAACCAAAATTATTAGTGTAGGTGTATGTCGGTATAAAAATTTCTAAAAAATAGCACCATCTAGTCTAATTAAAATACATTATTTATGTATAAAGGCGTGTTAAAAACCTATTGTAATTTTTTAAAAACTAAGCTGATCCTGTCTTGGATAATTCGATACGACTGGCTATTCTCTTCCTCATTTCGAGATATCTGCAAAAAACATACTCAGTTTTATAAAATGTCAGCAAGATGAACAATAATCATAACTAAAGCAGAGCCAGTGCTGAAAAATGTTTTTTCGTTAATTTTTTGCTGTAATTTTTCCTGCTGCTTTATTCCAAACCAAAGATGTGTTTGTTCAAACTAATACTTTAAATGATTAATATAACGTGTCCAAGATAAGAAGGGCCAGTACAAGGATCTCGGAAACCGTAAGAGATACGAAGTCGGTTAAATGGAGGTAAAGTTGCGCATTTACGTGCCTAATAATATGCCGTTTAGAAAGTTTTAAAATTCCGAGTAGTTCCAGAGATATCCAGAAAAAAAAAACGAAATTCTGAAAAATCGTTTTATTGTTTTCCTGGGTTTTTTTGAGATCGAATTCTAAAGTAAATTGCACTTTTGCATTACCACTTTTTCCGCTCTATCTAACGACGAGTCGTCTTCGAAAGGCCATTATCAACTTTCTTTTTTTAAATATGGTCTTGTTTTTCTGATAATGGAATTTGATAGCTTTATTTCTATCGAATGCAACGATGTATTACACATTGTGCTTTAATGACGTTTCGAGGGTTTTTTGAACATCAGGAAATTTTGGGATACGGTCCTGTACTTCTCCTAATTTTATAAATAATATCTCATAAGTAAGCTCTAAATTTTTTACTTATGTTGGACTAGTTCAATAAATAACAAATAATTTAAAATATACCATAACTGTAAGAACTTATACAGAAATGGTCCTGTAGCTGTTTTGCGTTAGAGCGTACTTCTTGATGTTTCCGGAAAGATCAAAATAACGTAAAAAATTTGTACACGGTCCCGCAAAAGTTTATTTCAACTTACTTTGCTTTAATTTTTGCGACCTCCCTCTCTTCCTGCGAGTAATATTGGTTCAATATAGCACGGCATTCAACCAAAGAAAGATTCAAAAATTGCGCTACCTCGCTGCTTACTTCCAGCGTGCTGTGACCGTCCATAAGGAACAACTTGGCGACATCTTCATGGGGACCTAAAAGCACCCTAGCCAATAAAGGGTATTCGTCTTCTTTAAGTCTTCTTTGCTCTAAAAAGTCATATTTGTAAATGACTCGTCAATCAACATATCATAATAAGCTATGGCGATAAAATTAAAAAATGACTTCCGGTTTAACCGGAAGTTTACTTATTAGGTAGAAAATTAAAACCTAGATAGAAATATCAAAGCCGTTTTTTCTAAGATGGTATTGTCGGTGAAAATTCCCAAAAACTTGATAGCGCATTAGTCCTATTTTAGTTTTTCCCTGACAATTACCAAGAAACCAAAAAAAAGAATCGAAACGAAAATGGAAGACCTTGGAGATTAACTAAAATGATAATTAGTATAGTCGATTTGTAGATATTTTACCTCCACTATCCCTCATAATAAATAAGGCAAAGTTATTCGAGTCACTTTCAACTTTGTATTTTTCCAACATAAGCTTGATAACCTCCTGAGTATTAACTAACGACGTAACCCACACGCTCATCTGACTGCCATGCGGAGGAGTGAAGAAACTTGTCTCTCTATCGTAAAAGTGACCGTTGATTGAGCACCTTCGTTTTACCTAAAAAGAAATTAACTTGTCTACATCTGCACTCAATAAAAGATTCAGACAGGAGTAATCCGACATAAATAAAGAACGCGACTTCTGTATGTACCTTGCTTCTAGACAGCCGCTTTCCAGGCCGCCGTCGAATAGCAGTGGAGCCACTTTTCTGTGGCCGACGTAGCACCACGTCCTCGTTCTGCTCCGACATCGTTGTTACGTCTGCACTTGTAACACTCATCGTATCGAATTCGGGAGACTGAGTATCACGTAACCTTTCCAAGCAATCGGGTCCAGACATAGATCTGTAAATAAGTTACAAAAAAAATCTAAATTAAACAATGTATCTTAAACTAAACTGAAATTTTGTGGGTTTTCCTTAAAATTAGGAAGAATATAAAACGTATTTAAGTATGCATAGCAATATTAGAAATAAATCGGCATCTGCAAAGACATTTATTTTATTTGTTTATTTCATTTTATTAATATCTATTACAACAATAATATAAGTTAATTAAATTAGTTTTATTGTATGTTACATAATATGATAGTCTTTTAGCAAGAGCATAAAACCCACCGACCTATAACTATGGATACGTACAACTTATGGAGTGCGCAGTAAAAAGTTAAATTTTATGAGTGAAAAAATGGGTTGGCGCGTACCAGTCATATTATTAAAGGTTACTCGTCGGTTGTCTTGCGCACAATGTTGTCGCCGTCATATAGGCAACCCCGCTGTATTGGATGCCAACCAACGACATGAACCAACGACGACCGTTTAAAACCGAAATCAGTCGTAGGGATGTAACGTTATTAAAAATTTATGGATACGTGGACAATAGATATCAAAATTAATTCTAAAAGTGGCTTCTCAGTGGTGGCCACAAGGCCTTCTTTTATGCGAGAAAATAGATGGTTTATTTCCCAGTAAAGAAGGGCTTGATGTGCCAAATTATTGCCGTGTATCATTTTCATTAAGGGCAAAGCACGGTCCTGTTTGCCGGTCAAGGTAAATAGTTTATCAGTCGGCATGGCGCATGACATCTGACGATCAGCTTGGTTTGCTTTGGTTACTTTTAGGGTTTGTTTGCTAATTAATTTTAGTACAAAAATTAATAGAAAATTTAAATTTCTTTTTTTATTCAAAATGCTCTCCTTGGATATAGGTCGGCGGTATCACTTAAAACGCCCTATATTGTAATTGACCTTGCTAGGTTTTCTATGTTGCTAATTTAATTTAAAAAAAAATTGTTTCTTGAAATTGTATTCTTACTTAAAAGTTGCTCATCTCTACAGTACTACACGTACTAACCTGTTTAGATGATTACTATTGATTACCCAAGTATCATCTTTGCTAAACGAATTAGTTAACAGAGGTATTTTATCCTCAGTTATGCTAGTATCAGTCGTAGTACCATTAGTTATAAGTGCCTTAAGAGTACTTGTATCAGCTGTTATTGTCGCCATGGAAGACTCATTATTACTATGTTCCGATGAACTACAAGAAACATAGAAAACATTGATAATAATAAACTATTTCTCAGCACGGTGATAGGGATACAATTTTGATGAACATCTAAATGTAAATTCTGAGGTTTCATCATCAAGACTGAACATTATTATAAAAATATGAGAAAAATATTTTAATTTCTACCTAAGGCCGGTATTAGACTATAAAAGATATTTGACAAAGATCTTTTATAAAAGATATTTTATAAAATATTTGACAGTGTAATATCAGTTCTTTTATAAAATATTTATTTAATAAAAGATATTTTATAAAAGAAACAACAGACGATTATCTTTGATAAAAGATTTTATAGTTGATTGCTGGTAACGGTAGTAACCTTATTTTCTGACAATAAGACATATATTTGACATTGACTGCGACTGTTATTTAAATACCATGGCGGAAAAGAAGTTTGTCTGGTGCATTTCAACAATGAAATTGTTAATTTTGGAGTATGAAAGTACAAAATTATCAACACCCAAGGGCGGATCCAGAATTCGGTTTGGGGGGGTCAAACTTCGATATAACAAGGTAAAGTTGCGTAAAGTAATACCCTGTCGCGTTAATCAAACCGGAATATATGATATTTTTCGTGTTAAATTGATGGATTGGGGAGGGGGTAATGACCCCCCCCCCCCCCCACACGACCCCTCCCCTCCTGGATCCGCGCTTGTCAACACCCGGATTATAAAAACCGAAATAAACGACTAGATACAGTGTATATACACAGTGTGTAAAAAGTCCCGGAACAGTCAATTATTTCAAAAATGGTGCACAATATAAAAAATCTTTCTGTATAAAAGTTGTTGGTCTTAAAGAAATTTATTAAACTTAGATCCCTGTAATTATACAGGGTTGCCCAAAAAGTCGTGGTAACCGAAACTTCATTTTTTTTAAATGGAATGACCCTTTTTTGATCACATTTTCTGATTCCTCTAAACATTCTAAACAACAATTATAGAACATGTCATATGGCTAAACCTATTAGTTTTAGAAATAATTTGAGTTGAAGGACATAAATGCGATAGGTACGATATTACCTTTTGCATTGTTTCGAGTCGGCTCAAATGTTTTACGTTAAAATTAAAAGAAAAACATTAAACTCGTGTAAAATGAACCTCACTCAAGTTGTGTCAAAATTTTAATAACAACTAAATTATTAAATACAAGCAGTAAGATTAACAATAACTTGAAAAGAACAAAAATAAAATTAAGTGTAAGTCGTTATTTAATTAAATGCTGAAAATGTCCTCATCCCACAGTTTGACAATGGGCTAGGTTATAATAAAATTTGTCGATGACGTTTTGTAACATTTCTTGGTTAATAGATGCACATTCTTCAATAATTCTTCCTCTTAATTCATTCAGATCTGCAGGTATTGTCACAAATACTTTATTTTTTAGGTGTCCCCAAAGAAAATAATCAAGGGGCGTTAAGTCTGGCGACCTAGCAGGCCATTCTATGGGGCCTCTTCGTCCTATCCAGCGGTTAGGAAAAGTGTTGTTTAAATAATTTCTAACAGCTAGCCCAAAATGAGGAGGAGCTCCATCCTGCTGAAACCACGTATTGCGTAATAGTGGTCCTACTTCATTGTTTATTGCTGGCACAATTTCATTTTGCAGCATGTGGAGATACATTTCGGCATTCAAATTCCCCTCTATAAAGAAAGGCCCCACTAATCTGTTGCCAATAATTCCAGCCCACACATTTACTTTCTGGGGGTGTTGAGTATGTGTTTCTCTCATCCAATGTGGATTCTGATCAGCCCAGTAACGACAATTATGGCGATTGAGAGACCCGTTCAACATGAATGTTGCCTCATCCGTAAAAACTATTTGATTAAAAAAATTGTTATTTTCTTCATGTTTTTGCATCATTACTTCGCAAAATTCCAATCTACGATCAAAATCGTCTTCTGATAATTCCTGGACAAGAGTTATTTTATATGGATGAAAATTACTGGTTTTTAAAATATTGTCAATTGATTTAAAACAAACATCAACTTGGGTAGCAGCTTTTCTGAGTGACAAATGTGGATTCTGAACAAAATGAAGTAATGTCTCTAATTTTTTTTCATCACTACTTGCCGACTTTGGTCTTCCGGAACGAAGTTTATCTCTGCAACTACCGGTTACCTCGAACCTTTGAACTGTTCTCACAACTGTAGATTTTGATAGAGGCTCTCGGTTTGGAAAAGTTGTATTAAATAATTCCTTTGTCTCGATAACTGATCTTTGTCGGTCTCCAAAACCTCTTATTATTAGTAAAGTTATACGTTCCCTTTCGCTGAGCGACATTTTGAGAATTTACTTTGACAGTGACGCAAAAAATTCTAGTACCAGCTTATAATTCAGTTGCGAAGTGTGGCCTGGAGTTTGCTGGCGTTTCCTATTCTGAATTTCAAAGACATCTGAGACTAAATTTTACTACTCCTATAATTATAGGCTGAGATGTGTTTTATGTGTGTTGAATGTTAAGTTAGTTTTTGAATGTCAGGTTTTTGGAATTTTTTTGTAATGTTTTTGATTGTATTACTCTTGTAATTTTTAATTTTAAAATTTTAATTTTAATTTTTGTTAGTTTTTAAGTCTTTGTACTTAAATTTTCCGAAATGGGTTGTAACCCGTTAATAAATAAATAAATAAATAAATAAATAAATAAATAAAAATGCAAAAGGTAATATCGTACCTATCGCATTTATGTCCTTCAACTCAAATTATTTCTAAAACTAATAGGTTTAGCCATATGACATGTTCTATAATTGTTGTTTAGAATGTATAGAGGAATCAGAAAATGTGATCAAAAAAGGGTCATTCCATTTAAAAAAAATGAAGTTTCGGTTACCACGACTTTTTGGGCAACCCTGTATAATTACAGGGATCTAAGTTTAATAAATTTCTTTAAGACCAACAACTTTTATACAGAAAGTTTTTTTATATTGTGCACCATTTTTGAAATAATTGACTGTTCTGGGACTTTTTACACACTGTGTATATATATACATAAATGTACGAAGTTATAACGGCATTCAAAGGTGGATGCAAGATGGAGGATATACTAGCATTACTCTCTGTTGTTGCCAGAAATCGAAGGTCGAACAACGCGTTCCTCAGCGCTGAATTCCTCAAATGTATTCTGTCGGGATATGAATGGTGCTATCTTTAAAACAATAAACTTAAATGTTCATTCGCGTCAATTCTTAAATAGTTCTTATAACTCCTAATATCTTCAGATTGTACCTTCCGAAGAAGATTGTGGTCGACACAGGGCCTTACCCAAAGTCGCCCGGTTCTTTTTTTGTTGTTCTGTAAGCGAATGCAGGTCTTTCATTCATTTTTAATTGTAAACATGTGGCAAGTTCCTTCAAAAATTGACAAAGTTCTTTGACAGTGTAATACTACGTAAAAACTTTTATAAAAGAAATATTATCAAAGAAATGCTACAAAATATTTTATAAAAGATCTTTGTCAAATATATTTGATAGTCTAATACCGGCCTAAGACATTGTATGTATTGTATCCTACCTAGTTACTGTTATAACTGTTAGAGATAAGGCTGTACTGCAAAAAGTTTGGGCCAACTATCAACCTACCAAAAGCCTTAACGACAAAGTACTTGTAATAATGACATCAGACATCTTAATAATATTGTCATTACAGCTACAGAATAGCCCTGTTAAAATAATATATTCTCTGCTATACCTGATTTTACTACTGGGAGAATCACTTTCAGTGCTAAATTGTGATGGAAGTGGAATAGGCATTGTCTGATAAAGTTTTTCGCATCCATCAACTTTTCTTTCCACTTGTAAGAGATCATCCAATTCATCCCACTCCATATTCTTAACGTCCAATTTTGAAGGCAGTGTTACGCTTTTTGGCATGTTACTTCTGGGAGATGATGGGTTACTGTCTGACAGACTTGAATATATGGAGTCTGAACCACTTTCTATACCTGAAATTTTGGAGAATTTGGAAAAAATCTATATTTTATTACTAATGTTAGACTAATTAAAAAATTAAATATATACAATACGTAAATGATTCCTTAGTTCATAAACAATTCTTTAACGAGATAATACATTGCTATTCATATGATACCAACCTGTGTCAGATTTGCTAATATCTAAAGTAGTAGTACTGGAACTTGTCGATATGTCATTAAAGCTTGTATCTCTCGATATATTTTGTATGTCCTCATCTGTATCATACTCTGGGCTAGAAGAGGCTCTACAAGAATTCCTTTTTCTGATTGTCACCACTGTTCTTTGATCGTCATTCTCCTTCAAGTGAATCACGCCATGAACGCCCCAGTGAATCCTAAGGGATCCTTCCAGAATATACCGCCCATTTACTTCACGAGACCTTATTTCACCACTTTTTCCTTCAAAAAATTGATTGTATACCTAAAATATCAGTTTAAATTTCAGATAAAATATGGGACAATTTAAGTAGAGACTAATAACATTCGGCATTGTTTATTTTTGAAGGAAAGATTTTTATCATATTTCTTTTGTTTAATTCAAAAAACAGCCATGCAAAGACTGGAACCTGAAACAGCATTTCACTAAATTCCCAATCATATATCTAACATTATTCATTATTGTGTGCACATCTGATGATTCTACCAGGGTAATTACAAAAATCTAAGTATAAAAATTGTTTTCCTTCATAGGTAGAGAATGAATCTATCATTAGTTGAGTAAAAAATAAACAAATGAGAAAGAGACAGATACTATTTCTCATAATGCTAAAACAGTACAAGCTTCTAGCTCTATCAAATTATGTGGCACAATAACCAAAAAATAAATATATATATGTATAAACCTACTTTAATCTTAGACTCTAAAGTCGACCGGGGTAAAATTGGTTTATTTCCTAACTTAGGAGATTCTTTTTGTTGTCCAAAACTTTTATGAGATTCTACTCTTGTGCCATGGCCGAACAACTGCGGCCCAAACAGAGCTCCGTAACAAGGAACATGACAGTAGGGCACTCCCTTATGTTCTGCATGCTGCCCTGGATTGAGCCTTTTGCCACATTCTTCACATCGCAGACATTCTGGGTGCCAGTTATATCCCAAAGAATGTTTTCTTTCCGCTAAAAATAAGAAAAATTCGGTATTTTAAGTATGTAAAAATAACACAGTTGAATTCTATTCAAACTGGCTGAGTAATAATGGGAGCCGTTGTATGTATCGGAAGGGAATCCCCTGAATATGTGTAAGGTGGAGAATTGAAAAATACCATGCAATATATCCCATTTGAAGTAAACAGGGAAGAAAGAAGCTTAGACGCAGGTACGTTCATTTTTATTTAAAAATTTTCTAAGAAAATTTTCATTATCACAAAAACTAGAAAGAAATATTTACAAAGGAGACAAACAGAGAGGTGACAAAATTGGGAAATTTACATGAATAAACAAAATATAGATATATAATTATTGACAAAGGTCAGGTACCCTAGTCTATTAGTCTTTGAATTCATTAACTCATGACAAATCTTTGATAAATTTAAGAACATTTTTTAAGTAACACAAATATCTTTGGCGATTATGACGTTAATTTCAGCAACAACGTACATTTATCTTTTAATTATAAAGGGTGGGCCATCTATATGTTGAATTTTAAACTACGTGCTATTAATGGCGCTGTCGACTAGAGTGCCATGAATTGTAGACAGTTGTTTAGTTTGAAATTTCCGCTGACAGAATATGTATCGCTTTAATTTGGATCAACGTTTAGAAATACTGAAAACTTACTTTGAGTGTGGCTCTGTGGTTGCCGAGACAGCACGAAATTTGCGTAGAAAGTTTGGAAGAAATGAGGCGCCGTCAAACCAAGGAATTAAGAATTTTATCGATAAAGTGTTCAGAACTGGAATGCTGGTCGACGTGAAACAGGTTTCGCATGCTCATCCTAGGCGTACACCTGAAGCAATCGCTGCTGTGGCCGAGAGTGTGCGTCTTAACGCGTCTACATCAACTCGGGCGCAGAAGTCAACAACTCAACATTCGCCGAACCACTTTGAGGAGGATTCTGCACAAAAATCTTGGTATGTATGCGTACAAAGTCCAGCTTGCTCAGGAGTTGAAGCAAGTTGACCATCAACAACGTTTTCGCTTCGCTGAATGGGCTTTAAACAAGTTGAACGATGATCCTGATTTTGTTAGAAAAACAATCTTTTCGGATGAGGCGCATTTTCACCTTGGCGGGTACGTCAACAAGCAAAACTGTAGGATTTGGGGCACGGAAAATCCACACGCCGTTATAGAGAAGCCCATGCATCCAGATCGAGTCACTGTGTGGTGTGGATTTTGGAGTGGTGGCGTGATTGGACCCTTTTTTTTTCAAAATGAGGCTGGTCGCGCCGTTACGGTTAATGGCGACTGCTATCGAGATATGATAAATGACTTTTTGTGGCACGAATTGGAAGATATCAATCTCGATGAAGTCTGGTTTCAACAGGACGGGGCCACTTGCCACACCGCCGCGCTCACCATCAACCTTTTGCGCACAAAATTTAACAATCGTGTAATCAGTCGTTTTGGAGATGTCAATTGGCCACCTCGGAGCTGCGATATAACACCACTCGACTACTTTCTTTGGGGCGCATTGAAGGCTAAAGTTTATGCGGACAATCCTCAAACAATTGACCGCTTAAAACAAAATATTCAAGCTCAAATCGCTCAGATAGAGCTGCAAACTGTTAATAATGTGCTTGAAAATTGGTGTTCCAGGATGGGCTACTGCCGAGCTAGCCGAGGTGGCCACTTGAATGAAATCATTTTCCATACAAATAAAAATAATAATAACAAATTTAATTTTTCTTATTCTCATTGCTAATTTATAATTCAACATATATATGGCCCACCCGTTACATTAAATATTAGGCTTTATCGCACTTAGGAATGCATAATTTCTTCTCTAACTAGATATTATGAAGGTTTCCAATAGGTACCTTTTTTCAACTAAATGGCCTAAAGGCCTATAAATAGCAGGGGCTTTATAAAAACGGGAAAAACAAATATCAAAACACAAACTTCGCATGAAAATTATTTTAAAAAATACAAAACAACACACAATATTAAAACCATTATCTATGTAAGTATTTCTTACCAAAATAAACAGGTTTCTGGCACTTGTGGCATTTCCACATAATATTTAGTAATTTAATAAAATTGTTGAAAATTAATAACTACTGTTTAACTTGACATTAAAAAACAATGACAAAAGAGAAAAAATTTAACAAAAAAATTCAATAAACAAGGCAGTAGGAAGGCAGATCCATGAACGTCACTTGTCAGTCTCGGTTCGTGTAGAGTTGGGCAGTGAGTCGATGAGTCAAGACAATGTTTCGAAACATTTCAATGATCCAATGAATCGAAACATCAAAAGGGGATGTATCGATACATCGAGTCATTGAGACAAACCGAATGAACACAAAATTCGTAACACAGAAGGTGGAACTGGGTGGAACTACTGTTGAGCAGTGGTTATAGAGTGCTCAGTTGGGCGTGAGCCATCTTTCTCCTGTAGGCTGTATTTACTTTCCAATTGAGGCGTTTATCGAAGCGAATTATTTTACGCTTGGGCTCCAATCGATTGGTTGGTTTCCTACAGTGACCCTGCCTTCCGGTCTTCTGAACCTTGATGAGTTCTTGGTAAAATAAATTGCCTGTGTTTTTTTCTGGATTGATTTTTATTTTCCACTTGCTGTGCCATTTTTCCAGAGTAATGATGTTTTCTTTTAGCGCCATCATTATTTGTTTTGGATTTCTTGATGTCACTGCTATGGTTGTGTCATCAGGGTATATGCATTTTTCGCAAGACGGATGCATTGGGATATCACAAGTAAAAATATTGAAAGTAGGGGGGCTATTACCGAACCTTGTGGGACTCCGGCCCTGATTATTTTTGACGTAGAGTAACACTCTTCAACAAAAGTTTTAAACGATCGGTTTTCAAGATAAGGGGCTATAAATAAAAAGTCTATGCTTGTCAGGAGAGGGCTCTTCCTTTTCTTGGTAGTACCATTCAATCTGAAATAGTATTTTAAAATGCTACTGTGTAGACAAAAATACGCCCTTATTGTATAAGGATCATCGGGTGGTCTGCAAATAATAATTTTCCATATTCGTATTTAATATAATACCGAAAAATACTAAAAAATGTAAACGAAGAAAGCCCAAAACTGAAGATTTGAGCGAAAATATTAAATCCGTAGGGAAGGGGTGAAGGGCACATCATTTTAAAGGTTGTTTAAATATCTTTCCAATAATACCAAAATTTATCATTACGATTGGCAACGCTACAGACAATAATAAAATATTTTGTACTTATAAGGAGTAGAAGTTTCAATTCTACTAACTAAATATACAGGGTATTCCATTTGAAAATACTGAGTAAATTTAATCCAAACAAACCCGAAGTTTGGAAGTAAAATTAAAGCACCCTGTATAATTTTATAAATAGTTCTCATATAATCCAGATAACATTTTTTGATCAAATTAAAATCAATAAAGAATCTGTAGCATGTTTATTACGATCGTACCAATGCAATAAAAATAGGAAAATTAATAATATCTTTGCAACACCGCAACAGATTGGGGAAAAAAATTGGGGTTCCATAAACGATAAAGAGGGGCACTGATTCCGAGTAAAAATATAGGTCATTTCATTTATGACACACACTGTACAGGGTGTCCATTTTTGGGTAGTTTTACGGGGTATCTCCGTTAAATTTGTTTTCACCCTATACCTATATTTTTAATAATATAATTTAGTTTGTAACAAGCTTCAAATATATAACACTTTATTTTTAGTCTTAGTATTAGGCCCGAAATATACGTTTTTCAAAAATATACCATTTTTTTATATACGGTGACCCATTTAAAGAAGCAAATTTGTTTATTTTCCTTGGAAATTATTGAATGTAGAAAAAAATCTGAGTACGTCACAGTATTCTACATAAAGAGTTACAAAAAGAACATTTTATTTCTTTTTGATACGTTACGGGGTAACCGAGATATGGGGGGGGGGGGTCCCAAAATGATTACGGCATCTTCTGTTTGACAAAAAAGTAGCAAAGTGCTGCGAAAACAGCATCCTTCTATCTTTACTAATAACGGAGATAACCCGTAAAACTGCCCAAAAATGGATACCCTGTATACTTAAACATACTTTTAAAATATGCGTCTTCAACATTCCGCTAATATTTATTTTTAAAGTTTCCCTTCTATCCACGATATAGAAGATATCGAACACACTAAATGGACTCCCTGTATTAGTAAATATTTTATTTATTTCAGAAAACCCAATTTTCCGCGTTAAATTTTCCGGTAATTCTAATTTCTCTAATTAGAACGCTACGAAACACAAGTCAAATGACATGACACAAGGGTTGCCGCCTCATACAAAAATTTAGGATCCTCCGGGACATAAATTCCCTATTTTAAAAAATAAAATTATACCTATCAAAACACAATTCATGTTAAATTTCGTAAAACGGCATGAATTTGTATATAAAAATCTCGGACGTATAACGAATCGATATGAGTCATGCCGTTTTTTTCTACAATGTAAGCGAGTAATCGTTAGAAAAACAAACGAATTTTTTGCACCAAAATCCCTTTGCCTTGCTTTACTTTGTCACTTTATTTGCAGTGGTCGGCTCGAAAGGAGCTCGCGTATTCGCCGGTTTTATTTTTTCTGGAAAATTATCCCGCGTGATAATTCGACGTCCAGGACAGGGTGCTCCTGCCACTGCTTAAAGAGTTGTCGGAATTCCGGGTAATAGTGTCATCCTAAAACGAAGTTTTGCTCTGTTCCCTGTAAGGTGAGTCTTTAAACATTTTTTTTTTTCAAAATACGTTTAGCAGCATTCACAGTTCCATAAATTAATTTATAATAGAGAAGAAGTATTTAAGTCACATCACAAGGGGCCCATGCGCTATTATGCAACGGGTTCCTCGCTTTTTACCTTCCATAACTGGGGTAGTAACTGGCGATAAATACTTATAAACTCTTTCCACAATTCTTTTTGAGCCGTTTTTACCATTGCTTTACTCGATGTTGCGCAACGCGTCGAACAGGGGCATTCATGCTCAACTCGTTGCGCAATTTGCTCGCAAGTGTATGTACCTTTAATAGGTCGCTTTCGGTAAATAAGGTCAAGTGACCCATCATTTTTAAAGATCGTTTAAATCTCTTTCCAATAATAATAAAAGAGGAGTCGACACAATAAATTTTTTGTTAAATAATACCCTAAAAGGAATTTAAAAACTATTTAAAGCCTTCATGGAGTAACCCACTGGGAGAGGTAACTGTTACCCTTAAAATCGTAAATGAGAAGGGGGGGTCAAGTATATTGGGGCGGAAAAATCTGGATACTAAGAGTCGACGAGGACCGTTTTTGGTTCGGAGGGGCAGTGGCGTACTTGTACAAGAAATGAAATTTGTGCAAATTGACAAAATTTCGTTTCTTGCTTCCGTTAATTTATTAATTGAAAAAATTTCTACCCTAAACTTATAGCAATTGAAACAGGTAATTAACCGCTTTTAGGATAAAACGAAATAGTATAAAAAATATTGATCAAAAAACGAAATGGTGAATGCGTCACTTGCTCTGACTTAATTATTAACTGAACAAAAAATATACTGAGTGTTTAAACAACAACGAACAAAACAATCATCTACTAAAAACAAACATCTAGTAAAATCAAGATTTATATTTTTCCTAACGAATTCATCTTTGAATAAATTGGTTAAAACATTACATTTCGTGGGGGGGTACCACTGAAAAGGGGGTAAACTGGGCGGCATGTTACGAACAAGCCCGAAACGGACTAGCTTTACTATGATATCTATTGAGCACGAAATAGCTAATAAAATAGATTTAAATAAAAAATTTTACAGAGTTACAAGGTGGTTTGTTGATAGTTATTATTTTAATGAGTTAGAATAGCATAGCACATTTTTTTAATTTCTTTTCAGAAATATTATTAATATGTATTAATAAGAGCACAAAATGATTAATGCGTCTTGAGCGGGCCCTGTTGCTCTCTCTCACTAATTTTGAAATTGAAATTTGGATAGTATGCTAATGTTGATTTGAGCACTGGGCTAAAACATTTTCATTATGGTCCGTCCGGTTAAACTGGAAGTCGGTGTCAAGTTCATTATTTTAAATGGCACACCCTATACAGGGTGTCCCAGAATATGTGGGCAATCTCCCGGGTTCAGATAGAACACTTAAAAATAACAGGAGAAGTTCTTATAAATTTTTCTCCCTACGGCCTCTCCCCTACGGAGATACGGGCCCATACCGGACGTCCCTGGAAATCGTTGTTTTTTAAATAATTTTTGAAGTACTAGGTGTAATTTAATATTTTTTTAGTAAGTATAATGGTTAGTAGATGGGTCTCCTTAAAACTCGCCCTTTTAAACACATTTGGCTTATTTAGTTTGCCAGGGACGGACTAGGACACAAAAATGTTTTTTTATACGTTGTACGATGAAGGAACGACAATAATATTTTTGATACGAGATATGCTGAAAAAAAGGTACTCTTGATCAATGTCGATAAAGTGAACTGTTTTCGAAAAAAAAATATTTTTGTTCAATATGGTTTTTTTGCATTAATTGTTGTTTTATGCTCATAAAATTTCCTCATTGTTGCTATGGTTTTTTTTACATGGACCGATTTAAATAAGAATATTTATGTCAGTGTCAGTTTATGGTAGTGTCTTGAAATTTGCGGTTTTTCTCCTTTGTCTTATTAGTTACTAACTTAGTAATGGAATTTACGTATATTGGATATAAATTATATATTATAATTATTTTCTATTTAGCGTTAAAAATAAGGGTAAGTTTATATAAGGTTGTCGATTCCAAAAATTTACCAATTTTATATTTTTATATGGCCATAATAATACCAAGAACTATAGATAGTTTGTTTTTGGGTTTCGGTCACTTTGAAATGAAATTCCAGTGTTTGGTAAGCTATATCAAGAACATATTATAACAAATTTATTTCTTTAGCATTTCTGCAACTACAGATTTTTTTAATAGACAACCTTATACAAATAAACCATTATTTTTAATTCTAAATAGAAAATGGTTATAAAATTTGGAGTTTCCATTTGAAAATGTAGATTTTCTCAATTTAATTTTTAATTGTTTGAACACCCTGTATTAATAGTTATATAAAATCTATTAAAGCAGGTCTTTTTTAACCTTGAATTCAACTCCAAAGAAACAATCAAGGCTTCCTTATAGGAATAATTAATAATTAATTTAAGGTCTGCAAATGTTACTTTAGACATTAAACCTTAAATATTGCAAACACAGACTTAGGGGCAGGACATGATATACGAAATTTGTCTAGAATCTTGCGTAGAATCCAAAAATGTAATAATATATAGGGTGTTTCATTTGTGACACCATATTAAAAATATATTTTGAGGGTTGCCCCCCATCAACATTAGCGTATTGTCCAATTTTCGAAATTTGCCTATGTATATGTCGGCGTCAATTAGTGAAATCCGTCATTCCCAGAAATCCCTAGTCATTTCACGTATTGCCGGCAAATAGTGTAACTCTACGCTTTGTACACTGTTTGCCTAAGATCATCAGGCATTCCCTGTAATGACGGAATTCTTTCAGTCAAACGCTGTACTTGATTAAATGATTTAAGTTACCTTGTTTGCCGGTTTTAGTCGAACGCTGTAACTGTTGTTAACATCTTTGTAGTCATTTTTTTTTTGAAAATGAAATGTTGAAGCACCCACAATTGTTTTATAAGAAGTTAGATGAGTATTACTCCAATCAAAGTAAGAAAAAACCTTGGAATATTACGGAATTGATGGAGGTGAAAATTCGTTTCAATTTTAAGGAAATTCCTGACAATAATCAGTTATTTACAAACCTTTTAATGTAAAATATCTTATTTTCATGCACTACTGGCAACACTGTCCTAATTGCAATGATTGACTAAAGCCGGCAGACAGGGTAACTTAAACCATTTAGTTAAGTACAGCGCTTGACTGAAATAATTCCGTCATTACAGGGAATGCCTGATACTCTTAGGCAAACGGTGTACCAAACGTAGAGTTACACTATTTGCCGGCAATACGTGAGTTGACTAGGCATTTCTGGGAATGACGGATTTCACTAATTAACTCCGACATATTTAGATCGAATTGGTTCCCGGTGGGACACCCTGTATATATTTTTTTGGGTTCCACTGGTTTTTTGAAGGAGGGGTCATGACCCCCCCCCCCCCCCCACCATTTGTATTGCTAAAATATTTTATTTTATTTATTAGGTACTTTTCATAACCCAATTTCACTAAAATTACTAAAGCCATGTTTATCGGATCTGTTTGTCTAATTTTTTTGATAGGAAATTACCATACGAGCGATGGCACAAGTTTTTATAAACACCCTGTATACTAACGAAAATTAGTCCGGAAAATAATGTCGTTTCACATCCCAGTGTTATTTGATTGCATCTTAGATTATACAGGGTGATTCACGACGGGCTTGCTTTAGAACTTTATTGAGAACTACTGCACATATGTTTCTGAAACTTTGAGAATTAAGGTTTATCGATACGCTCTCTTTAACTAAAATATTCACATGTTTCTGTCGTTTCCGTTTATACCGGAAGTAGCTGCAAACTCTCGTTTTTTAAATACAACATGGTAATTTTTATTATATTTTTCTATTAACCATCAAATTCTAAACAAATTTTGTAGAACATCTTTTTCTCTGACTCTTCTAGTTCTCGAGATATCTGGACTTTTTGTAATTCCTTTTTCAAATGTATGGTGATGAAATAATTAACATAATTTTTTTTACCTTAGCTCTTGGACTAAAAAAGTTTTCTTACTGAATAAACAGAATATCATCAGGTCTCAAAAATATGTCAAGTTTGGCCGAAAATGTACAGGGTGGTCACAATTCGAGGTTCTTTGTGAAAGAATTCAACCATTAAAAACGTGTTTATTGCAAGTGGAATACCCTGTACATTTTTATTTAATTTAATGACGAAGCAGTTGTTCGTTATAACTAATGTTTACTGTTCTACATTTATATAAAAATTATTCCGAAAATACAATTCTTTCACGTGAGCTGCTATGAAAACACTTGTACTCTATGCGGAGGAAATCTGATCGATTGCTTGAAAAAACAACTTTTTGAATCGTTTCTTCATTGAATTTTCAAATAAAATACAGTTTTTAATTTCACTAAAGTTTATAACCTCTATGAATGCTTTAGAAATTTGTTTTTTCAAGCAATCAATTAATTTTTCTCCGTATAGACATCAGTAATACTAGTATAGAGTACCTAATATACAATTGTTTTCATAGTACACTTGAAAAGTATATTTTTATTTAATTTAATGACAAAGTAGTTGTTCTTTATAAATAATGTTTACTATTCTATACTTATATATAAATTATTCCGAAAATAATATTTTTTCAAGTGTACTATGAAAACGATTGTATATTAGGTACTCTATACTAGTTTCACTGATGTCTATATATACGGAGAAAAATTAATTGATTGCTTGAAAAAACAACTTTTTGAATAGTTTCTTCATTGAATTTTCAAATAAAATGCAGTTGATTATTTTAAATTTAAAATTTTAATATTAGAATTTTCAAACACATTTTTAATTTCACTAAAGTTTATAAACTCGATGAATGCTTTAGAAATTTGTTTTTTCAAGCAATCAATTAATTTTTCTCCGTATAGACATCAGTAATACTAGTATAGAGTACCTAATATACAATTGTTTTCATATTACACTTGAAAAGTACATTTTTATTTAATTTAATGACAAAGTAGTTGTTCTTTATAAATAATGTTTACTGTTCTCTACTTATATAAAAATTATTCCGAAAATAATATTTTTTCAAGTGTACTATGAAAACGATTGTATATATAGGTACTCTATACTAGTTTTACTGATGTCTATACGGAGAAAAATTAATTGATTGCTTGAAAAAACAAATTTCTAAAGCATTCATTGAGTTTATAAACTTTAGTGAAATTAAGTGTTTGAAAATTCTAATATTCAAATTATAAATTTAAAATAATCAACTGCATTTTATTTGAAAACTCAATGAAGAAGCGATTCAACAAGTTGTTTTTTCAAGCAATCGATCAGATTTCCTCCGTATAGAGTACCTACCCAAGTAACATTTTTAGACACATTGTGGTACATGTATCGTAACTATCGTTACTTACAATAATATAACCAAACCCCTGTTTTTATTTGAGATTTTTTTACGGCATATTATTGGGCCCATAATTATGCAACTTTGCCCCAATTTAACCGACTTCGTATCTCTTACCGTTTCCGAAATTCCAATGATGAAGGACTTGTTTGTTACACCCTGTATAGCAAGAATCAGCTAAATAAGTTAGCGAATTTATTATAGCTAGTTGTGATTAGAACTAGAATTTTTTTCAAGAAAACATTTTTTTTCCCTCCCAACTAATGTGAACTGAAATTAATTTTATTTTTTGGCTTGGGCTTCCCCCAAGCCTTCTTCCCCAAACAGGTATTTCTTATTTCATAACTCATCTGGAGTTCGCTAGTATTGGCTATTTATTTTTAATTTATGCTCATTAGCATTGAATCACTTGTTCATGTCAAAATGTACAATTTCTCAAATAAGCCTTCGTGTCGATTATGACCTACACTTTACTAATTTGCCTATTTACATGAAAACTAAACGCATTTTCCTTTGTTTTAGGATCATGGCCATGGGCACTAAAGAAAATTTATAAAATCGGGCACGCGAATTTTCCAGGGTAGCAGAAGACACAGAAACCAATCGCGCAGTCAAATCAATCCGATTCTTTTTAGTCTAACGTACAGAAAGAATCTGGTTGATAAATCAGTCCGGTCTATCCTAGTCTAACGTACAGGAATGATCTGATTGATCGTTTTGCTGAACCCCATCGCGCCTTAATCAATCCGATTTTTTTTAGTCTAACGCACAGAAAAAATCTGATTGATAAATCAGTCCGACTTTTCCTAGTCTAGCGTACAGGAAGGATCTGACTGATCGTATTGACAATTTCAAAATGGGGTATGAATGATTAAACAAAATGAACTTTTTAACGCGTTATGATGACATAACTTTTAAGCAGCTATTATAAGCAATCGTAACTTTATAAAAATATATATGCAGTATTTGAAGTAGATTCATCCAATCAAACTCCGTTGGTTTCTGTGTCTGTTTAATTGCCGATTCCCTAAGGACCAGTTGTTGCAAAAAATTGTTTGTTTTTTGGATCGGTCCGAGGGCTTCAATTGACTGCGACCATGGAAACATAAACCTGCAAGCTAAACGTTCGGGACACAAGCTGGATTAGAGCAGCCTGCGAGAATTTATTAAGGTAATATTTAGTTAAAAAATATATTTTCATCAGTGTTGGTTGATCAATGTTTCGTTATTTTCGAAAATAAGTTTGTGTGAAGTGAATCGTAGTTGCCAATATTTTAAATGTGCATTTATTTAGTTTTCTGTTTTCTGCGTTCACCAACCAAAAAATCAATTTTACTGGGGAAGCTTGAAACTAATAATATTTTATTTTTATATGCAAAGCAGTTTGGCAATCAAAAGATTTCGAGCTGTAATTGAACAATAATTAATGGGTGGATGGGTATATGTGGGTACATGTTTTTTGGCTGAATGGCAACAATGTTGAAGTCTGGTTATATCAGATGGTTAAATATTCAAACATAACCATACTTACCGATGAAAAGATAAATCCTTCTTTAATGAACCACTCTTTTACATACTACAGATGAATGCACCATGATTGTTTATAATAAAGACGATTTTTCACCAATAATCACAAAAAAACACAAATCAACCAAAATATAACAATCCGTTAGTTAGATCAAAGAACAAACATCGCAATATATACGAGATTAGTATTCATTCATCTTTTGCTTATCTTTTGGGTCCGAATCGTAGTAAAATGGAAATAGTTGTTGCCAGAGTGCAGTTGGATTAGTTCAAGATTCTTTTGATACGCCTTTTCACAGTTTATAGTAAAATTATTGGGAAATAAATTTATTTTAAGAGCAATTGCGGATTAATCTAAACCAGTTGTATTTGCCAAATTAACAAATTTTTAATTGCAATTTTGCAAGATGCCTTTGCGATAAATATGTCCATCTGGCTATGCTGGAATAATGACCGAAAGAGGTGGGACAGACTGTTTGCAGTCGTTGCGTGGGCTAGAAATGTACATTATTCCATCTGTAGTTTGTAATAGCTTTGGTCCGTACCAACATTGGAAAAACGAATCGCTTGATGTCTGTATGCGTGTTTGTTTGTCCGTCTGTCTATCCCAGCCCGTTTCCCTCGGGATCGTTTCGTTTGACATAAATAGTTAAAACAAGCCATTGTTATTTACTTAGGAGCATGACATAAAACGAATGACTAAACATTTATTGTGATGGGCAGTAAAAAAAATTTTGAATAATGACTGTACCAACTGTGAGGATGATGATAAAAATTGATTCTTGTTACATTTAGTACTGCTCTGGTTAAGAATTTATATCCTTTGGACTTTTATAACTATTAAGTCAAAGTTGATAACAAATTGTGTCGTCGAAAAATTTTTCACCGATAAATAAGTAAGGATAAAAAAGGGTTGGTACTAATCATAACACAATGTAATTTAGATTTAGATACATCATATTCGCTTTTAGAGCTAATGGTAGTGACGCATTCGCCATATCATTATTTAACGTATAAATTAATAAGAACAAAAATCAAATTTTATCAAACCTATAATAATTGATTAAACTTTTATTGATGTAAACTGTGTAACTAGAAATGTTCTCTATTGTTTCAGGTAAGTGAGCATGATTGGTGTTGGACGCGTCCGTTTCGCGCTGTCGGCAAACAAGTCTTCGACTGTTGTTACAACCTGGAATAAGTGAACAGTGACCTTTAGTAGATAAGCTACAAGAGTTCGGGGCCAAATACCACCACTTTTACATGTTATTTCTTATGGGAAAATTTAAGGTTCGATCTTCATTTTTTTCTACCGACGCCCAGCGTCGCGACGCCCAGAATGAGAAGAACGTGAGGAGTGTGGAGATGAATGGAGAGCAAATATCGTCATTTTTACATGTATTTTCCTATAAGGAAATTTAAGGTTCGATCTGCATTTTAAATCTAACGACGCTTAGCGTCGCGACGCCCACAATGAGAAGAATGTGGGAAGTGTGGAGATGAATGAAGAGCAATATCATCATTTTTACAGGTATTTTCCCATAAGGAAATTTAGGGTTCGATTTGCATTTTTTTTTACCGACGCCTACCGTCGCGACGCTTAGAATGAGAAGAACGTGACGCAATTTACCAGTGGCTGTTAGCGTCTCCACCATAACCATCAAACTTTAATATTTGATTTAAATTTTACTTTTTGTGTGTGTGTGTGTGTGTTTATCGCAACCATTTGAGGATGGCTGATAAATTTTCAGTCATAACTTATAATGAAATAGAAAATTTATTAAATCATCCTGAGAGGGTTGCGATAAATAATAGAGTTAAAACTTAAATATTTTATATACGATTTGGCTTCTGTGATATAAAGGGATGATCGACTTTTTTCCGCATGGAAACACGACAGGTACCCTTCCGAGGGGAGACGTACCGACTCTGGTGATCGATAATCCCTCCCTACAAAAGAGGTTGACACTTTTAAAGAGTTAGGTATATACAGTGTTTTCCATATGTCTTATAGACACGATCAGGGAAAATTGTTGCCTATTGGCTATTAAAGAAATCATCTATCGGCCATCTCTAAAGGGTTATGATGGGAAATTATAATTTTCTAAATTTGTATGTGTCTTTCCTTCAATATTTTTTTTTAATTAGGGGTTTAAATTTAAAAACGTTAAAAACTGATATGTAAGAATTAAGAGATTTTTTTTACTTTGAATGTGATGTTTTCAACTATTTTTTGGATAATTTAGAAGTAAAAAAAACTGTATTTAATCAGTAATTACTTATAATGAAATAGAAAATTTATCAGCCATCCTGAAATGGTTGCGATAAACACACACACACACAAAAAGTAAAATTTAAATCAAATATTAAAGTTTGATGGTTATGGTGGAGACGCTAACAGCCACTGGTAAATTGCGTCACGTTCTTCTCATTCTAAGCGTCGCGACGGTAGGCGTCGGTAAAAAAAAATGCAAATTGAACCCTAAATATCCTTATGGGAAAATACCTGTAAAAATGATGATATTGCTCTTCATTCATCTCCACACTTCCCACATTCTTCTCATTCTGGGCGTCGCGACGCTAAGCGTCGTTAGATTTAAAATGCAGATCGATCCATAAATTTTCTTATGGGAAAATACATGTAAAAATGACGATATTTGCTCTCCATTCATCTCCACACTCCTCACGTTCTTCTCATGCTGGGCGTCGCGACGCTGGGCGTCGGTAGAAAAAAATGCAGATCGAACCTTAAATTTTCCCATAAGAAATAACATGTAAAAGTGGTGGTATTTGGCCCCGAACTCTTGTAGCTTATCTACTACCTTTAGTGTTTTACGGGTCATTCCTCACTCAAGTGCTTGCTTGAATGTGGATTGATCCGTCTTGCTGCAATTGGCACCGTTGTTAATACCATCACCTTCGCTTCTATCATGATTGAAAGGTAAGATAGTTTTCTTTCCTTTTCTGTTGCTACAGGTGAAAGAATGAAGGGTTAAGAGCAATAGCAATATATAGGTCCGCACCATTTTGTTTCTTCTTTCTCATTCATTAAATTTTGGACACTATTAAGATATTTATAATAGTTTTTAAAAATCGGGCTGTGCGCATCTCTTTATAATCACTAAAATATGGCGAAGGAGCTTTGTTATTGCTCTTAAAGATGGGACACGTTGCCGATTCTGGTAAGTTAGTGAAGTGAGTGAAAATAAGAAGCTGCAACTGAAGAAACAAGCCTATTAAATTATGGAGGATGGCTTTCTGGTATGGTATAAATGTACAATATTTGGTGAACTATTTAAATATAGATACCTAAATTAATTTAAGATAAATCGGCCGTCTACTAATACATTTGTTTTAGCCACACTATTCATTATACTGACCAACTTGGAACCGATGGGGAATCTATAATCCATGGCCAATAAAAGCCAGAAAAAGGAAGAAATTGAATCGAATTAATTTTGATGCATAACCGTCATTATCCTTTACTAATAACCTTTTATTTTTAGCTCAGGTTTTGTCCAACATCTTCGAATGTTGATGCATAAAACCACCGGTTTATATTAATTTTATACATTTTTTTTAGGTTTTAATTAACGATTTTACTTTTAGGAAAGGTTTTGTCCACTATTTTCAAATGTTGATATATAAAACCACCGGTTTATATTAATTTTATACATTTTTTTTAGGTTTTAATTAACGATTTTATTTTTAGGAAAGGTTTTGTCCAATATTTTCGAATATTGATATATAAAATCACCGGTTTATATTAATTTTATACATTTTTTTTAGGTTTTAATTAACGATTTTATTTTTAGGAAAGGTTTTGTCCACTATTTTCAAATGTTGATATATAAAACCACTGGTTTATATTAATTTTATACATTTTTTTTAGGTTTTAATTAACGATTTTATTTTTAGGACAGGTTTTGTCCACTATTTTCAAATGTTGATATATAAAACCACCGGTTTATATTAATTTTATACAGTTTTTTTAGGTTTTAATTTAACGATTTTATTTTTAGGAAAGGTTTTGTCCACTATTTTCAAATGTTGATATATAAAACCACCGGTTTATATTAATTTTATACATTTTTTTTAGGTTTTAATTAACGATTTTATTTTTAGGAAAGGTTTTGTCCACTATTTTCAAATGTTGATATATAAAACCACCGGTTTATATTAATTTTATACATTTTTTTTAGGTTTTAATTAACGATTTTATTTTTAGGAAAGGTTTTGTCCACTATTTTCAAATGTTGATATATAAAACCACCGGTTTATATTAATTTTATACATTTTTTTAGGTTTTAATTAACGATTTTATTTTTAGGAAAGGTTTTGTCCAATATTTTCGAATATTGATATATAAAACCACTGGTTTATATTAATTTTATACATTTTTTTTAGGTTTTAATTAACGATTTTATTTTTAGGAAAGGTTTTGTCCACTATTTTCAAATGTTGATATATAAAACCACCGGTTTATATTAATTTTATACATTTTTTTTAGGTTTTAATTAACGATTTTATTTTTAGGAAAGGTTTTGTCCACTATTTTCAAATGTTGATATATAAAACCACCGGTTTATATTAATTTTATACATTTTTTTTTAGGTTTTAATTAACGATTTTATTTTTAGGAAAGGTTTTGTCCACTATTTTCAAATGTTGATATATTAAACCACCGGTTTATATTAATTTTATACATTTTTTTTAGGTTTTAATTAACGATTTTATTTTTAGGAAAGGTTTTGTCCACTATTTTCAAATGTTGATATATAAAACCACCGGTTTATATTAATTTTATACATTTTTTTTAGGTTTTAATTAACGATTTTATTTTTAGGAAAGGTTTTGTCCACTATTTTCAAATGTTGATATATAAAACCACCGGTTTATATTAATTTTATACATTTTTTTTTAGGTTTTAATTAACGATTTTATTTTTAGGAAAGGTTTTGTCCACTATTTTCAAATGTTGATATATAAAACCACCGGTTTATATTAATTTTATACATTTTTTTTAGGTTTTAATTAACGATTTTATTTTTAGGAAAGGTTTTGTCAACTAATTTCAAATGTTGATATATAAAACTACCGGTTTATATTAATTTGTATAATTTTTTTAGGTTTTAATTAACGATTTTATTTTTAGGAAAGGTTTTGTCCAATATTTTCGAATATTGATGTACAAAACCACCCTTTTTGTGTTTTAATTAACAGTTTTTTTTAGGATTTAAGAATATATTATAAGTGGTCAAACTTGAATGGTCCTTATATATTCTTGGCAGCTGTTTGCATTTTAGGTTGTTGTTTTTAATGGGTAAGCAGCTGTCTGTTGTTGCCCCCCCCCTGGTTCAGGGCCGTACAACACTGACGATGGCCATGGAAGGCCGAAACAGTTGCTGAGGCCTTAGAGGATATTAATACAAGGTATGCATACTCAATCCAGTATTTATTTAAATGTTTCTATGAATTGACTAAATTAACTATCCTACAAATTTAAATAACATGATTCCCACGTACTTTTTTTGAGTTTTAAAATTTACGTATCGATCTACTAAAAATTGTTGCCACGCTTTGGTCGTTTCATAATTGCACAATTCCAGGTTTGACTGTTTGGAGAAGGTCAAAGCCCGAAAGTAAATTAAACTATAAAATCCCAAAATTGAGCAAAACTGTTGGTTATTTTTTTTCGAGCTTTGCTCCTAATATACCCTATACAGGGTGTCCCAAAATATGTGGGCAATCTCCCGGATTCAGATAGAACACTTAAAAATAACAGGAGAAGTTCTTATAAATTTTTTTCCTACAGCCTCCCCTACGGACGTCCCTGGAAATCGTTATTTTTTAAATAATTTATTAAGTACTAGGTGTAATTTAATATTTTTTTAGTATATTGGTTAGTAGATGAGTCTCCTTAAAATTCGCCCTTTTAAACACATTTGGCTTATTTAGTTTGCCAGGGACGGACTAGACGTAACACAAAAATGTTTTTTTTGTACACCTTGTATGATGAAGGAACGGCAATAATATTTTTGGATACTCTAAACCTTAAGCTGAAAAAAAGGTACTCTTGATCAATGTCGATAAAGGTTTAAAGGTTTTCGAAAAAAAAATATTTTTGTTCAATATGGTGCTTTGCATTAGTTGTTGTTTTATGTTCATAAAATTCACTCATTGTTGCTATGGTTTTTTTCACATGTACCGATTTAAATAAGAATATTTATGCCAGTGTCAATTTATGGTAGTGTCTTGAAATTTGCGGTTTTTCTCCTTTGTCTTATTAGTTACTAACTTAGTAATGGAATTTACGTATTCTTCAATAGTCCGGCCAAACATTTCAACTGCATTGTATACATTATGATCAGCATTTGATAGTACTCGGTAATTCAAGCAAACAAAAATTACAAATTACTTCACAAAATAATATAAAATTTAATATAGTATGCTTCTGTTTTAAATAATTTTTGTTGATGTACTATTTTCTAGTTGTTTTCTATTAAATGTTTCGTTTTTCAATAAAAAATCGGTCTCGCTTCAACAATCCCGATTATTTACTAATCCGGATGACCGCGGTTTTAATTAGTCCGGATTATCGAGGTTGCACTGTATTAACTTTTCTTTGAACAAACCCGAAAAAACCCAAAGATTCACATTCAGTATCTCGGCGCTCAATTAAAAAACACCCTGTATAACTAAATGTTATTTTTCCGTTAAGCATTATTATGGGCCCAATAATATCCCCCAAAAAAATCAAAAATAAATGCAGGGTCTTTTTAAAATAATTGGAAAAATCTAAAATTTTGCGTTTCGGTTTTAATTTTTTCCTGACTTTGTTCAAAAATAAATGTCACTTTCTCATTCCTACTTTTTATTCTCCATAAGATTGCATCATCAGATCTTTAATGCGACGTTTTGTCTTTGGGTCACCATCATCAACTTAACTTTGTTTAAATTATGAAAGAGGAACTAAATCTACGTTCGTCGGAATATAAGACTTACTGGTTTTCCGACGTTTTGTTCCTTAAATTGACCATCTTCATTATAAAATAACCCTAGTCCGTTCCTGTAATTAACTTTTGTTTCGACGAAACTGAAGATTTTAAAATTATTATTGTATTATAGTATTTAAAAAAATTAAGTCGATGATGGTGACCCAAAGACGAAACGTCGTATTAAATAAGATCTGATCATGCCATCTCGAGAAGAATAAAAAGTAACAATGAAAAAGTGAAATTTATTTTTTTACATCTTTTCGAACAAAGTCAGCAACAAATAAAAACCGAAACGCAAAATGTTAGATTTTTTCAAATGTTTTGAAAGCATCTGTATTTATTTTTGATTTTTTTGTGGCATATTATTGGGTCCATAATTATGCAACTTTGCCCCAATGTAACCGACTTCGTATCTCTTACCGTTTCCGAGATTCCAATGGTGAGGGACGTGTTTGTTACACCCTGAATAGCAAGAATCAGCTAAGCTAAGTTAGCGAATTAGTTAATGAATTTATTATAGCTAGTTGTGATTAGAACTAGAATTTTTTTCAAGAAAATATTTTTTTCCCTCCCAACTAATGTGAACTGAAATTAATTTTATTTTTTGGCTTTGGCTTCCCCCAAACCTTCTTCCCTGAACAGATATTTCTTATTTCATAACTCATCTGGAGTTCGCTAGTGTTGGCTATTTATGTTTAATAATATATGCTCATTAGCATTGACCTAATATTTTTTACTCAATCACTTGTTCATGTCAAAATGTAGGTACAATTTCTCAAATAAGCCTTCGTGTCGATTATGACCTACACTTTGCTAATTTACTCAAATTATATTTGGAATGCCTATTTACATGAAAACTAAACGAATTTTACTTTGTTTTAGGATCATGGTCATGGGCACTAAAGAAAATTTATAAAATCCGGCACGCGAATTTTCCAGGGTAGCAGAAGACACAGGAACCAATCGCGCGGTCAAATCAATCCGATTCTTTTTAGTCTAACGTACAGAACAAATCTGATTAATAAATCGGTCCGACTTTTCCTAGTCTAACGTAGAGGAAGGATCTGACTGATCGTATTGACAATTTCAAAATGGGGTATGAATGATTAAACAAAATGAACTTTTTATCGCGTTATGATGACATAACTTTTAAGCAGCTATTATAAACAATCGTAACTTCATAAAAATGTATAATATGCAGAATTTGAAGTAGATTCATACAATCAAACTCCGTTGGTTTCTGTGTCTGTTTAATTGCCGATTCCCTAAGGACCAGTTGCTGCAAAAAATTGTTGTTTTTTGGATCGGTCCGAGGGCTTCAATTGACTGCGACCATGGAAACTTAAACCTGCAAGCTAAACATTCGGGACACAAGCTGGATTAGAGCAGCCTGCGAGAGTTTATTAAGGTAATATTTAGTTTAAAAATATCATTTTAAGGTTTCCATCAGTGTTGGTTGATCAATGTTTCTTTGTTTTCGAAAATAAGTATGTGTGAAGTGAATATTTTAAATGTGCATTTATTTGGTTTTCTGCGTTCACCAACAAAACATCAATTTTACTGGGGAAGCTTGAAACTAATAATATTTTATTTTTATATGCAAAGCAGTTTAGCAATCAAAATATTTCGAGCTGTAATTAAACAATAATTAATGGGCGGAAGAGAGAACTACATGTTTGTTGGCTGAATGGCAACAATGTTGAAGTCTGGTTATATCAGATGGTTAAATATTCAAACATAACCATACTTACCGATGAAAAGATAAATCTTTATTTAATAAACCACTCTTTTACAAACTACAGATGGATCAACCAAAATATATAACAATCCGTTAGATCAAAGGGCAAACATAGCAATGTTTACGAGATGAGTATTCATTCACCTTTTGCTTATCTTTTGGGCCCGAATCGTAGTAAAATAGAAAAAGTTGTTGCCAAAGTGCAGTTGGATTAGTTCAAGATTCGTTTGATACTTTTAAGTATAATAATATTTTTTTAAAGAATCTCTCATCGCCTTTTTACAGTTTATAGTAAAATTATTGGGAAATAAATTGATTTTAAGAGCAATTGCTGAATAATCTTAACTTAAACCAGTTCTATTTGCCAAATTAACAAATCTTTAATTGCGATTTTGCAAGATACCTTTGCGATAAATATGTCAATGGCTGGCTATGCTGCAATAATGACCGAAAGATTTGGGAAAGAGTGTTTGCAGTCGTTGCGTAGGCTAGAAATGTACATTTTTCTATCTGTAGTTTGTAATAGCTTTGGTCCGTACCAAATTAGACATTGTTATTTACTTATGAGCATGACACAAAACGTTTTAAAATTTTCAACTTATTCGAATAATGGCTGTACCAACTGTGAGGATGACAAAAATTGATTTTTGTTACATTTAGTACTGCTCTAGTTAAGAATTTATATCCTTTAGACTTTCATAACTATTAAGTCAAAATTGATAAAAAATTGTGTCGTCGAAATTGTTCACCGATAAATAAGTAAGGATAAAAAAGGGTTGGTACTAATCATAACGCAATGTAATTTAGATTTAGATATATCATATTCGCTTTTAGATCTAATGGTAGTGACGCATTCGCCATATCATTATTTAACATATAAATTAATAAGAACAAAAATCGAATTTTATCAAACCTATAATAATTGATTTAAACTTTTATTGATATAAACTGTGTAACTAAAAATTGTCTCTATTGTTTCAGGTAAGTGAGCATGATTGATGTTGGAAGCGTCCGTTTCGCGTTGTCGGCAAACAAGTCTTCGCCTTAACGTCATGTTGTTACAACCTGGAATAAGTGAATAGTGACCTTTAGTGTTTTACGGGTCATTCCTCACTCAAGTGCTTGCTTGAACGTGGATTGATCCTTCTTGCTGCAATTGGCACCGTTGTTAATACCACCACCTTCGCTTCTATCATGATTGAAAGATAAGATAATTTTCTTTCCTTTTCTGTTGCTACAGGTGAAAGAATGAAGGGTTAAGAGCAATAGCAATATATAGGTCCGCACTATTTGTTTCTTCTTTCTCATTCATTATATTTTGGACCATATTAAGATATTTATAATAGTTTTTAAAAATCGGGCTGTGCGCATCTCTTTTAATCACCAAAATATGGTGAAGGAGCTTTGTTATTGCTCTTAAAGATGGGACACGTTGCCAATTCTGGTAAGTTAGTGAAGTGAGTGAAAATAAGAAGCTGCAACTGAAGAAACAAACCTATTAAATTATGGAGGACGGCTTTCTGGTATGGTATAAATGTAAAATATTTGGTAAACTATTTAAATATAGATTACCTGAATTAATTTAAGATAAATCAGTCGTCTTATACGTTTGTTTTAGGCACACTATTCATTATACTGGCCAAGATGGAACCGATGGAGAATCTATAATCCATGGTTAATAAAAGCCAGAAAAAGGAAGAAATAGAATCGAATTAATTTCGATGCATAACCCTCATTATCCTTTACTAATAATCTTTTATTTTCAGGTTACTAACCAATTCATTTTTAGCTCAGGTTTTGTCCAACATCTTCAAATGTTGATGTATAAAACCACCGGGTTATATTAATTTTATACATTTTTTTTAGGTTTTAATTAACGATTTGACTTTTAGGAAAGGTTTTGTTCAATATTTTTGAATATTGATGTATAAAACCACCCTTTTTGTGTTTTAATTAACAGTTTTTTTTAGGGTTTAAGAATATATTATAAGTGGTCAAACTTGAATGTTCCTTATATATTCTTGGCAGCTGTTTGCATTTTAGGTTGTTGTTTTTAATGGGTAAGCAGCTGTCTGTTGTTGCCCCACCCCCCACCTCCTGGTGCAGGGCCGTACAACACTGACGATGGCCATGGAAGGCCGAAACAGTTGCCGAGGCCTTAGAGGATATGAATACAAGGTATGCATACTCAATCCAGTATTTATTTAAATGTTTCTATGAATTGACTTAATTAACTATCCTACAAATTTAAATAACATGATTTACGTATCGATCTAGTAAAAATTCTTGCCAAGCTTTGGTCGCTTCATAATTGCAGAATTCCAGGTTTGGGTGTTTGGAGACGGTCAAAGCCCGAAAGTAAATTAAATTTCGCTTTAAAACGTCCAATCCTAAAATTTAGCAAAAGTGGTGGTTATTTTTTTCGAGCTTTGCTCCTAATATACAATATACAGGGTGTCCCAAAATATGTGGGCAAACTCCCGGATTCAGATAGAACACTTAAAAATAACAGGAGAAGTTCTTATCAATTTTTCTTCCTACGGCCTCCCCTACGGACGTCCCTGGAATTCGTTGTTCTTAAATAATTTATTAAGAAGGTACTAGGTGTAATTTAATAATTTTTTAGTATATTGGTTAGTAGATGAGTCTCCTTAAAATTCGCCCTTTTAAACACATTTGGCTTATTTAGTTTGCCAGGGACGGACTAGACGTAACACATAAATGTTTTCTTTTGTACACCTTGTATGATGAAGGAACGACAATAATATTTTTGGATACTCTAAACCTTAAGCTGAAAAAAAGGTACTCTTGATCAATGTAGATAAAGTGAACTGTTTAAAAAAAAAACATTTTTGTTCATTAGTTGCATTAGTTGTTGTTTTATGTTCATAAAATTCACTCATTTCACATGTACCGATTTAAATAAGAATATTTATGCCAGTGTCAGTTTATGGTAGTGTCTTGAAATTTGGGGTTTTTCTTCCTTGTCTTATTAGTTAGTAACTTATAGTAATGGAATTTACGTATACTGAATATAAATAATATTGAACAAAAATATATTTTTTTTCGAAAACAGTTCATTTTATCGACATTGATCGAGAGTATCTCGACATTTCTCTTTGAAAACAGTGCTTTCTTCTATAATAATTATGTTCTATGTTTTTTTTAACTATTTTTTATTATAATACACTCACGTGCAAAGAAAACGGCCACTACAAAATTTTGATAAAGTTTTAGGCGTTATAACCTTTTTATTTTTAGTCCGATAATGAATGATTTTTTTTAGAGCACTGTAGCTACAACTATCAGTTTTAACGTGTCTTTTACAGGGTGTCCCTTTTACAAAACCCAACACTCTGTCGAATAATCAAGTATCAAAATTATTTCGATATAACAGTTTTCATTTAGAGTAATTTATTTTGCACATTTTGTTTTTTTTTTGATTCATGTCCAATACATGCAAAATGATTTTGGTTATCAATAATTTAAGTTTTTCCATAACTTCTGCTGCAATATGAATTCAGTAATTTCTTTCATAAGGAGGAGGTTCCGGTATGAACCGAAGTATATACAGGGTGTTACAAATTCGGCCTTCGCCATAGGGATTTCAGAAACAGTAAGAGATACGAAGTTGGTTAAATTGGGGCAGAGTTGCATAATTATGGGACCAATAATATGCCGCAAAAAAATCAAAAATAAATACTGAGGCTATATTTGAAAGAATTTAAATTTTTGCGTTACGATTTTTATTTTTTCCTGGCTTTTCGAAGAAATGTCCGAAAATAAATTTCACTTTTTCATTGCCACAAGATGGCATTATCAGATTTTTCATGCGACGTTTCCGTCTTTGGGTCGCAATCATCAACTTAATTATTTTAAATGCGGGCCTGGATCTATTTGTTTAAATTATGAGAGAGGTCCGAAATCTACGTTCAGTGGTATACAACATCTACTGGGTTTTCGACATTTTGTTCCTTAATTGACTATCTTCAGTAAAATTCCTCCAGTATACGTTCCGGTAATTTACTTTTTTTTTAATTTGGTATAATTCGAAAATGTAAAACTCAATGTCTCTTTTAAAAGTTTTAAGTGCTAAATTACTTACATACTAGGGGTATTTTAATGAAGATGGTCAATTTAAGAAACAAAACGTCGGAAAATCAGTAAGTGTTGTATACCACTGAACGTAGATTTCGGCCGTCTTTCATAATTTAAACAAAAAGATGCAGGCCCGTATTTAAAAAAATTAAATTGATGAAGGTGACCTAAAGACGAAACGTCGCCTGAAAAATCTACCATACCATCTTGTGGAGAATGAAAAGTAGCAATGCGAAAGTGATTTATTTTTGGACATCTTTTCGAACAAAGTCAGGGAAATTTAAAAACCGAAACACAACATTTTAGATTTTTTCAAATATTTTGAAAGCCCCTGTATTTGTTTTGGATTTTTTGCGGCATATTATTTGGCCCATTGAAGGCCGAATTTGTTACATCCTGTATTGAGATATATTTAAGTTAAAATGTGTGTTTTTAAATAATATAGCATATTTAAGTAAAAATTGGTAGTTAAGTTTGTTTCTAAATGAATTTGTAGTTAAATCTTGATGATAATCTTTTGTTTATCCATTAAAAAAATATATTCTAATTCCATACCAATAATGAAATTATGGAAAAATTTAAACTTTTGATAACCAAGATCATTTGTTTGAGAATGTGTTGTGTGTGTTTGTGTCGTGTATTGACATGAACCAAAAAACAAAATATACAGAATAGATGCCTCTAAATTAGAATTAGTAGTTTAAAATAATAATAAACTCCTTTATTATGCCACATGGGGGTTTTACAATTAGATAAAAAAGAAGATATGTACGTGGCCAAGAAAAACGCGTTTTTAAAAACAGTTTGATTTATTCAATACAGAGTATAGCAACCGAACAAGTAACAATCTGACGTAAATCTTAAAACTACTTATATTTATATCCTCGCATCAGCGTGGGATAAAGAGGGGGATAGCGTGCCTTAGTCAGCAGGTTACCGAGACGTAACAAAGAACATTTCAATTATCTTTGTATAATATGTCGAATAACCAATGTTACTTAAAACTTATTAAACCTAAACATCAAAATTTTAAAATGACGGTTTTCTTTGCACGTAAGGGTATATAAAGTTTAAAAGTTGTACTTTTAGGTTCAAACTGAAGCTGAGAGGGCAGCGCTTACATATTGGCTGATGTTAACTAATATAAAAGTACCTATGACAACGGCGGTTAATATCTTCAAGGCTGGAGTTCCAAATGACTATATCCACAGGATTGCCACACAGTTCTTTTCCTAAATCATATGGGGCCCAAAAATATGCTTGGACTTGAAGCTTGAAATATTTGCAAGGACCTAGAGCCCAGTTGAAGATGGTAAATGTAAATTATGTTTACTTCCTATTTTTTAATAAAACTACTTACACGCTTGTTCCTAAAGTTTAATTTTTCATTTGTAGTTACGTTACTAGTTCAAAAAATGATATAAGAGTGTTTAAGGATTATTTTAAAGTGATATTTAAAGGTTATAAAACATGTCAGAATCCTAATATTGATCTTCACCACTTTAGTAAATCAAATAAAAGGGTTTTGAATGTTTTTTGTTGGTTAAATGTCACTTTAAAATATTGACAGTAATAAAAATTTGGACAAAAGTGACATTTGAAAAGCACGTGCGTTTGTCAGCTGATGCCAGACGTAATGGATGCCGGGTTTGTTCGTTCTGTTCATACTTGCTTCGATTTATTAACACGGCTGTTTGTCTTCTTCCTGTTTATAAGTATTCGTTGCAGATATCTGTAGGAAAATTCTGAAAAAGTGATTGTATCGGAATCTGTATGAAGTAAATCATGCCAGAAAAAAGAAAATCGAGCATTAAATCGGAAGACAAAGCAGCTTTCGCCAAAAAAAAGAAAAAACGTAAGTTCTCGGACAGATACAGACAGGTAACACAGAAAATATTATTTTTTTGACATTTTAAAAATTGTAGGCACAAAACAAATCACTTATAGAAAAATAAGTTACATTCACCATCCGGACGACTGTTTAGTTCCTCCTTACATTCGCAAGATGGCTCTATCATCGATACAGTTTTCGTCAATTTTTAAATTTGAAAATATCATCAAAGGGGAGGGGAGTTATTTAAAATTTCAATTACCAATTCGATCTCTTCGTATTTTTTTTTCATTTTCAGTTATTTTTGATACTGATCATGGATAAACATTGATGGGAATATGAAGTTTGTAATTTAATTCGTGTAAATAATATTCTGAATAAAGTTATAACTAAATAACGTTAGGGTTTGTGTTATAAATATCTTATATTTTTTTAGCTTTTTGGACAACTGCAACTATCGCCACTGGAATTGGAAGGGAAGAATTATTGGCAGCAACTTTCAAGGAAATTATTTTTCATATAATTTCGTTGGCATTTTTAAGTATTTGTAAGTATATGAATTAGGATCATATTTTTGCTATAATCAGATGCATATACACAGGGGGATTATGGGGTCTGTTTTTTATAAATATTGTATCAACTGAAGAAACCATTGACGACCTGGCTCTCTTTTCTAAAACACATTTGGTTAAATTGGTTTCTAATTATTTATTATGTAAATTGAGTCTCAACCTATTTAAATTATTTAAAAATTATATTCGTTGTAGATATCTTTAGTCGAATACATTCCTCGGAATATTATCTTACTAGTGCAATGAAATCAGCATTTCAAGATGACAAATTAAGCGGTGTAGGATCGGCTTCAGATTTATGGGAGGTATGTATTAGTAAAGAGAGCGATTATGGATTCAGAAGTTGGATATCCCGGGCCTAAGAATTGAAAGTCCCAATAATATCAATGTAATGTTTCAGATCTAGGATTACATTTAAGGGGGGCTCAGAAAAGCACCGACAGGGTCCACTCCCAAATATTGCTAAATTTGATAAATAATTTATAGTAAATACTACTAGAAAAACGATGAAACTGGCGGATTCATATTTAATATAATATATATATAAATATAAGTATTCAACAAAAATGTTGATGATTTTTTTTTACATTATGTTAAGTAACTTTAATACTTAATCACAGTGGCGTCGCGTGGGCGAAAATATAGAAGCAAAAATATTCTCAAACAAACAGACTATCGTTACGCGTCAGTATATAATTCATGTCAAAGGCGAGGAAGTGGAACTTCTTGTGAATAGCCGTCAGGCTTAATTAATAATTTAGGGAGAATAGTCCATATTTTAAAAAATCGAAACCAAATGAAGCAGCAATGTCCGAAAATTCCCGTCTACGATAAACGTTAAATTAGTCGTTGTATGTTGGGTTGCATTATTTCATTATTTATACGACAGGTAGGAGACTGGTCCCTGTTATATTAAAACACGGAATTTATCCAAACAAACGTGATTATATTAAATACATTAAAGATAACTTTAAATCATTACAAAAGCAATTTAAACGGACAATTCGTTTTTCGAGCGACACCGCCATACCCTGTTCTTCTTAAGACAGACTTCTGACAAAGTGACAGTTGAAATTTCAGCCACAGAGTATCATTAGTCTAGAAGTGAAACTTAACAATCTATACAGTACAAATGTAGAAATGTAATCCCAGTTTGACGTTTCTAGACGACGAGGTTTCATTTTGCAAAAAGTATTAACCAATCTCACGAATTTATATTAGGACGGAGGATTATATTTAGGGACGTTCGTGGTGGTGGTTGGGGGGGGGGGGGGGGGCTATAGTCCCTTTACACCTATGGCTCTAAAATACTAATACTAATGTCAGATTTCGAATAGATTTTATAAATATAGCCGGTTCGTTATTAAATAAAAAATTTTCACAGTATGATATTTTACTAGATCTAAAAATATTATTTATTTCTAGTACCTCATGGGCCCAATGATGGAAGCATTTTATGGATCAGATAACTTAGACGATTATCTTAAAGCACAAAGTAAGAATACCAACTTACAATTCAATTAAAGGAAAAATGGCGTTTCTATAATTTGTTTTATTGTCAAAATATTTAAATATTAGAGCTGCTGCACATACGTTTCAGGTGCGAATCCAGCTGGATATTAGTAAAAATTTTGACATAACTATAATGATACCAATTAAGGGCATATTATATACACAGGTCTGACAAACATCGATTACAATTACACTCCTAACGGACAGAAAAGAGAACATAATTACTATTAGCTATAAATTAAATAAAGGAAAGCAAAATTCCTTGTCGCATATTAAAGCACATTGATTTATGCTTCCACCATCAACCAATAAGACGCGTCGCAGTCATGTGGATACGCTCGGAGGAAGGGAAATCCTGCAAGCGGCTCATCGACGCAACGTTACCAGGTCAAAAATTAAAAAACTGGCACAAAATAATTTAAATAGTGCCTCAAGAATACACTATAATTTCACTAAATTTAAAACTAAAGGGTAATAATCCTATTAAATAACATCATAATATTTCCATAATAAAAAAGCACAAAAAGTAAAGAACAAAATTATAAAAATTCGATTGTTTGTTTGTGATTTTCTGGTTACTGGCCACTGATTTAGGTAGATATTGTACATCGGCGACTTAGTAATATAAATGTGTTTAAGGAAATTGAATGGTAAACCAATATATTTATATTTTAAAAGAATAATTACATTTTGGATGTGAATAAAAAATAGTATTTTTAAAAAAGTTTTCCCTAAATTGAAACAAAAATCACTAGATCTAGTGAAATTTTTACACAAGACTGTATCGACGGTTCGCCTTCGTCTTCTAAAGTCTGCGAGAGGAGAGTACGAAAACCCTTCTACCGTTGTAGAGGGGGAAATCAAGCGAGTTGGGATTCGACAAGGAAATCTGTTTCCTCTTTATTTCATTCACAGGTTGTATATTAGGTTCGTTCTCTTTTCTGCCTGTTAGGCATCTGATTCTAATGTAATAGTTGTTTGCGTTTGCCAAACCTGTACTTATAATACATATTTTTTAAAACAATACAACTTAGTGGTAAGAATAAGCCACTAGTGAAATTTTGCAAGTAGGATTTGTTCGGGTAAACAGGTGCATATTATATTATTTGCAATGATGTATGTGGTATGTGCAATGTCGCTAACCAGGATTCACTGAGGATGTTGGCAAAAAGCCGTTTAACAGCTTTTCCTTCCACAATCTGAAAACATGATTGAAAGAGCACGAAATAATTTCCAAATATATTATTTTAGATCACTCGACAACAAATGATATAGCAACACTAGTTATTTCCAATGAGAACAGAGTTCTGGGGGTACCAAGAATTAGACAGGTATCTTTTATTCACATTAGTGCCAACTATACTGATTTGTAGAAGGTATGAAATAATGATAAAGTTTATAAGGCACTTCTTAATTGTGTAGTGTAGCGTGCAATGTAGAGTGATGTCTACAGCGCATGATACGCCAGATGATATATTTCTTATCATGCGAGCATGACAAGCAGTTGACTGACCACTTTTATATTCTTATTTTGCTTTTAGGTAAGAGTTACGAACAGCTCCTGTGAAATACACGGATATTTTCGAAGACTGTTTCTGTCTTGTTATAGTAAATTTTCGGGCGCTTCGGAAGACAGACAATCATTTGGTCCTGCAGTTCCTACTGCGTAAGCAAGGCGTTGATCTTTTTTGACAACTTATTAGGGTATCGGAGAGAGATATGTCAATTTAAAAATTTTGCGTAAATAATAAATTCTACATTATTCTAACTTGAGACACGATAAAATTTTGATGAAATTGGAGTGTAGTGGTTTTGGTGGACCATGTAGATGAAATTATTCCAGAGCATAAGGGGGGGGGGGGGGGCAAGGTAGATTAGATTCAGGAAAACCAAGTAAATTATCAAAGGTAGTACAGACAGCAAATAATTCTTGAAAGGTACTATCAATGGGAATAAAATTTAGTAGGCATGGCGAAGGGGCTCCACTCCAAGGGGGACAATTTACCCCCATTCAACCCCTGTGGCCCGTATAGTGTTTATTATTATGATTATAATCAAGTCACACTTACTGAAGATTATTTATATTTAATAATATACAGCGTGTGTGAAAATATTGGCACCATATGGAAATTTTTTTATTTGTGAATTTAGGAAAAAAACTATTCTCCATAAAAAAGTTTTGCTTACCTTAACAACTCCTAATCCCCGAAAAAAAATCACAAATATAACCTACAGGGTGGTCAAAAAATAAGAAAATGTGTAAAAATGTTAAGAGTAAATAAGTACTTAATTTGGACAGAAAATTTATTAGAAAAAAGTTGTAAGTCAAATTTAGTATCAAAATATAAAATATAAGATTCTTAAATCTTAATTGTTTAAAGATGCAACTTATTAACCAAGAAAAAGTAGGAACTGTGCTTATTGTGATCAATAATGAATTAAAAACAGAATTACACGAGCCTGCAACGAAATAGATGGGTTTGAAATTGAAAACTCTGCTCGAATTAATAATAGCAAAAACCTTTTTTTTCTTTTCTTTTTAATAAAATGTTTTCCATATCTGGGGAAAGAATACATGAAAATATTTTTTCTTCGTAGATGGCTATTATTTTACATTTTGATATTAAATTTGATTCTTAACAACTTTTTTCTAATAAATATTTCTGTACCATGTAAATTAATGTTACTTTACTTTTACATTTTCTTCTTTTTTGACCACCCTGTACATTATATTTGTGATTTTTTTTCGGGGACTAGGCGTTTTAAGGTATAGCATTTGCAGAATAATACCGTTGATCTTTTGGACTGCAATAAAACCGCATTATCCCTTCGACCATAAAATAAATAAGGAAATAACAAATTTTAAAACCTTTTCGAACAGAGCCGGACCAGGTATACAAATTCATGTCTGGTGCATATATAAACACAAAGTGATTTTTAATAATTTTAATCTTTAGTGGTTTTCCGGCGAGTAATTTTTAGTTAGGCTTATTAGTGGTAGAATGTGGCGTCCTTGGAATTGTGCTGATAGGGGGGCATATTCAAGTGTCATTTTTAAAAGAAAGCATTTATCTACCGATGCCAAACTAATAATTAAAAATGTGTATCAATCGTTGTTAAGTAGAAATTTTAATTCGATGGATGTTTTAGCAGAGACGTCTACTTTGACAAAAACTCCTTTATCTGTGTACAGCATGTACTTAAGGTGGAAAGTTCTTACAATTGTATGATTACAAATGTTCAACCCTTAATTATAAGTTTAGGCTTAGATGAAGATAGTGATAGTGATACAGAGTTAAATTTTGAATAAATTATCAATAGTTTCTTAGAATTTAATTAATTTTTATTGTACTTGTTATCCTAATAGTTATACTTTTAAATTATATTATTTTCAATTAATTGTTATCATTATTTTACAATTATTATAGGTATGTGCCTAAAACTAAAAATACCTATCTATTTATTTTAAATTATAAAAATAAATCATGTGGTGTGGTATACATTTTCAAGCCGGCCCTGATTCCATTTATTGAGCTTTGAAGAGGTTGAGGCGTATACAATAGGGTTTAATCAGGTAGTTTATTTATGACAGTAAGAGTCGACGGTATAATTCTGCAACAACTATAAGCAAAACTTTTTATGAAGAGTAGATACAAATATTTTCACACACGCTATATATCTGTAACTATGATCCGCAACTATATTATACCGTAGGTGGATATTCAGTGACTCTAGTGAAACAAAAAGCCTTAATTACTGGGGAACCCGAACACAATACTCAGGTGGGGGATTTTATACAGATTTGGCAGAAAGCCTTGAAGGATCAATGACAATTTTGAAAGAGTTGAAAGAGAATCTTTGGATAACCCGCGGAACAAGAGCTATATTTGTAGACTTTAGTGTTTATAATGCGAATCTTAATTTATTTTGTATTAATAAGTAAGTATATTTATCGTGTAAGTATCTAATAATTCCATCGTGGTAAAAAATTGTGTTAAAATCGTATACATTTTTATTTCATTATTTAACAAAGAAATTTAGTTTACTAATTGTAAGAGTTGTATTTTTTCTTGAAATTTTAAATAGCTTTCGTACAAGATTTATAAAAAAATGTTGATTAGTTTTTTTTTTGTAATTTGAGTAAAAAACTGCTAAAAATGGCTATATTTTACCGTGATTTTGAAATTATTTTACATCTTTCCAGATTAATTTTCGAATTCTTACCATCCGGAGGTGTTCAGGCGAGCTTTCGATTTACTCCCGCAACTTTAACTCCGCATTCCGGAAGAAATGAACTGGCATTACGAATTTTACTTTATTTGTTTGGATTTTATGTTCTGTTTTCTTTATGCGAAGAAATAAGGGAAATGATTTATTTTAAAGGAAACTATTTAAATCAGTTCTGGAATTACGTGGACCTTACAGTTATAGTGGTAATAACGATTTTTATAGTTTATACAGGGAAAGATGGAGGAGAGAAAAATATAATTCAATAGTGCACAAAAACAATACCTATATCAAAAAAAAATTAAGCAGTTAATTTGATTTAATAGACGGTAGAAACCATGTTCATTCCTTTTCCATTTAAAATATATGTGCCTATATGAAAGAACTATACAGGATGTGTAACTTTGTGTAAAACTCATATAGAAATCGTTCGTTCCTTTTCCAACTAAAATATATGTACCTATGTGAAAAAACTGTATGGACTAGGAAACCCATACTAAAATCATTCTTGGATATAGCCAGGAAGCTAGGAAATTATTTTCTTAAATAAAAGTATTTACTAGTCGATTATGCCACGAGTCAATAACTACTACTATTCCCCAGAAATATTCACGCCGTTAGCGGCGAGGAGATAACATTCTGAGGGAAGAATAGCTATCATTATTGCGAATAGTTTACAATCCTTTATCTACGACTAATTTATTAATTTGAGCTTTGAGCGTATTACTTTTCGTAACTTTTCCTTGTATCCCAAAACGAAGTTTGCATCCCCCGCCCCTTGAGTTGCGTACGTTGCTATCATCAATTGACCGTCGAGTTTCGGTAAGTGAAATCATTGATTTGTTTATAATCTTCATTTTTATATTCCAAAAAAGAAATTAATTCCTTAAGCTCTTGTTTAATTTAAGCTTCTGGGATTTTGTAGCTCCCTATATAATTGCTGAAGATGGTAATGCCTTTTTGGTTAAAGATCACATCCCCCTTCTTCCCCTGGACCCTACTTTTAATATAGATAAATCCACTCATGTACTAAAATGTCTATTTAAATCTGTAATTTTTGTCACTTTCACATCGATAAACAAGGTGCATCCTTATTCACAGCGATAAAAACGCCTCTTCCTAAAAATTAGGTGGTATATAGGTCCCCGAACAAACTCACAATATGTAGCCTTTCTTTTTCGTTGCCCAGCAACAGTGATGGAACCGTTGATTTGCGGTTTTTAAGCTCGGCCGATCGGTACTAGATAAAAACCCGACAGATTGTGTGTATTTTCTCGTTAAATTTCTAAGCATTCTAGTTTACCTATAAAAGTTTATTCGACAAAAAAAACTCTTGTGCTTTACGTACAAAAATTATTTTGTTTACTGTTATTTCGACACTAATAGCACGGCAGTCCGTTACCAGGATTCAAACCAATCACACCTTGAGTTTTTTGGTGATTTAATAAGGACTTGAGAAGGAAATTAACAAGAACGGACATTGGCAACGTTGCGAAATCATTGCGAATCATCTTTACATAAATGTAAAAAAGAAGTGGTCGCAATAGTTATCGCGCCTCGTCCGTTGAGAGTCCGACTGAGAGTCATGTTTTTGATGAGATATATCTTTGATGATGATGATAATGATTCTTTTCTAGTCTAAGAGATATATGAAAATAGTAACTGAAATTTTCCGTGCGGTGAATAGTTTTGGTCTGAGAAAAATCGAAATTTGTTCACAGCGGAGAATTAAACTTAACACGGCTCGTCCGTTTTACTTGTCGGATGTTATTTTTCGTTATTCGTGACCGGAAAAAAATGAGAACGGACATTTTCATCGACACGCAACCGAAGTGTTGGATCTTAGGTATGTAATTTTTTTAACGCTGTTCGAGTTATCGCGCCTCGTCCATTTTCAAGCAGAAATCGTGTATTGTGGCTCGGAAAATGGTGGAAAAATATGAACTGACATGTTTACACACGTAATATTTAGCAAAACCGTTTTCAGTCAACACAGTATGTGTATCAATAATAATGCTAGATGGGGACATAGATGCTGTGTTGTTATAGACAACCAAGCCACACAGAAAGCCGTGTACCGCGAGCATGAAATATACAGATACGAGATCCCACTCCGCTGCTCTCCCTGCAGCTGCGCAACACGGAAAATGTCTGTTCGACTCGATTTACTATTTTATGTGTGTGTTATCAAGAAATTTAAAAAAAAAATTGATCCGGGCGCTGTAACTTTTTATACCCCTTTTCTTTACATATGGAATTTTTGCTATCCTCAAAACGTCCGTTGTCGATGAATTAACGTTTTTTTTAATATTTTTAATATGATTTCATCAAGAACGGACAAGGCGTATTAACAAAAAGACGATCTGCTTCCTTACGCACTGAAATCACTCTGACGGATAAGCGCAGCGTTGCCGAACTTTTTCGCTGGAGAAAAACTTTCATATTTTTTAATAATCTAGCGATTAGTCATTGACTAGATGAAGGCATGATAACAGGACATTTTGGTAACGGGCTGCCGGACTATAATGAAAACGCTTCTTTTCTACAAACGTACGTTAAAAATTGTTTTACATTACTACAGAGGTGCCAATCGGCTGAAAAATGATTTCTAGTTCCCCTAAAGAGAAATTTGAATTTTTTTTTTAGTTGACCTGTTTGATGATTGCCGGTACCGAATATATGCGATATGCAGTAAGATCGTACTTGGATGAAATACAAGCGTCCTCCCACCTCTATGGAAATTTGGAAACCCCGGGCGTCATTCATTCCGTCGTTAGAATAAGTGGAGCCACAGTTCTGTTTTTGGTTTATTTGAGAACGTTCAAGTATCTGAGTTTCAATAGACGAATGGCTCAACTGAACAATACAATTAAGAAGGTTAAAACGCATTATCTTTCAACTTTCTCTATGAAAATCTTTCCAAGTACTTGCGCCACTTTATTACATCATAAAAAAAGATTCCTGTTCCTATATTTTATTTACAAAACTTTATTTTTAATTGTTTATTTAAAATTAAATCCCCCCTTCCCCCTCAAAAAAACTTCATGCCAAACCGGCCTGACATGAAACTTACTAAGTTATCAAAAAACTGCATAAAAATAGCTTCAAAAATAACATAATTATTGAGTAATCAATTGAAGTAGCCGTTACTTGATGAAGATCTATTATAAAACTAGGTAAATAATACAACAATGTGTAGAAATCTTCACTGAATTTTATTGTACCATGACAATTGTTTCGGCACACAGTGCCTTTATCAAATGGAGAAACCAAAGTGATTATTGAATTGACGCGATTTTCTGTAAAATCAACTCTTATCGACTAAGCCAAAATTTTATGTTTTAAAATTTATAAAAAAATAATTTTTAAATTTAGTTCCGTCCACAGAATAAAGCAAATTCAGTTAATTCAAAAAAAAATATATATGCAGATAAATTATAATCACAGTGTCCAAACATGCCCGTTAAAGATAGGTTATTTGCAATTTTGGCTAAGTCGATAAGAATTGATTTTACCGCAAATCGCGTAAATTCAATAATTACGCGATTTTTTGAAAAGAAAAACATTTGGGAAAAATTCATATTTCCTCATAAACTAGAAAGAAGGTGTTATATATATTTATATATTATTTTGACTTAAAAATGCATGTCATAAATATAGGGAGACCCGTACCGGCATTGCATTTCGGTAAATCCCCGAAAAAAATCACCAGCCTCACATGCGCCCCTCGGCACCATACTTTTTAAACTAAGGGCATTACGATCTTTTTTGCATTGTGTTTTTTGTTTTGTCCTGTTACTTTAAAATAAAATATTGGGTGTATTTGATTTTCGTTTCGTATTTTTAAACTAAACTGAAATGCACATTTCATTACAAAAAATATCTTCAGGTTTTTGGTTTTGTTTTAACATTTTTCAATTTTTCTGTTTTTTTTTTTCCTTTTTTTTTTTGGCAGGTGTTAACAACAGACGCAGCATATTGACATTTGTAAAGGGTTGGGGGTGGGGGGGTGGGGGGGGGGGGTCATAACCCATAAAACAGTAATAAAAAGTAGACTAATGCTAAATAAAGAGGTAAAAACATATTAGAGGGGTTTAACCCCCCACCCCCTTGGTCTTGGCCTTGGTCAACAAGTAAAGTAAAAGATTGTCTTATTGTGTTTCATTTTAAGAAGACTAAGACTTTTAGTGTAATTCGTAGATTGTTATTTTACCAAACATTTTATTTTTAGTGTTCTAAAGATATCCTCGGATTTTCTGTAATGTTTTTCGTGGCATATTTTGCTTATGCTGAACTGGGCTATTTGGTATTTGGAAGTCAGGTAATATAGGTAACTTTTATTGGCAATCAGTATTTGTTCTCCTGTATAATATAGCCTAATCGAAAAATGTTACTTTATTTACTTTATAAAATAATTCAGGAAAAATACAATAAATGGATCTACAAACTGATAATATAATCGTGAAAATCGCATAAAAAATAAATAAGTTATAAAATATCAAACTTGATCAAAATTTCAGGGTGGCGGAATTTTGTGCCGGCGAGAGTGTATATACAGGGTGGCCCATCGAAAACAGTCCAGCAAGGTTTAGAGAATTTAATGCCCTTTAAAAAGATGTATCACAACATACCCATTCCCACTTGAAAAAACAAGGGCAGTAGCCGCTCCCGCTAGGGGGGTTGAGGTTACAGGGATGAAATTAATAGTGAAACGGGTCCCCCTGAAAACACAAGTTTACGGGTCCGAGGTTTTCAAGTACACAGCCGTAAACCTTGCTCGACTGTTTTCGTAGTTCGCAGATATTAAAATAAGTTGTGTCCTATATAATATTTCTTGTAGGTTGATGATTTCAGAAGTTTTGGAATAGCCATGTTCACATTACTTCGAACCATATTGGGAGACTTCGACTATTCTGCAATTCACGATGCAAACTGGCTCGTCGCACCTATTTATTTTCTTTCATATATCATTTTGGTATTTTTTATTTTGCTGGTAAGTACGACAAAAAGCTAGCTCGCCTAAGTTGCATGCTGGGCTGATTGTTGCAGTTAATATCACACACAGTTTACCACTTCACACTAGAAAATATTATTATAAATTATTTGACGTGATTTCTGATAGAAATAGTTTACTTTTGAAGAGAATTTTTATTTCTATTTAAATTTGAACAAACAATAAAACTCCAACTTTACACGGGAAGGCAAGATATTATTGCTGTCTACCTATATCTATTTAAGTGAAATTATTGTTTTTTTTTGTTGGTAAAATGTCTCTCTATAAGGTTATCACAAACGTTTCAATGTTCGGACAGCCGACTTAATTTTTTTTTTAATTGACATTTGAGAAAGCATGCCCATCTGGACTTCTTCCCAACACTTCTACAACTATTGATATATGAAAAAGTTGACATGGGCGAGCCCATTCCGAGTTTAATTTGGTATTTGGTATTTATATATTTTCGCAGAATATGTTCCTGGCGATCATAAATGACACATATTCAGATGTCAAGACAGATATAGCTATAGCCCCAGAAGAGATGGAAATGACTGAATACATCGCTCGAGGATTTAATAAATTCTTAAGAAAACTTGGGTGCAAAATAAAAAAGGAAGCTGTCAAAGAAGAACAACTTCACACTAGCATAGGTCGAATACGTGATGCTCTAGTTAGGTAAGAATCAGTTTAAACCCGATATGTACTCCTGGGACTTTTAAATGGGACGTTTCGTTTGGCCGTCATCAGTTATTATTTCAACATTTTAAAAAAATTATATATTTTATTGTACCGATTGTGTTTGAATAATACTATTTTATTTTGCAGGTGTGATTTTGAAGATCGCGAAATAGAAATGTATTTTACAAGGTACGATATAGATCCGTTGAAAAGTTTAACAAAAGCTGAAGTTGGGAGATTTTTCGAAAAATTTGGTAAGCATTATTTAATTAATTTAAAGAAGTCAAAGAAAATAAGTAAAACTAGATTCATAGTTCTTTTAAATCTAGTACAATCCGTTTTGAATTGTAAATTTAAAATAACCCAGTTTTAAACGCAGTTTATGAATAAGTTGTTTATTTTAAATTCGAGTTTTATTTGCAGCTGCAGAAGATCGGGCGCGAATGGCTGCCCAGGAAAACGTGGTCACTTGGAAGGATTTTCAGAAGTAAGTATACTAGTTTATTTGGGCCAAAGCTTTTAAATATTTTCTACCGACTATACTTCTTGAGCATTAAATCTTATCCCATAAAAATCGTAAAGCTAGGACGCTGAAATTTGGCAGGATTGATGGAAATGCCTTAGCACGTCACTTTATATGGAGTATTTGAAAATTAAAAGATTGTGTGAGACTGCTAAGAGATGGCGCTGCGCGATGTATTTTCTCGACTACCGTTGATAATAATTACCGTTAAGTTAGAGTCCTCTCTGGTGATAGGTATGTACACCTACCCTGTACTGACGAAAACAAATGAGTTCGAAATCGGTCTGCAGGTGGTTGCATCCTATCAATAGGTTTGTTCCAAAACCCTATTTTTGTATCGTTCTAGAACCGTCACGAAACTGTTGGGAATCGATTTTATGTGCAGGCGTTAATTTTGCACTGTTTGTTGCCGATGCACAAGGGACGCAAGGTTGGTACATTTTTATGACCATTCTCTGTCAAAATCACACCTGATACTGATCGCCTGTCTGATTAGTTCTTAAGACTAGGAAAGATTAGTTAATTATCATAAATCATAACCCTACTTTAGAAGAAGAAGATAATAACGTGTTTAATGGTAAGAAGATCTTGTAGGTTTGGGAACCGGATTATACAAATTTAATAAGAATAAATTAAATAATCAGAATATTAAAGAGGGGTTAAGTAACAACTCCTGCAAAACAAGGCTAAAAGAACTGCACGAATGCCAGGAATACAAAAACAACTGTTAAAATTCTTACGGCGCAAGTCAGTACAAACGGTTCCTGCTCTTGTCCATGTATAGTTTTCACCGTTCAGGAACTGGTTTGCGAACGATCACAAATTTGGTTGGAACACCAACGGGTTCGCCAGATACACCGTTTTGAGTCGGTTGGAACGGCTATCGACTACTACGCATGTGCGTGACCGTACATTGTACGATTTTTAGGGTGGTTGGAACGAACCTAATGGAGAGGGCTTCCTTTTCTTGGTAGTACCATTCAATCTGAAATAGTATTTAAAGTGCTACTGTGTAGACAAATACGCCCTTACTGTATAAGGATCATCGGGTGGTCTGGTAAATGAAAATTTTCCATACATTGGTATTTGAATTTATTTAATTTTGCAAATAATCTCTTTTCTTTCAGACAAGACGACAAACTTGTGGAGTTAGAAAACAGCCTTCTTGTGTTAGGAGAGCGGGTTCACGAACTTATCGAAGCCATAGCCAACATACCAGAACAATCCAGGAAACGTTAACAATAAATAATTAAATAAAAAGAAACAATTTCTTGCTTAAATACATATTATTTATTTATTATAAACAAAATTTACAATACTTTACACATCATAATACAGATTTATAAGATCAGTCAATACTTAAAAAGGTAAACGTTTTATAAATCTGTTTTAACTTAACAATATCATAATAAACAACGTAATTATAGTGAAATAATTAGCTACACTTGTGATGAGCATTCTAAGATATCACAAAACGATGTGGCGTTGCAAAAAAAATGATATAAATACACTGATCTAAATGAAGTAGTACAGCCTCAATAGTTTAGTTAAAAAGATACAATTCTTTTGAAGGTAGCAACAATAAGATTAATTACTATTTATTTTTATCGATTAATTTATAATTTTTTAACTTTGAAATAATCCAGAGGATTATTTTGGATAAAAATTAAAATCACGATGATTCTCTTAGAAATTTGAAGGAAAACCAAAATATTTAATTATAATACAAAATTTTAAACCCTCCAACTGTCATACGGCTGACTGATTGTGACATTAATAACGTCGGCAGAAATTATTTACTTTGCGAGAGAAAATTATTTCTGTCAAAGTCAGTTATGTCACAGTCAAAGTTGCCTGCTCGCATCTTAAACGCATTTCTGACAGAAAAAATAAATTTTGTAAGAAGGCATATATTTTCTGAGGAGCATGCGTCGTAATTAATGTAAAAAAGTCTCAAAATTTAATTAAAAAATAGACAATTGTGAAACAAGTAAAATTTTTTAATAGTTAAAAATTAGCCAATTGCAAATTAACACATATAGAGTTTAAAAAACAAAATCGTTTCTTTCTTTTTTCCACAGAACTTTAAGAATTCGGTCTCAAACAAGCAAAATTAGGGAGTATTTATAATTTACAAAAATTTGATTATACGGACAATTTTATTTATACAAAAATATTTATAGTACCCTTTTGTATTGGATTAATTTCTATTACTATCTAAGGGAAAATCTGTCTAATACAATAATAAAAATATTTCAATCAGTGTGTGGCTTAAAAAATATCAGTATCATCCTAACCAAGATTTATTTCCTTATAAGTGCCTGCTCTCACCAAAGCAACTGGCAACCGCAACGCAACTGCAACGCGACCCCAACTTCAGTTGAGTTGTTCTTGCGTTCCCACTTTAATCAACTGGTTTGAAGTCTCTTTTGACGTGAGCAAAATGTTGTCTTCGTCAGATAAAGATATAGCCGCAACATACTTGCTCGTTAAAAAGCTTAAAAAAAAACTGAGCGACAATTTTGGGTCAACCCTTTTTATACCATAAATTTGAGACATAGTTCGTATATAGTGGCACAGGAATTAAATAATGATCCGGTTTTATCGAATGAGCCACAAAAATTAAATATTTTAATACTCTTCCGCCATTACACCGCGATTGGAAGCAACTCGTAAGGAACTAGTTGCGTTGTCAGTGGGAACACGCGTAATTAAACATTAGTGCTGTGACGCGTTGATGTTGCGTTGCGTTGGGGTTGCCAGTTGCTTTGGTGAGAACAGGCACTTATAGGTAAAATGTATTTTACGAATTTTCATCAACAATAAAGCTGAGTTTATAAACTCGACGTTGACGGTGACGGTACAGCTTAAACATATTGAAATGCATAAGACCATTTATATTTGACGATGACGGTGCAGTTTGACAGTGGATGACGGCCGACATGAACCAATTTTATCTTTTGACGGTGGACGGCCGTAGCAACGTTCGTAGCAAGTTTACACAGCCAATCAAAATCGTGTTTGCCTGTCACGTGATATTTAGTAAATATTATTTTATTTTATACCATCTTATTAACCATTTTAAAGTGTACTGTTGATAAGTGTTGATAGTATCATTCAGATCACATAAACACCAAAATTAATATAATATACATAAAAATACAGAAAAGCCGAGAAAAACAGGTTATGTTATCTACGGCACCGTCAATCGTCACCGTCGAGTTTATAAATTGGCCTTAATGGTCAAAAAATGATTTTATTTATCTCTTCAGCAGGTTAACACTTTAAGCCGACGATATGATTTATGACTGGCGAGAGTCGTTTTCGATTTTTCAATCACGTTTATTTATGCCCGAACAATCCCGTTCAAAAACAAACGGCAGAAATGAGGTTAGAAAATACCTGAAATTACACCAAATTCAAAATCTAGAGATATTTTTGTTTTTAATGGAAATGAGCATATCAATATGCAACTCTCGACACTGCTAATAAATATTGGATAATTTGATTTTAAATATTGCGAACATATTCCCGCTTGGAGACGTTTTCGAAGCCGAGTTTATTTCTTCCTGGAAGGTTTCCAGGTGTGGGAGTTTCCAAAAATTGAAATATTCCTTTGGCTATTACTATAAATCGCTATTATTTCATAAAACAAGAGGAACCATAAATACCTGAAATCTCCAGAGCCTTAAAATTAGTTTTCCTTTTTAATGAACATAACATTGTCAATTTATCAATAATAATAGGAAGGAACACACATCTTAAAAATTGCCACTATATTTTTCTTATACAGGGTCCGCAAACGAAGCGTGGACGGAAGATTAAATCGTTATCGAAGAACTTATCAACAATACTAAAACAGCTTGAGATATTGGATTAAAAGCGGCATGTTTTAAAAATATTTTACATTATACAGGGTGGCCCAAAAAAGTGTGACAGCATAAAGTTATATTTTTTTAAATGGGACACCCAGTATTTTATGGCATATTTAGGTTAGTATTACTATCGTTTATATGTGCCTCAAATTTTATTTAATTTGGTTTTGTAGTTTCGGAGAAATAAATTAAAAACTAAAAAAAAAAGTTTTGCAGTCCTGAATAAAAAAATCAAAAAAAATTATCCAGAACTATTTTTTTAACCTCGGCATTGAGTGAAATTTATGACAAGAGGTCTAGAGATACTATGAATGTAATTGCGTTTATTTATTTTATACAGGGTGTTCATAATAAGCTTTCAAAAACCTCACATTTTAAAATAATTTTTCTCAAGGTTTGCAAATGGAACACCCTGTATATTATTTAGCCATTTGACGTAGAATTCATAGACAATTTTTTTTTGTAATACAAGCATATAAGTTATATCCAGCCGTTTTCGAAATAATTATAAATATCATAAATTATGTTGTTTAAATAGAGTTTTTATTGGGAAATTTTGTTATAGGCGACTAGACTAATAATTGTAAACTAAAGTAAATGTTCGAAATAACTTCATTTTACTTAATTTAATGATTTTCCTCTACTGCCAACAGAACTCTTAATTCATTTTCTTTATTAATAACGGGTTTATTGATTATCATCCTTTTTGTGTACGCAACGCTTCCTGTTGCTACAAATCTTTGCAATAACTTCTCGAAGGTTTCCCGGCTTTCTCTCAATATCTGGATATCTTTCAGCATACACTCGGCTCGCGAGGAGGCAATTTCTTGCACATTCACCCAGTATAAAAATCATATTTACCATTTCTAAAGTTGTAAAATTTGTGTAAGCTAGTACTTAATTTCGACGAATGTAAATAATTTTATTTGTATGTCATAGTGACAATCTAAACAAAAAAAAATCATGGCAACTCGATTAAGAATAAAAAATTAAATTAAATAAATAAATAAAAGTAACAAAAATGTAGGCTCTTAAAATTTATGTCGAAATAACTAAAATACGGTAAACTCTAAGAGTAAAAGGAAGCTATTTTGAACATTTACTTTAGTTTACAATTATTAGTCTAGTCGCCTATAACAAAATTTCCCAATAAAAACTCTATTTAAACAACATAATTTATGATATTTACAATTATTTCGATAACGGCTGGATATAACTTATATGCTTGTATTACAAAAAAAAATTGTCTATGAATTCTACGTCAAATAGCTAAATAATATACAGGGTGTTCCATTTGAAAAACTTGAGAAAAATTATTTTAAAATGTGAGGTTTTTGAAAGCTTATTATGAACACCCTGTATAAAATAAATAAACGCAATTACATTCATAGTATCTCTAGACCTCTTGTCATAAATTCCACTCAATGCCGAGGTTAAAAAAATAGTTCTGGATAATTTTTTTTGATTTTTTTATTCAGGACTGCAAAACTTTTTTTTTTAGTTTTTAATTTATTTCTCCGAAACTACAAAACCAAATTAAATAAAATTTGAGGCACTTATAAACGATAGTAATACGAACCTAAATATGCAATAAAATACTGGGTGTCCCATTTAAAAAAATATAACTTTATGCTGTCACACTTTTTTGGGCCACCCTGTATAATGTAAAATATTTTTAAAACATGCCGCTTTTAATCCAATATCTCAAGCTGTTTTAGTATTGTTGATAAGTTCTTCGATAACGATTTAATCTTCCGTCCACGCTTCGTTTGCGGACCCTGTATACTCCTATCACAGTCCTAATTACCAAATATGTTCCTTATTTAAGGTAAAAATAAATACAATTCTCGCTAAAAACCTATGTTTTTATATCAAACAAAACCGTAAAAGTAATATGATACAGCAAAATAATACATGTTATAATACAATAGGTAATGTGCTTCCTAAAACAATAACAGGTAATTAAATGCAGAAAACTTACTAATGTGCAATTTAAACAATATTTTCGTTCTCTTACTGTGAGCACCATCTGTTCAAGTCAATAAAATTTGCCATTAGTTTGCAAATTTTCCCTTGAATGGAATGCATTTGCCTTAATACAACATTACTTTTAGAATCAAAACTGTCAAGGTTCCATTATCCACCATATCAAAAATAAGAACAACTTTACTGAACGGTAGCATCAAAGTACCAAGAGCAATAAATGTCGATTGCAACGTTCATTGTTCAATTGGGATGTTAAAGCCAATAGAAGATCACAAAATTTGATACGTCAAAAAGCGTCCTTTTTATGTCCGATTGCTCCGATCAATCAGAATCGTTCTTTTATTGCGGCCGGATGTAGAATAGGTAATCTGGATCGTTGTTATTTAAATCTAGACTTAACAGATCAAGCTCGATTTGCTCGAACCTTTAGGACCGACGACTGCGAGCGATCTGATAATAAGGTTAGGTTTATTAACCTTAAATTGTGTTCCGGTTTGTTTATATTCGGTTTATTTTGAATATTTGTTTAAAAGAATGTAGGAAATACCTTTTAGACGTTGAAAGCTAAAACATATAAATTAACCGTAACTGAAATCGTCGAACGCATCTCATATAGACCTCTTATTTAAAATGTGATTCCGTGAAGTTGTCAGGTCGTTATTTGGTACTTGACTGTGACTTCTGAATCGTGAACTTGAAACCGTGAAATGAAAATGAGTAGTAATATTCGAAAGACTAGCGAGCACAGGCTAAGTAATAAGAAAACTCAAATGATTAACGAGTCTATTCTTAAATGATAATATACAATACGCACAAAATGATTAAGACACCATGCGTATTGGCATGAACAAATAGTTTGGTTGTAAAGTACACAGTGTTTAGTTCATCATTGTTTTTTTTTAAAGGTATAATTCTGCTTTAATAACATTTCCCTTTGTTACAGTTCTTTTAGTAGTAAAGTAGTATGCATAATAAATCATTTAAATCCATCGACCATCACGCACTAATTATTTTACGATGTGCGCAAATCCAGTTAATATCCAGTTATTATCCAGTTAATATCTCGCTTAGCAGTGATAAAAATTTATAAACCGTGATCACGTCACGCTTTAATTTCACCGATATCAAAAAATAACAATCACGTTTCACAACGTGATTGAAAAATCACGATATCGCTCACCACTACGCAAGGTTATGTTTCCTAACTATAAATCTGGCCCGTCTTATGGCAGGATCACATATCTGGGGTCACGTGACCAAAAATCGTCCCACATCTAGAGAAAGGCCGCGGCTAAATTAGTGCAAAAACAGTCAAATTAGTATTGTTCGGGTTTATTCGGGTTTGTTGTTTTGTAAAGCTAATGTCAAAAAAGTGAAGTAGACAAACTTAAACAATTTTAAACAGGCCGTAATAATTTTTGAAAACTGGCGTAAATTATCAATAAATCCATATGAATTTATTCCAAAATAAATGCATATAATCTGACTTTCAGCCTGGACGAAAGCCAGCATTAATCCGGCTTATTTTTACGAAGTATTTTAATTTTTTGACGTTCTGGGACTATTTTCTCTTTGGCGTAATGAATTTTGTTATCTTCTTAACCATAAAAAATGGTTAAATATTTAAACAATATCCGTTGACATATCACATTGGCTAAATGAAAAGGGGTCGAAAATTTTTAGTAGGGATCTAAATATTATATTGAGGCACTATTTTCTTTGACACGTTGATATTAATTTGACATATATTTTAGACCCGTGCCCACGGCTTAAAATATCCTTATTGTTGATAATCTTACCCATCATAAACATCATTACCATGTATATTGTTCATACTTTACAAGAAAATAGGGCAATCACAACAAACCTATAGTAGAATTGTTTCTAAAAGTATTTATATTATAATTTTTACACTACGATAGATACTTGTTACTGGACATTAAAAAACTTTAGTGGCTAGCTTAGTCTTAAGCAGTAACATCGCTATTGTCGGGTTGTAAAAAGATTTTAATCAATAATCAAATAACCACTCATCCATCGACTGTGACATTGGCAGAAATGATTTTCTCATAATTAGCTCTCAAGTTAGCTTAATTCTTGATTCACTAACCAAATAACTTAGATTGCGATGGATCATTTCTGCCAATCTCAATTAATGTTTGGTTAGTTTTAGTTCAAAATATACCGGTGACCTTTACTGAAATAAATCAGCTACCTGATTAATCCCCATTGTGTATACCCCTAAATCTTTAAACTGCAATAAATGGAGGGTCGGCTTGAAATATAGCTATCTACATATTGATTTATCTTTATTTTGAATTAAAGAGACATTTTAAACCAAAAGAGCAATTATAATAATAATATTTTGAGACATAGTAAGTATAATAAAAATAAACATAATGAAATACTGAAATACAGGTTTATTCGTTTCAATAAAAATTAAGTATGCAAGAGTCACCTCGCTTCTTCCTGGGAATGACAGGTGTCAGTACTATATCCTTTACCGAAGATAAAGAAATGTTAGGTATTTATACCTATATACTTAAAATAGTATAATAATATGGGATTTGTTGCAAATTTTATGGTATTTTATGGTTACAGGGATAATTCGGATTTTATGGCAGTCAAAAGATCAACGATTTTGAACCACACTATAATTATTGCATAAAATGTTTCTCCAACCCATAGTATTGGGATAAACAGATATATTATTCAACAGCAAGTGGACAGGGGTATTTCTTATATTATAGTTATGTTCTTTCTCTTATTAACGGACACGGATTATTAATAGACTTTAAGACAACGTTATTAATCCAACTGTTATGATGTAATGATGTAATACTATATTACGTACCAAGGGTCGAAAAGAGGCTTTTACGGATGAGATGCCAAGGCATCTTTTACGTACTTTTGAGTATTCATTTGGATACCCAGTAAACGTCAAATGGGTCCAGAAATTTTTTAATTACTTAGTAATTTAAAAATTACTGACCAGTGATGACGGATACCTAAAAATGCTTTAAAAGGATCAGAGTCAGAAAAAATATTAAAAAAATAGGGCTGTTTAAAAGACATGGATACGCAACAAAAATTCACTAAAGACATGGATACGCAGTAAAAAATCACTAAAAGATGCCTTGCGAGATGCGGAGACCGCACGAATCCGTAAAAGCCTCCAACGGCCCGAGATATGTACCGTACTTCTTTTTACAAGTGCTCCGAGGCTTTGATGCCAAATAATTAAAGAAATTCTTCAGACAGTTTTCCTGTCTACATGACATGAAAAGACTCTCGCATGGAGAATGTAAATATCTATTTATTATCGTTGATATGTATGGGTCGGTGGCCTAGTGGCAGAGTGTACGCCTGGCGACCTGAGAGTCGCGGGTTCAAATCCAGCACCGACATCGCTGGTTTTATTTATTAGTTTAAAACTATTGAGGAGAACATGGGAAAGATTTTTCCCGCCCGCTTCGATACTATCCCGTCCGCTATTCCCGCCCGCTCTCTCGGAGAGGTCTGGAAAGCGCCACTCGGTGAAGAGAACATGCATGAAAAGAGGCACTTTCGGGGCACATGTAAAAAAATATCATTTCCGACCAATACGAACCTAAAAATTTAAGTGAAAATGGTAAATACCATTTCAACGTTATGGATCATGATCAATAAACGTTAAAAGGATGTCTACGTTTTTCAATTTACCTGGCGACGTCATGGATTCCTTCTCATTGTTCAATAAAGTCAAATAATAAACATCCTTCTCAAAACCAAAAAAACCAGCCATTACTATTCAAGCTAGCTATACCAGGACTAAACTCAATACTTTTTCCCAAAGGATGCATCGGACGAAAACCCTTTCTCTAAAGAGTCGCATTCGGCCAGATCTTCACCATTAGAGCGATAGCAACAACTAGAAGAAGCCATATTGCTATCGATGCTGTCATAAAATGCATTCTTCGTTTCCCAAAGAAATGTATTAGCCGTTTGAAATCTGTGACCTTCCGAATCAGTTATGGTGTGTTGAATGGAACTCTTATCCATCAAAGAGTCTGGATAGTCGGGTTGATCGTCTCTATATGAAGAGAGAATCCATTGAGATCGAGATTTTTCGCTTGCCGATATTGAATGAACCTGTAAAGAGATAATATTATAATATATAGTTACCTATTTTTATGTTCAAGCGACGATAGAAACGAAATAAGTATGTGTATCTAATGAATGTTCAATTACCTGTACAAAATAATCTTATGCAATATATGCTATAATTGACTTTGTTAAATTAGTATTTTGATTCAGACAAGAGATATTCTCAAAGTATACAATCCTAACGATTATCCACCTATATTAATATAATTAAGTTATCTGAAAAGATAGCAGAGTTTATTCAATGTAGCAGAGCGTGGAAAATAAACAATTATTTTCTAATTATAACAAAACCCCATTCATATTTATACAAAGTCATTCATACCTGGTGATGCATCGTTGCGTTGAACATAGGAAATCCCATATAATTTTTGAGGTGGCTGAATATTGTATAGAAAAAATGCATTACAACTTCTTGAAGAGGCCGACGTAAATCCATGTGCCCAGTTTGACTACATTTTGGTAAGCCAAGCTATTCAATTGAACGCGATGGCAAAACCACGAAACTCTCATAGTTCAGGTAATACAGCAATAACCAGCAAATAATTTTTATGCCAAAAAAGCTGAACATAATGAAAATATTGGCTGCATTCAGCACAGCCCATCGATTATAAGCGATTTTTAATCGGTGACGTCACGATGCGCCTCGATTTGTAGTTCTGCTGAATGCATTTTGTTGTCAGTTTCTTTGTTTGGTTAGGATTTTTTTTTAGTGCATTAAGCAGATGATTACTAATCGTTTACAAATCGATGGGTTCTGCTGAATGCGCCCATTGTAACCGACACTAATATTCGTCCTGTCAATGTCAAAATTGAATTTGCTGGCGTTTGCTGTACCTATTACCTGAACTATGAGAATTTCGTGGTTTTGCCATCACGTTTAATTGAATAGCTTAGGATTGGCTCAACAAAATGTAGTCAAACTCGGCGCATGTATTTACCATGTCGGCCTCTTCAAGAAGTTATAATGCCGTTTTTCTATAAAATGTACAGGGGAACCAGTATTCAGGCACCTCCAAAATTACATGTTATTTTCTATGTTCAACTTAACAATGCTATGTTTTCTATATTAAATAACAACAATTCTACAAAGAAAAACGCCGGGGAATAAAAATGAAGTATTTTGCGGTCCACCCTCTCGTTCACCTCTGAAGCACTACCCTCATCCACCTTAAAATCTTAAATGACAGCAACCCACTTATGACACCTCTCTAGATAGCTTATCGATAATGATTTTCAGTGATACCAAAATTAATGAGATTTAAGTACGAAATGTTAGCAAAATTTTTAGAAATGTTTTGAGCTTTTGCAAAATTCGGCAGGAAAAATTAGAACATAAATGTAAATGATGAAAAATTATCCCAAACCTAAATTAAAACACTACTGTATGGCTAAAACTCCCTATTTTGCTGTGCTCTAAATGATTTCAATTTTGTTCTAAATAGAAATATAGTCGATTTTCAAACGATTCCCTAACGTTCTGAAAAATTTCTCTTGGAATACTTCCTCCAGAGAAGCCAGAAACCAGTTTAAATTCAATAGTATTGGCATTCCGCAAAAGCTACAGTCTTTGCAGGAGCAGTGAAAGCATCTTGATACCTTATCACGTCAAGTTTCAGTGGTAAACTTGCATCATGCTTTATTACCAACCTTCTTCATAAATTCCTTTGTAAGTTAATATAGTAGTAAAATAAATACGTTTGGGTAAATGAATCGTACATTGCGTAAAAATAATAATGCATAAGTCACGTAAAGAGCCATGCAACATGCACTTATATCGATGGGTTGTTGACAAAACATCGTAAGCGGCAAATTTCTCGAAAACAGTGGCGGTTCCTCCACAGGAGCACATGCGCACGTGCAGCCCCAAAACGAATAAAAAAATATTAATTTATATTAATTGAATATTATTTATCGTATAAAGTCCGACCCTCCCTAATTTTATCGTACCGTCAAACCAAACTGTTTATTATAAGCTCTCGATTCATCCGGCAACTCAGCAAGGATAACGACGCGAATGACGCGATATATTCGCATATGCGAATAAGTGGGCGGGGCATAATGCAGTTCTCTGTGATAACAGGTGGCGGGGGATAGAAGGGGATAGCGGGGCTATGGCGATTTAACATGGAAAAAGCGCACCATTTTAGTGTGCGCCGCGCTGTTGTCTGTTCGTGCATGTATTTAGAAATTCGAGCGTGTATGTTTTAATATTGTCTTTTTGGGTTGCCAACCTTTAATACCTTACAATTTAATAAAATGTTACAAGTATCAAATATGCCATGATCGAAACAATTGAACACAACAAAGCTTCTACCCATCCGTCATAATTAAAAATAAATATATTATTAAAGTTAATAAAAATGAACCAGGAAGAAAGTTGTACTCCGTCAGAAATACGAGAAATTGCAGAAAATAATCTAGAAAAACTTTTAAAAAGAATATAAGCAAAACTTTGAGTTATGATGCGAGCAGAACAAAATTCAAGATCTTGAACAAAATAATAAATAATACTATTGAACAACATATTGTGTCGACACAGAATCTGACAGGAATAACAATTAATGCCCAGGAAATGCCTACAGTAACAATAAATGTTTATATATAAAGTAATATGTATAATACTATACTGAATTAAAAATCAAAATAGTATTTTATTGAATAAAACATTAGAAATAGATCATAAACGGGAAGATATTTCTATTATTTTTAGGTTATGTTCTTTTATAGTTGTGCCAAAAATTAGTTGACGGACACCGTCAGCATGTTATATATTTCCGAGTATAGGTGTTTCAGATAAATATCTAGTAAAAATGATCTATTTGCAAGGTTAAAGGTTAGTATTTTAAAGTTTTCTATAAAAATTTTTTGTCGAATCCATAATGCCAAGAAAACTAATTTCAACGAAATCGAAGTAAGCCTAAAAGTCGAACCCTACTTGCTGCCAACATAAAAAAAATAAAATTTCAGCTTCATAAAGTGGCAGGTTATTCAACTTTTTTGCATTTCATAATGTAGCCATTATGAAACCCAAATAGAAAAAAATTAAACAGGTTCATGTTAAAAACAAAATAATGAGAAGAAAAAAACTTCTACTGTAAAATTTGAGGCACGTCATTTACGACGTCTTGTCAAAAACTGGGAATGCTCGAATTCAGTTGCCTTTTCATCGATTTCCTAAATATGACTATTAACAAATTCGCCTTTCTCGCAAGTTCATAATATGATGTAAGTACATCATAGGATGGATGTTTATAAAATTCTCATCTAGCGATGAAAAAATAATTGCAGAACAAATAATTATAAAAAAAAAATATCGTTCGTGCGTGCCGTGCTGCGCCATGTATGACTTGTTGTTTTCCTTTATTACGATTTACGATCATTACACGAGAAGTATAAAAATAAAATCATTTCCGGTCACAAGTCAGTTAGAAATCTAATTAGTAAATTATGATTATATACAATACAAGATAGTATCACAGATAATAACTTTCACATATCGCGCTAATTGCTCAAATCTACGATGCGTTAACATACCAATCAAATTAAGTGCAAAAAAATTATTTGTTAAAAATTCAGCATTGTTTAAAACATTTACGTCTACAGGGCGAGTCACAACTTGTCACAACTAACGGACCAAACACCAGGACAGTGTTGCCAACCTAACAATGAAAAATATCCCAATATCCCAAGTGCGAGAACGAAATAGTCCATATTTTATAAAAAGTACCACAGTGTCTGGTACACCATATAAAATTAAATTACTAAAAAAATAAATTATTACCCCTTAGTTTTGTGACCTTTTAAAATCTTCCACGACTTAACCTCAATATACCTTTGTTTCACAGATATCTCAAATATCCCACGAAATGGGACATATCCTACAGGTTGGCAACACTGCTCCAGGAGCGTACTGTATACGCAGTGGCGTATATAGGGGGGGGGCCCAGGGGGCCCGGGCCCCCCCGAAATATAATGTAATAAGTTCATAATATATTCAAAAATACTCAAACTGAAGCGAATTGTATTGCCGACTACGCAACTATGCGATTAATCTTAAAGAGACGAGTGCATCGCCTCTTGGCGCGTAACTCGCCGCTCCACTATGTTGATACCCCTGAGTAGTGTTGCCACACGCTGTATTATTATAGGGGTAGATTTCTGGAAGGAGTGGGGTAGTATTGGGCCGATACGGGTAGAATTTATGCCGATATTAATATAGTGTTATATTAAAATCTTGTCATATTCCCTCGTTAAATTTTAACTTCCATACATGTTTCGAGGGTATCTTCAGTAGAAAACTTTTGACATTGTCAGGGTGAACAGTAAGAAAGAAAAAACAATTTTTAAGTACTATGAAAAACTTTTTACTTTTGATGAAAATTTGAAATTAAAAAAAAAAAATGAATTATATATTTACTTATTCCGGTAGAAGAAAAAAAAAAGTGAAAAAAATCAGTAATTCTGTTTCTTCTTTTTCTACTTCCGGAATATTTTTCTTCGTTTTTACAGTTCATCTTGACAATATCATAAGTTTTTACTCCTTATATATTATCAACTGAAGATGAGCGTATAAATCCTTCGGAACATATGGAAGTTAAAATTTAAAGCGTGTTTATTAAACTGTAGTGCCTCTTCATAATATAAAATTTTTTAAATAAATTAACAATTAACAGTTAAAAAAATTTATTAGTATTAATTTTGTTGTCAAAATATTTCTCTTTAATTTAGGGCCCCCCCCGAAACAAATTTCTATATACGCCACTGTGTATACGTGAAAATAATGTAAAACAACTGATATTCTCATCCGATTTTTATTCGTTTTCAAGTTACAGCCTAATTATTTTTTTTTATTTAAGTAACTTTCAGCACAAATTTTAAGTTCCATAATTATTACATATCGCCAATTCTGCTTATTTAATTGTCCCTTTCAAAAATAACCTAAAAATGCGATATTTTTGATAATTTACGCTACTTATAACAGAATGATGATCAATTTATTAGAAACAAATGCAAATGGCCAAAACTGGACTGATCTCCTATAAGTATCATTTAACTGGTTAGCAAAATATTCTTATTTTTCCGAACAGAAAAATGTAATCGGTCAGCCAAAATGGCTAGTTGGTCAGCAACTTATGGACAGTAAACATTTCTGAATCGGTCAGTAATTAATGTCATACTAGAGTGCTCTTAATTATTTTGGTACGCAATTAACGCATTAAATATGTAAGCTGCTATGAGCGATCCACTTTTAATCAAATATGGGTAAGCAAACTATTTAATCTTGCCTTCAAAAAAAGAAAAAAACAATAAAACGTGAAAGTGACAGTGCCCTGGGAAAACAAGTGAAAACCCGCCCCCACTACCTTTTGGGCCTTGACTGCTACACTGAATGAAAACACACGCACTCAATAAGCTATCACGCGACTGCTTTCGCTCCGCCCACAATAACGAACTTTGCCGATTATTCAAAACAAACGCAATTTATATTTTTCCTAGCGAATTCATCTTTGAATAAATTTGTTTAAAACATTACAATTGGGTGGGGGCTTTATACCCAGCGGCCAAGATTATAGTTTTATTTTTAACAACACTTACTTATCAATTATTTTTTCTAGAAACATTTTTTAACAAGTCACGTTATTTTTAAACCTATTTAGTTCCTATTGCGTTCTGTTCAAGTAATCCGGCCACCGTAAATCTACCGTGCATTTCGCTAAACAGAGCGCATCAGGATTTATGCAATAACATTAATTTTATTTTTACAGGAGTGTACTTAAGGTGCTCTACCATAGAGTTATAGTTTAAAATAATTATATAATATATTTTTTGCATATTTTTATTTTGTTTTCGATTTTACGGCAAATATTGAAATCGTTTGCTAAGGGGGCAGGCGGTAAGAGATACATATTTGTTCCTATCAAATGTCGAACCTTAAAATTCCACTTTTTCATATTTAACACGTGAGAAGTTAGGGGAGTCAGTTTGGCCCCAGATTAGCGACATGAATAAAGAGTTCTTAATTTTTATTCAATAGCTAAAGGTGTGGAAAAACCGTTGTCCAAAGTTCTTATCATACAGGGCGTTAAAAAAGGAGCCATAAGTGTCACAGCTAGTCCGTCCCTGCAGCTGTCCTATACGAAAAAAGTTTATATGAACTTGTAGTACTTGTACTAGTCACTTGTTTTCTTCATATCCGGGAGTTTTCCCACATTTTCCCGGACACCCTGTATAAATAGATATTATAATTATTTTGAGAAATTAATTCCTTGCTACGAGATTAAGTGCTCAATTCACACTTGGAAATACATGTTTTAAACAACCCCGTATATTTATATTTTTTTTTTTTATTTTTTTTTTTTGAAGTAGTGCATCTCGAAGTTGAGTGAAGTTATAGGTAGGTAAAGAAACTCCTAATCTGCTCCACTAGTTTAATGACAAAATAAAAACCATACATGGTTCGAAGGTTTAAACCTTCATCTTCAGTGGAAAATACAAGAACATTAGAAGAAACTCATGACATTGTTTAAACTGTAAGGAAAAAAGAAAAATGATTATATAAGTTGAGTTTAAGTAAAAATAAGAGAGTTGAAGGTAATGGAATTGACTAAATGATTTAGTATAATTAGAGGAGAGTAAAAAGTATTAAGATCCCTTTCTTACCTAAACAAAGCAGAAAAAAGAAAAATTATAAAAGGAAAAAAAAAAAATTAATTAAAAATTAACGTTTTCTCTAAAAAAAATAAAAATAAAATAAAATAAAATAAAATAAATAAAATGCATTATTTAATTTTGAACTTGATGTAAAATTTAACCAATCTGTAAAAATGTAGCATCTTGGCAGGTGGTCTCAAGATGAAAGAAAGACTTTTTTAGTTTTAGGTTGAAATGTCAGAAAAAGAAGAAAAGTCAATGTCATAAGCTAACAAATTCAGGTGAAAGAACAAAAATGTAACAAAGAGGGAATATAATGAAATGTAAGTAACTAGGAAGAGTAGTAACTGATCATATCAGTTCTATCAAATGAATAAGCAAAAATCTGAACGTGCTGCTGTGGAATGACGTATTACGCAAAAATTCTAAAATATTGGTTTTTTGAAAAAATGTATATGTTTATGAAATTTTGTTGACCTTCGTACAGCCCATATGGACTAGGAAACTCGTACTAGTACATAGCCAGGGAAGCACCGCCATATGGACTGTACAAAGTTACAAAATTTCATTAAAATATACAGAGTTTCTTAAAAGTTATAATCGAAAATGTAAATTTTCAGGTGTGTCTTTGAGGCGATATCTTGGTTAGGAGGGACATTAGGACAAATGCTTATATGAACTTCTAGTATTTTTTTACCTCCCCTGTAAGCTAGCGCGCTTGCTCTATACTTACCAGACACTCTGTATACGTTATTGCAAAAATTTATTAAAATAACATTATGAACGTAAAATCAATTTTACAATTTATACAAGTTTTATATCTTCTGCGTTTCGATTATTTTTATTTACACCCATATTTTTTCCATTAACCATAACAGGAACCTACAGAGGACAAAAACCGATTTACAGCAACGGGTTTTTGATGGGAAAAGAGGAAATGCGCTTAATCTCATTGTGTTTTTAAATGGTACCTTGAAGTTCCGTTTCCTGTAGTTATTATTAGAGTCATATGGTGGTAACTAAGCGCAGTAGGTAAATATGCAAATTGCTACGAAAAATATCGATTTTCATGTTCTTCTTAATAAAGTTGTTTATTTATCGACTTTTTTTTTAAAGTAGCTTATCTGTGCTTAAGTACATCATTCGAAAATAAACTCTGCAAATAAAAAATGTCTAGTGAATTAAATATTATACTGTAGTGGGGGATGCTAGGGCCGAGCGAATAATCAATTATTAATTAATGACTAGGATCGGAATATTTAGATCAAGTTATAATTAATTTGACCGGTCTTTAAACTAATGTTATGTCGTTAACTGATAATAATTGAAATTTAATTATTTGTTACAATGTGTATTATATTCTGTAATCATCGCACGTATGCGTTTACTTCCTGACAGGTTGCCCTAATTCTCAATAACTTAGAATTTGAACAAAAATTTTTAAAGCCATCGGCAATTTTTTCCCTTGCGCCTGCAATGGCAATTATAATTGCACGTATTCATGCGCAGTAAACCGTTCTCGATCAGTTGGCACAATACTGCTCGCATTGCGAGCGCAATGCGAGAATGGAATCAGTATTACAGTCGGCAATCAGCTGGCGCAATTAGTATTGCATTGCCAGAAATGGGTCGTGCGCGATTTTAATTGCCATTGCCGCTGCAAGTCTGGGTAGTGATGGATTATTCTGTTATTTTTAACTGTTTATTATTTGGTCGAACCAGCTATGAACAGCTAGTGGCTATTGAAACTAACTGATGGTACTTAAATAAGCAGTTCATTCTTTATTAAGCATATGTACTGCTAATTCGTCGCAACTTTGTTGCGCTGCTATGTGTAAGTATCAGTAACTGCTTTAACTGGTAATCAAAACGAACATTTTTGCCCATCTCTAATTCTAGGGGTATTTTAGGGATTTCGACAGTACCAACTGCTATTCTCACTGTTGGCAATGCGCCAGCTGATCGAGAACGGTTTACTGCGCATGAATACGTGCAATTATAAATGCCATTGCAGGCGCAAGAGAAGAATTGCCGACTCTAATACGGCTTCTATACTTTACTAATCAAAATAAACACTCTACTTCAAAAATCATTATCTTACTTCAAAAATTATATTACTTGTTTAGCATTGGCACATTTGCCCCGAATTATTCTACATGAATTATTATTGTTCTCGATATTTTTACCCATACAAATAACAATAATAATATGGTACGAATAAAATACTGTGAAATAATATAGTTTATTTGGGAATTAAAAAAAAAAGGAATTACATAAACTGACGTAACGAACATTCAAATTTTACTGTGACCTGGTAAAATTTTATTGCGTATTGTTTCAAATCAAGCGCAATTAATCGAAGCCAGTTGTTTTTTGTGTGTAGTAAATTGGGTTAATTTTTTATGAGCAAAACAAAAATAATCATAAAGTTCTACTAGATAATTGTGGCGGATTCATAGCGGAAATTACTTTTCTCGGTGTGAGGTCACAAAAAACAATGAAAATATTTAGGATTTGAGACAAAGCGGCAAGCGCGGATCGAGGGGGGCCATGGGCATCATGACCCCCCTCCAAGCCATCAATTTAACACGAAAAATACCATATATACCGTGTCCAAGATAAGGAGGGCCAGTACAGGGATCTCGGAAACCGTAAGAGAACGAAGTCGGAGGTAAAGTTGCGCATTTACGTGCCTAATAATATGCCGTTTAGAAAGTTTAACAATTCCGAGTAGTTCCGGAGATATCCGGAAAAAAAACGAAATTCTGAAAAATCTTTTTATTTTTTTCCTGGGTGTCTTTGAGATCGAATTCTAAAGTAAATTGCACTTTTACATTGCCAGTTTTTCCGCTCTATCTAACAGCGTTAATTGTTTTGTAATCCGACGAGTCGTCTTCGAAGAGCCATTATCAACTTTCTTTTTTTAAATACGGTCCTGTTTTCCTGATATTGGAATTCGAGAGCTTTTTTTCTTCCGAATGCAACGATGTATGACACATTATGGTTTAATGACGTTTCGAGGGGTTTTTGAACATCATCAAGAAATTTTGGGATACGGTCCTGTATTTCTCGTAATTTTATAAATAATATCTCATAAGTAAGCTCTAAATTTTTACTTATGTGGGACTAGTTCAATAAATTTAATTTAATAATAAGCCACAAATAAGTGGCTACAAAAGGTGTAGCGGGGGCGGGTTTTTACTTGTTTTCCCAGGGCACTGTCACGATTCAGAAATGTTTGCTGTCCATAAGTTGCTGACCAACTAGCCATTTTGGCTGACCGATTACATTTTTCTGTTCGCAAAAATAAGAATATTTTGTTAACCAGTTAAATGATACCCATTAAATAATAAAGGCGGCCTTATAGGAAAATTTACTAACTGTAAGGTCTACGTCATTTTCGACATAAAACAACAAAAAAATACGTCAAACACAGTTAGGTACAGGACATGATACACGAAATCTGCCTAGAATGTTGCGTAGAATCCAAAAATGTTATAATATATAGGGTTTTCCGTTTAAAATAAGCAAGGACACCTACTTCCGATCTAACCGGAAGTGCCATCACATTGAAAATATTTTAGACGAGTTGCCTCCATGAATCGGTACTTCAATAATTCTTTATTTTAATGCATTAATACTACAGAGTAAATATTCTAAGGAAGCAAATTTAATCTAAAAGCTTCTGCTAAAATGCTAAAGTAAGCCATACTACTAACTACTAAACTGACTAGTTGAAATGTCGCGATAATTTTAACAAATCCAGGAAAGTTTGTAATTAATTAAAACATTCTTAAACGCATAGTTTGTTGGACCAGGACCTACATAATGGAAGAAGCTTCTTCTACTAATCCATTGTAATGTTGGATCCGTAAAACTTTATGGGTGAAAAACTCCCCTTTTATGTATAATCAGTCACACGTCACACAGATATTTTTTTACACAATGCGCATAGTATAGCTTTTATAAAAGCATTAGTAAATTACCAGAACCGTTCCTACGTGACGCTGTTTTTTAGTTAAGACTAGAAACTAGTTTCCTAGTAATTTATAAATAATTCGACACTTTTGATATGAACGATTTGGTTATTTTAGGGAGAGAAAACCTTACGTACGCAAAATGCCCGAAAAATGGAAACTTTGCTGAACTACGAAAAATAGTTAACCCATTTCGAGTGAAATATTAATACATATATCAAAACAGTGCTAAATAATTTTAAAAGTATAAAAAGTACCGGTAAAAGTATAGTATATTAAGATATAAGACATTATCTTAGAGCACGCGTTTAATTTAGAAAACGACCCGCGAAGCGGGGAGTTTTCTAAAGTACAAGTGCTCTAATGGTCTTATGAACCGTGTATTTTATAATACTTTTTCTATTTGGGTCTTTAAAGTCTGAAAAACTTTAAAAAATATAGTAGACTTTTTCCATTTGAATTAATATTTTCTTTTTGGGTTGGCAATACTTTTACAATTTAATAAAATGTTACAAGTATCAAATATGCCATGATAGAAGCAATTGAACACAACATCCGTCATAATTAAAAATAAATATATTATTAAAGTTAATAAAAGTGAGTCAGGAAGAAAGTTGTACTCCGTCAGAAATACGATAAATTGCAGAAAATAATCTAGAGAAAATTTTAAAAAGAATATGCAAAACTTTGAGTTACGGTGCGAGCAGAACAAAGTTCAAAATGTTGAACAAAATAATAAATAATACTATTGAACAAAATATTGTGTCGACACACGAATACATTTTAATCTTTTTATTTTCTGGTATGGAAAGGTATCTTAAAAAAATTGCTTTGGGTGGAATAATAATACAATGTGGGTTTGTTCGTAACCTGTTTCTTTCGTTACCTGTATTTTCTAATATATTGTATTAGTTTTTAATTATACTATATTAGTGTAAATCGATTAGTGTAACAAGCTTTAGTCTCTAATTTATACCGGGTGTTATGGAACGTCAAAAGTATTTCTGCCTTAATAAATAAGGTGCTAAATTTACCAGTTGTCAGATAATCAGTGATCGGCCGATACGGATATAAATATCGGTATATCGGTATCGTATCGGCAAATTTTGGCGATATGTATCGACATACTTAATATTAACTATTTTATTAATTCGTAAGTGAAACCCCATTTTTAGCGGCTTTGGGAATAACTTCTTTATCTAGTGATTACTTGGGAACTATTTTGTTTTTCTGGTTTAAAAAATACAGATTATAAAATTATATTGCATGACACGATCCTTATTGGAATTCGATAAGAGAATATAATACTAAATAGTAATTCTATTCAAGAATTGAGCAGTAAAATGGGTAATCACCACATATATGTAAACAGTATATTGCCAAGACGAACGTTCCAAAATACAAAAAGTGTCCCCGCTATGGGAGGTGGCGCGGGCCTATCGAGTTTGCGCAGTAGGCTGGAAATTTTATCGATCGCGTCAGAGCCGGCCCGACATTATTTGTTTGTTGTTATTCGTCGTTCTGGATGCTTTTTCAAATTACAGAATAAAAAGTGGTTCATCCACATTGTTGTCGGTATATTAATGTTTACAAACTTTCATTACCTAACAACAATTTTTGTAAAGGAGTTTTTAATTTGTGGTGATTCGATTCGCTGTTTGGTAGGTTAGTGGCTTGTTTTGTTTAAGATGAAAGGACACAAGTGCATGGTGATTTTTGGCAAAAATCGTGGATCAATAAAGTATTTCAGGTATGTACATATATACGAAAATATTTTGCTTATCACATTATCCGATCTGCGGAACCCAATTTCACTAAAAAGCTTGTAAAAAAAGAAGAGAGTGTCACTCGTATACAATATAATATATATGTGGTCACTACCTAACCTTAAAATGAATATCTTTTTAATTTGGTGCATTAGTAGCTGATAATAATTCCCAAAATAGTCAATAGAGTTATTCATTCTTAATTTTTGGCTTAGAAAAAAGTGAGGTTAAGAAACATCATCGTGTCGATTGTTACAAATATTCGGACGGAATTAGGCACCAAAAGTTTACACCAACCAGGGCACCGTCGGATCATCATATCGTCAGAAATCGTATGCATGGAACGCTGTCTTAAATCAAACTAATCGAAATTTTGATTGCAATATGATGCCTAACTAACCAGTGAAATTTACATTAAGAAAGTTGAAATCCGGTCCTGTCGAATGTTTACTTTCACAACGCCCCCTTCGATGCCCATAGCGGGGACATAATTGCAGAAGGTATTAGCAATATACTGTTTATATATATGTGGTAATCACCGATGGTATTTAGACTAGGTCGGTCGGGGAATTACAGAAAATTGTTCACGTCAAGTCCGCGTCGACGCCTGGCGCCTTTTCTCGACTTAAGGAACGATCATATCGAGAGAAGTGAGCATTCTCTGCGTTCTTTATAGAGAAGAATAATTACTTCTCTCGAGAGTCGAGAATAAACAGGCCGTATTTTACTTAATGATGTTTTACAACGTTGCCACTATTGACAATTTTTACGTATATTTAATAGTTACAGATCTGTTAAAAATGTGTTGCCGATACAGATATTATATCGGGGAAAAAATCCGAATCGGCCGATCTAGCGAAAATAGCGACTTTATCAGAGTTATCTTCGATGAAAAAAATAAAATGGCATTACTGACGGCAAATTAAATAAATAAATCATATCGGTGCATTACACTCTACTCACTACTTACACCACCTATAAACCTCTACTCAAAGCCAAACCAAAACATACGCTACAAAGCAAAAAGCAAAAGAAGCGACCGTGGCAAATAAAAAAATAAAGCCTCACTTACTCCACTATTCGTGTGTGGCACGTAACAAAAAAAAACATCCAGCTATTGATTGCTGTCTCGCCTGAAGAAACTCCAGATTGAAGTAGTTTTGGACCGTACCTTTTCCTCCTTTGATGATGCGGTCCATTTATTCGGACCGGACGTTTTCTTCAGGGTACTCTGTTGACTAGGCGAGGCGCTCTTGGAGATCGATTCGCTGCTACGCAACTTACTGGAAAGGGAGTCTCTGGCGGAGACGAGAGAACTGTTTCTGGATTTGGGGAGCGAGTTCTTCAGGCTGCTATCGTTGCCGCCGCTACTCCGATTCCTCCACGAGTGAGCGGAGTGCGAGCGATGCGGTGATTCGCCGCTACGACTACGTGGTGCGGGACTGTGTTTACCTGCGGGTGCGTGATGTCGAATGAAAATGGGTGTTTATAGTGTCGTGAGGTGTAAAATCAGACTACGAACCAAACCGTTATGATAAAATACTAAAAGAAACAAGTGAATTTCTAATATTTGACTACAGCTTTAAGATTTTCCTAAAAAAAAATTATTTCTACATCTAAGATTCTTTGAAGTCTAGAAATCTACAAATTATTATTTAATCATAAAAGAAATAAGTGCTTGAATTCAATAATAAAATATTATAATAAATATACATATACAAGATGTCTCAAAAACATGTTCCATCGCTAGTGTGTTGATTACTTACCCAAAAATAAGACAAATGGTTTCTATGAACATGAATCAGCAGATGCTTTGTTGGGAAGATACAGGGTGTTAAATATTTTCAGTGTTTTCAAAGATATTACAAACTACAGATAGAAAAATGTACATTTCTAGCTAACGCAACGAATGCAAACAGTCTTTCCAACTTCTTTCGGTCATTATTGCACCATAGCTAGATTGACATATTTATCGCAAAGGTATCTTGCAAAATCCCAATTAAAATTTTGTTAATTTGGCAATTATAACGGGTTTAAGATTAATCCGCAATTGCTCTTAAATTAAAGTTATTTCCCAATAATTTTACTAAAAACTGTGTTAAAAAAATATTGTTATACTTAAAAGTATCAAACGAATCTTGAACTAATCCAACTGCACTCTGGCAACATCCATTTTTATTTTACAACTGCGGTTTTGTGTTTTTTTTTGTGATTTATTGGTGAAAACTCGTCTTTATTATGAATTCATTTGTAGTTTGTAAAAGAGTGGATAATTTAAATAAGGATTTATCTTTTCATCGGTTTCAACATTGTAGCCATTCAGCCAACAAACATGTAGTTCTCTCTTCCACGCATTACTGATTTTCAATAACATTTCACACAGTCACAGCTTCACTTTCCAAGAGTTTTTTGAATGAATTATGGGATCTGTAGTTTACAATACCTTTGGGTGTTTTAAAGATATTTCCGAAACGGCTTTACTAAGTTTAGTGAAATTTGTGGTATGAAAAGTATTTAAAATAGCGTTTTTTTGAGCAATAAAAATGTGTGAACAGGTTTCCAGGGGCGTGCGATCAAGCGCACTAATAATGCCACAGTTTGGCTAAACCCTCATATTTGTGTCAGAGTGAGATCTTTACGTAGAAGGTTGAATGTTTGTAACGAAGCTGATGGTGGCCATTTTAACTTTACTGTAATTATATTTAGGTTGATATCTTTTCCAAGCAGTAAATATACAGGGTGTTGTGGAAATGACGTATTATATTTAAATGGGTGACTCCTTGGGTGTCCTAGAGAAGCGCTACATATTTTGTTTTTTTTATCGACCATTTTAAAAGTGGGGTCACAAACACTCTTACTCACATGTCAGTCCGCGCTACTTTACAACATTTCACCCAGACCCAATGGCTATGTTGCCAAACTTAATGTAGAACTAAAATTCCATATAAAATTATAAAAATAAATTATTTTCTACCTACTTGTATTTATCTTTATACCTAAAGAGCGAGGAAATCCAGGCACAAACACAATCAGTTTTTTTCTTTTTCATGGGAACACTCCTGGAAACACTTTATGTACACACAGTAATAGTGAAACAGAACCGATAGTTAGTTTTTGAAAATACAATAATACAGATTATACTACAGATTATTAGATTTTATTACACGCGACGAAATTTGACGTCCAGAAGAAACGCGTCAATAAAACAATATTCAAAGATTATTTATGGACGGGCAAGATACACGCATAAACCGAAAAAACACGAGACACAACGTATCCGGCAGCTGGTTGGTCTTCAACTAATAGACCGCAAGCGTGCGGCGCTATATGAAACTACTTCGCTCAGCCGATGTAAGGCGTCATGAGATCATTGGCATTTGACCTAGTGACGTACGTACCTATTTAAAACTTATTTAATACTATTCCATATATTTTTTCGGGTTGTCTAAAACATAGTCCGTCGTAAATGTTATTCAATTAATTGTACAAAAAGGTATTACAAAATGGAAAAGTGTTTAAATTATTGTATTTTGTCTCAAGAGTTTAATGTGTACATATGACAACACCGGCCAGAAATCCTTGATTGCTTAAATGTATCGCAGTTCCACACAGGTGTTTTTCTGGTTTGACGTCAGGTCACTTTTACCGCTGAATGAATTGAAAGCGTCATTTATGGGTATTTTTCTTCAATTTGTCTTTATCTCAAGAATTGCCGGTTTAAATATAATACGTCATTTCTATAGCACCCTGTATAAGCGAAGTTAATTTAAAATAAATATTGAGAGATTTTTTTTAGTGAAAAAGTTAAGTATCGTATCTATTTTTTGTTAAAAATTGCTTGGAAAAGGTATCAACCTGAATATAATTACAGTAAATGTTAAAATGGCCACCATCAGCTTCATTACAAACATTCAACCTTCTACGTAAAGATCTCACTCTGACACAAATATGAGAATTTTGCCGACATGTGACATTATTAGTGCGCTTGATCGGACGCCCCTGGAAACCTGTTCGCACCCACGCCCCTTGTAAACCCCGGAAATATCTTGATAACTATTTGTCTTATTTTTGGCAAGGAATCACCACACGTTTATTGAAACACCCTGTATAAACTAACAAGCACTTTAATTATTTTTTTAAAGTTTAAAAATAAGATTCTATAATATTTTGCAGTGGCGTACAAATACTGACAGTATCTTTCGAGTCTGTTATTTACGAGGTTCCTAAAAATCGCATGGTTACTTTCTGTTGGTATACAAAAAAATAAGGAAGTGAGTGTTCTGAAATTTACAAACTAATAAACCGTAATGTGTTTTATGTTTTGATGGTTTTTTTTAGTACCTAATAAAAAATTACATTCGAGATATTGCTAAAATCATATCAATACAGTAAATCTTAAAAATTATAAATTCATTTATTGCTGGCAAATGCATTTAAATAGCAAAAACACTGTCCATACAATCAGCCCTACCCATATTTATTATTATGTTCTTTCTTGCGTATAAAAAATGCCAATTTCTTCCTGCGTATCAAATAACTTGTTTTTAAATTTATTAAACTTCAGTACAAATTCAGGCATTCATTCTGATTGATTTTTAAATATTTGGTAACGTTATGAAATAATACACCAGCATCAAGTTCCTATCCCGTCAAAGTCAATACGACAAATGTATATTTTGAATTTATACAGAGTGTTTCCTAACCTTTCTGAAAAAATGAAGGAGGTGAATCCTCACCTTATTTTAATACGAAAATGTGGTATAAAAGTTTTTCGCATGTCACTTCCTTTTTTGGAAATACAGGGCGTTAAAAAAAATATTGTATTTTTCATTTTATTAATTAATGCCAATGATTTGATAATGCATATGATGTAAAAACAGGAAACAAAGGTCACGGAGAAAACAAATGTCGTTGCAATGGAACGAAGCAAACTCTACTCGTATAATTTGACGATAAAAATAAGAAAATAACTAAAATATTAAGGTACTCTTTTACCCAGATCCCCGCAAATGAATTAATTGTAAAATTTAAAATTGACCCAAAATAAAGTGCTCTAATCCTTTATCATTTAAGTATCATTAGAATATCGTTTGGCATTAATTGATAAAATGAAAAATACAATATTTTTTTAACACCGTGTATTTCGAAAACGAAGTGACATGCGAAAAACTTTTATACCACATTTTCGTCTTAAAATAAGTTGAGGATTCAACTCCTTAATTTTTTCAGATAGGTTAGGAAACAGCCTGTATACAGGGCATGATATAAAAAAATTTTCAAGACAAATAGTTCTCGATTTAAAAAACTACATGTAAGTATACCGGGTGTCTCCAAAGTACACTTTTTAATATTAACTTTACTTTTTTAAATAGAACAACCTATATTTTCTGTCAAATGTTGCTTCTTCATTAAATTCTCTATCAAAAATGTGCAGTAGGTTTTATTAAGTACAGGGTGTCACATTTTCGACACTTTTATAGGGTTTGTTCGTAATTGTTAGTGCTATCAAAAAAGTAATGTAGGTGTCATGTGCTCTTTTTGGGTCAAACTTAAAATGGTCAAATCAAAATTTGAAAATTTTCGCTCGCTTAAGAGATACGGGGAAAAATAAAAAAATTGACAATTTCAAAATTACCCTATATTTTCTTAGCTAAAAGAGATACAGAAAATGTTTTATACAGAAGTTTCTTTATATTGATTGTTGAATATTCTGCTGTTTTCAGAATAAGTATACGGGGTCAGGTAAGAAAGTTATGGGACATAACCTCATTTTTTTAAATGGAACACCCTGTATATTTTAATCTAAAAAATACTATTTTAAATTCCCCTTTCAAATATATAACACACCAGGCGATTTATTAAATTTTATTACTTTAAACCACAGTAGACCATGAAACAAAAGCTAATATCCAAGAAACAACTATGTTGACTATTAACATTTAACGTCAATTTCATTTTTACATATTCATTTGTGAAAATGGTCTATTAACATTTTGAAAATTTTGATATGATATCAGTTTATATTGAAAGTGGAAAAGACGAAGAAATTGCGCAAAATGTACATTTGGCTCGCTATCCGGAAAGACGGTAACCATTTAAAGACATATTCCGAACATTTGCGATGATTCCCGTTATTTTTTACCTTCATCTGAATATCTTATTTCGTTTCAAAGTAATAAAGTTTAAATAAATCGCCTAGGAAACCAATATCATCAATGGTGTGTTATATATTTGAAAGGAGAATTTAAAATAATATCTTTTTAGAATAAAATATACAGGGTGTTCCATTTAAAAAATGAGGTTAGGTCATTATATTTAAACATAAGCGAGCGAAAATTTTCAAATTTTGATTTTACCAGTTTAAGTTTGACCCAAAAAGAGCACGTGACACCTACATTACTATTTTGATAACACTAACAATTACGGAGATACCCTATAAAAGTGCCGAAAATGGGACACCCTGTACTTTTGAAATAGTGGTAAAATAAAATAATTTACTATTAAAAGAGACAGTCATTAGCCGTGTTTTTAAACCAAGAACTCTTACTCATAAGACTTTTTTTTATATCATGTGCAGGGTAGAAGTGTATAAATGGAGTTGGAACACCAACTATATTTAATCCTAAGCTGTATTCCAAAGATCTCAAAATCTACAAGACTTTTTAAAATGCCTCGGAAGAAATGTTTCATATTGGCAACCCTATGATAAAACGCAAAAATTTTCTGTTGAACAAGTGGGTATTATTATTAGTCGGCGATTGTAGGTTTACTTATTCTTATTATACACGGTGCCATGATACTTTTTAACTAAATATGCGGCAACACGCTTAGTATTCTCAATCAGTTGTATCTTCCAATAGGAACCTGTGACTCAATCTCTTTGCGTACACTTAAAAATGATCAAAATTTACGTTAAGCTTCGGGATTGAGGATTTAACCTATCCAAAATTCTTTTTATGTGGCATCGGCAGCCCGTTACCAGGATTTCTGACTGATCACGACCTAAAGTTTTTTGGTGATTTAATAAATACCTGAGGAGGAAATTAACAAAAACGGACATTGGCAACATTGCGAAATCATTGAGAATCATCTTTACATATCTAAAAAAAAGTGGTCGTAATAGTTATCGCGCCTCGTCCGTTCTTTATATTTTTTTTGACTCGGAGTGATGTTTTTGAGGAGATTAAAATAGTAACTGACATTTTCCGTGCGGTGAATAGTTTTGGTTTGAGAAAAATCGAAATTTGTTTACAGCGGAGAATTCAACTTTTCACGCCTCGTCCGTTTTACTTGTCGGATGTTATTTTTCGTTATTCGTGGCCGGTAAACAATGAGAACGGACATTTTCATCGACGCGCAACCGCAGTGTTGAATCGTAGGTATGTCATTTTTTTAACGCTGTTCGAGTATCGCGCCTCGTCCGTTTTCAAGCAGAAATCGTGTATTGTGGCTAGGAAAATGGGGGAAAAATATGAACTGACTTTTTGACACACGCATTTTTTAGCCAAACCGTTTTCAGTCAACAAAACACGTGTATCAATAATAATGCAAATGGGAATATACTTAGCTGTTGCTCAGTTGTTATAGACAACCAAGCCATACAGTAAGCCGTCCCATGCACACGCCGTGTACCGCGATCATGAATTATACGAGATCCGACTCCGCTGCCCACCCTGTAGCTGCGCAACACGGAAAATGTCCGTTCGACTCGATTTACTATTTTTTAGAGTGTTATCAACAATTTAAAAAAAAATTCACCGGGGCGCAGTAACTTTTTGATACCCCTTTTCTATACATCTTTTATTTAAACTATGGAATTTTTGCAATACTCAAAACGTCCGTTGTCGATGAATTCACGTGTTTTTTAAATATTTTTAATATGATTTCATCAAGAACGGACAAGGTGTAGTAACAAAAAGGCGATCTGCTTTCTTACGGACTGAAATCACTCTGACGGGTAAGCGCAGCGTTGCCGAACTTTTCGTTCGAGGAAATCTTTCTTATTTTTTATTAATCTAGCGATTAGTCATTGACTAGATGAAGGCGCGATAACAGGACATTAACATGATACTACTTTGTCTCTTGTGACGGTAAGTAAACCTACAGTCGTCGATCCACCATAACCAAAAACGATTAAAAACCACCAAACAAAAATAATATACATACCTCCAGGTGGTTTCGGTGCTGTATAACTTTTTAAAGGTATCTTGCTAGGTCGACGCTTGGATCCGCTTCCGTCTTTGCTTCTATTGCTTTCCGCTTGATCATGTGCCGACTCGGTGCTGCTACTATGGTCCATTTGTAGATTGATCGGCAGGGGACTCATCGCTTTCATACTTGCCGTGCTGCAATGGCAAAGTAATACAAAGTCTCGTTACGATGTGTTTAAACAGCAATATGATTCTGTAAGCTTTTTTGTTGTATAACTTGGTTATTAATATTGTCTAAATGCTGTCACACGACTTTCATGTCGCAAATTTGGGGTTCTTGCATTCTCAGGAAAAATATATACAGCCTGAAGCTACAAATATTTGCTGTAAAAATATTCTTACAACCGTTAGAAAGAAAGGACTGTTGATTTGGTTTGTAGAACTACGTCTAAGCATAGCTTAGTTAAACAAAGCTTTAATTATCACGGTGCAAATAGGATTGAGACTTAACAAATAAATATAAACTTTATTGAATATATTTGAAACTTATTTACCGCCGTGGCCAGAAAAGTAACGCTAATTCACAGCCTAAACCTCTATGGAGCGACTTATTTATGTTAATGTCGCTTAGACTGTGTATTTGTATAGGTTCTAAGGTGACATTATGTATGTATAGATGATCATAAAATATCTGGGTTGCGAGCTACAACGAAACCGGATACAAATTATACAGTTTTCAGGCAATGTATAGTTTTTATAATTAATTAAGTATGGATTCCATATTCATATACAATGGTTTATCTTGGGAAATTACAATTTGTTAATTACATTTTTATTATCATAAGCTACTCACTGGTAATAAATTCCTTATAGAAAAGACACGCGAGAATCGCGACACATTCTTCAAGAAAAGGTTCGTCAGAGGCAGCGTCATTACGTTCGTAATAAATCTGTTACGGAAGATGATGATTTATTACGTCGCTCACGAATCTATTACGTTTTTGTAATTATCAATAGATTCATAAAATTAAAAGTCAATCACTTTGAGTCCACTAGATAAGAAACTTTTTACAATCGACGCCTAAAAAAAACTCATGTTCCTGCTGACAACCCTGATCTGCGGAGCCATGTTAATAATGTCGCCGAATTGTAGAAAAATACACAAGCGGAACGTACGTACATTATACCACGATATAAGTGGAGTACGTAACTCGAAACGTCCGTCCGTTTTGCGCTTAATAAATGATAGGTAACTCTAAACGTTCTCCTTATCTGCGCGTTTCACGTAAGACGTTTTTTGATAACCCCCGTATAACCAAGTTTCCCCTTAAGTTTTATTTGAATTTAATTTAATCAGATTATTAAGTAGACGGCAATTTTTTGGAAATTTAATTTTGTCCCCATTTTTGAATTCTATCCAGAGGTGAATTCCCCACCCAGGAATTATTTATTTAGAGCCAATCTAACTTTCTTAATCACTAAATTTTGAATATATGGGTTGGTCGACACCATCAGTAATGTCGCCAGTCTTGATATTCAATGAAAAATTCATCATAATTTAGAGACGCTTCTACTTAATTTTCGAACGCAATTTTCTCGATTATAGTTTTTCGAATCGAATAGGTGTTTGTTGTCAGGGATGCCAGGCAAGTACTGCCATTGCCGACTTGACACGCACGTGTCAGTCGGTCTTGTGTGGGCCCACCATCCTTTCCCCGCTAACTGGAAGCTGTCAACAGTCCACCAGAGCGCATAAAGAAATGAGGGCAAATTTGTCATGAGAAAGAATGAATGATTTTAATTTAAAAGTATAGTTAGTTGAACGTAGGACGAGGCCTAACTGATGTTCAGACTATACTTTTGACTGTATTGGCTCGGGCCGTCCAATGAATATAATAACAATTTAAGTTATTATATTGAACACGGAGGGCTTTTACTTATTTAATTTTATTGTCTGTTGTCATTGAGGGTTATTTTATGGGGTTAGTCCTTTGGTGTGTTGAGTAACGCGACCCGAAGTACTCCTAGTTAATTATTTACAATTTATATACAATCAGAATTAACCTGAACTATCATTCAATTGTTTCAACCATCCTATCATTCATCTGTCACGCACTCTGTTCAACTTTAGATTTATTTTCATTATTTATAATATAAAATAAATCTAAGCTAGCATTTTGTTCGCAACTACAGGGATCTCAACAACCCTAATAATTTTCAAAAAAAAATTATCACTCGCGGTAGTGACTATTAATACTAACTTAAGATATTTTAACACTTACTTTTGATGTCACAATCGGGTAATAAGATATCGCAGCATTATTTATACTCGCACGGACAGCTACGAGTTTTCGTAAATCAATTTTAGTTATTATTTAGACTCGCACTAAAATTCAAGATATTTCAGAATTCTTTATACTCGCACTGAAACCATACGAGTGTTTGAAGAGATTCCAGAGTTATTTATACTCGCACGGAAACTACGAGACTACTAGGAAGATACAAATTTTGTCAGGGAAAATCCGCGGTTGACTGTTCTCGGAATTCTTTATGTAAAAACACGGTAAAACCTATAGTCACCATTGCGGCTCCTGTTTGGAAAAAATAAAATCGCGAGTGAGCGCGGCTCTGGGGATACCAGAAAACCGACTGACTTCTAAAACAATTTTTTTATTTCATCCTTCCCAACGCTACATTGCGTCATTCTTAAACCATCTAATCTCTTGCCGTCGACGCCCGTAAAGCCGTTATCATAATTTTTGCTGACGATGCATATTGAAAGATTACGTCAACCTTCGATCCAATTTCCTTATTAAATTATTTAGAATAATTTGACGGGTTTGTTCGGGTTTGTTAATGAATTTTCTGGAATTGGAAAAAAGGTATTTTTTACAACAATAAGAACCATTTGTCTTATTTTTCGGTTTTTTGATACGCTCTGTGAAATAAACTTTTCTTGAAGAATGTGCCATAATTCTCACCATGTCTCTTTGCCTAATTAATTACCAGTGAATAATTTATGTAAATATAATGCACAAATGTAATTAATAAATAGGGTTTCTTCTGGGGGAACGTCAGTATACTGATTTTAGATACCTACCTAATTTAGAAGACATTTTTTTAAAAATTCTGAAACCTGAAAAATGCTTCTTTCCGGCTGTGGTTACTATTATGTCCATTGGGAGAGCAAATAATTTAGTTTAGGTTGTAGAAATTTAATATATTTACCTAATTTCTGTTCTCGAGGGTGGTCTGTGGTCTGACGAAACATTTAAATTAGGAATTATGTCAGGTGAATTAATCTGGTTGTTGGCGGGCTTATGGAGGTCTTCGAAAAGTCTTACACGAGCTTTGGTACCTTCCAGTTCGATTGTTCTATCCTCTAACTAAAAAGAAAATAACGAAATATTGTAAACATGCAGACAGTTTAAAAAAAAAATTGTTGTATATTTTAAACATACCTATATGAACTGGTATATCGAAAAATTGTTTGTAAAACCACACATAGTTAAAAAATAATTACATACTTGAAACCTTAAGTCTTCATTTTCTTCTCTAGTACTGTTCAATTTTTCTCTAAGACCTATTTCTAGTCCTCCCACAATATCCAGCTGTTGCCTTAGCACCTGTAAAAATAAAAATAGATATTAAAATTATATAAGGCAATACTTTGTTTAAAATACTTGAATGGTCTAGTGTTAAAAGGGGCCCCAACCCGCATGGGGTGCGCAGTAAAAAGTTAAATTTTATGAGTGAAAAAATGGGTTGGTGCGCACGGTTTACCGGTCATATTTTTAAAGGTTGGTCGTCGGTTGTCTTGCGCGGAATGTTGTCGCCGTCATATAGGCAACGCAGACGGTTTGGTTGTCAACCAACGACGACCATCCAGAACCGAAATCAGAAGTAGCGATGTAACGATATTAAAAATCTATCGATACCTGGACAATATACTATATCAAAATCAATTCTAAAAGTGGCTTTTCAGTGATGAAAATAGATTGTTTATTTCCCAGTAAAGAACGTCTTGATGTGCCAAAATATTTCCGTGTAATTATTTCCATTAAGGGCGAAGTACGGTCCTGTTCGCCGGTTAAGGTAAATAGTTTGTCGGCATTGCGCATGACATCTGACGATCAGCTTTGTTTACATGCACGAGGCCATAAATTTGCCACTTTTGCTTTTAGAGGTTGGCTATCCATAGATATAGGTCGGTGATCTGGATATGTTGGTGTGGTGGTGTCAAAATGGACCCGCTGCTAACATTATAAGAGTGTATTCGAGCTACATACTTATTGATCTTTTTTAATTTCAGAATCATTCAATAAATTTCTGTAAACTGACTTACATCCCTTTTAACAATCACTTATAATAAATCTGCTTGGCATATATAAATTATTTACATCTACATGTAGAGATAGAGACTATGCAGAACACACTAAAAATATCACTTTAGTGAAAGTACCACAAATAGTAGAGATGCGACACTTTTAAGTAAAGCAAACGTAAATGTCTAGCATTGGTTGGACAGACTCACGCCCCAAGCAAGGATAAAATGCCTCTCAAAGCGTAAGCATATAGGCTATATTATCGCAGTTGACTCTTCAGTAATCTGTTTGGTTTTAAAAAAGTATACATTGTTGATAGATAATGAACAAACAATATTTGACATAAAATACAGGGTGTTCTATTTAAAAAATAAAGTTGATATTAAAAATTGTACTTTCGAGACCCTCTGTTTACTTAAATGTACCCCCAATAAAAGAACTTTTTTTATGTAATATACAGGGTAGAAGTGTATAAATAGAGTGAGGACATCCAGCATAGATAACATACTATTGCTACGAATATCATCGATTGATTGATTAGTTTAATCCTATGATCCTAATCACTTAGCCTATCGCCTAAATCAATTTATTCAAGAAATCTTAGTGACTCAAGGGTACAACTGCGATAAAATCGGTATACATCGCTTAAAATAAGTCGACCATTGTTTTTTATTTTACAAAAACATTGTAGGGTATACCAAGAAAATGAACAAAATAAAATACAACCTTGTTTACAACTGGACCCGTTTATATGAAATGACCTTAAAAGACAAATTAGCATGTCTGATCGTTTTTCTCTCCATCCTCCAGTCACCAGATTGATTTTTATTTAAAACTTGTTCTATTGTTATGAATCATACTTCTAGAGTACATATTTAAAATGTGATAGGATAAAGTCTTCTATTAATTATATTTATATGGAATCGTCGATTTGCGATGAAATTTTTAAAATTGAATTTTTGCATTTCTAAAGCCTTTGATCGTGTTTGGCATGAGGCACTTCTAAGTAAACTGCGATCCTATGGTATGCCCATATTGTCTCCCACTCTCTTCTTACTCTACATTAACGACCTTCTAGTATCTCATCTTTCCCTTTGAATGCACAAACATCGGCTGCCGACGCACATCTTCGCAGACAGCATCAAGTATCACGCCTCAACAAAGACCTGGAAGAAATTTTGGCTTGGGGTGACAGTAACCAAGTCGAATTTAACGCTAAAAATTTCCAGGTAGCAGTTTTTCTAAAAAGGTTAACATTACAGAACCGGATATAGTCATGGACGGACACGCAATCCCACTGGCTTCATCTATTAATTTGCTGGGCGTCAATCTGGGAGAAAATATGTCTTGGCATAACCACGTTGTGGCAATCGCCAAGATAGCTTCTCAGAAACTTGGTGTACTCTTCCGAGCCAGAAAGTTGTACACACCTCAACAACTTTTGACACTGTACAAAGCCCAGATTCGACCATCGCTAGAGTACTGCTCTCATGTCTGGAGCTCTGCACCCAAACATACTCTTCGGCTACTGGATTCGTCTGATCGGAGACCACGAGCTGACGAAGAACCTCGACAGCCTAGAACATCGAAGACAGGTTGGGGATTTGACTCTCTTTTACAGATATTTTCATGGAAAGTGCTCGGCTGACCTTGCCCTCTTAATTCCGCCCAGAGCGGCGAATAGCAGAAAGACACGACGAACCACTGCCGCCCATTCATATGTGGTTCATGTTAGTACTCCTCGAACTTCATTATTTAATAATTCTTTAATCTGGAGGACTTCATCCTTATGGAACGACCTTCCCGAGGTCGTTTTTCCCGGCGAATATAACCTCCAACGATTCAAAACCAACGTGAAGCCCTAAAGGATGTTTCCTATAGTGCTTGTGTTTGATCATATAAAAAAGTTAAACTTGTGCTAGGAAAGGAACAAACCCGAACAGATGATACTAAATAAAAACGCACCAGCTCCAGCTGTAGCGTTTTTATCGTTTCGCTTGTTCTCGTTAAATTTCTAAGCAATTTAGTTTTCGTAAAAAACAAAAGTTTATTCTATAAAAAAAAAAGTTCTGGTGCTTCTACGAATGATCACTCTTACCACTATTCATTGAATTCGTCATACTTTCCCCTTTATGGATTACAACAATCGGATTTATATTTAATACATTAATCATTCTAATTTTGTGTTTTGACCTTTTCGGACAATGCACGACACTAGAAGCTGACTTCCACAAATAGCCGAGATGGAGCCGGAAGGTCCGACGATTTCTTACATAATTTTTATTTGATTTGTAATGTCTATACCATAAATTAAAAGTCAGTAATTTAAGTCGATTTGGGAGTTCATCGCATCATGAATGGGTCATATCTATCCGTCTTTCTTATAGTTCGAAATTCAAAGACCTGGTGCATTTATTTGCATGTTTTGTCAAGTTGAAAGAAATTTTAATGCCCATTACTCTGTTATCTAGATTAATACTATTCTTAGAATTATTTACAAACTATTCAGGTCATTAAAGAAGATACCCCATTTCAGTATCTATACCCAAGAATCCATACCCAGCAGTCACGTCACTAGATCTAAATTTTTAAAGGGGCGCCATATACAACGTATCCAAGATAAGGAGGGCCAGTACAGGGATCTCGGAAACCGTACGAGATACGCAGTCGATTACGTTGCGCATTTACGTGCCTAATAATATGCCGTTTAGAAAATTTTAAAATTTCGAGTAGTTCCGGAGATATTCGGAGAAACCCGAAATTCTGAAAAATCGTTTTATTGTTTTCCTGTTTTTTTTTTTTCGGGATTCTGATGATTAAGATGGTGACGCGTGATTTGTTTCACTTGATATTCCCATTGTGATCTTTTGAGATCGTTTTAAGAGGTTTTCTATTTTCCAGAAAATATGGAACATAAATTTACAAATGCTGAAAAGTTTGATTTTCTATCGCATGTTTTATTTTATCTCAAAAAAACTGTTATGTGGTAGTTAGAAGATGATATTTGTGCTTAGAGAATAACGGAAATCATTTTGAACACCTGATTATGTAGTTCCTTACTTTTTTCGTTGTTCGTTTTATTACTGTTTGGAATGATTTTTGTTCACTTATTTATGGTTTATTATTAAATTATTTGTTATTTATGGAACTAGTCCAACATAAGAAGTAAAAATTTAGAGCTTACTTATGAGATATTATTTATAAAATTAGGAGAAATACAGGACCGTATCCCAAGATTTCCTGATGTTGTTCAAAGAACCCTCGAAACGTCACACCACAATGTGTCATACATCGTTGCATTCGGGAGAAAAAAAGCTCTCAAATTCCAATATCAAGAAAACAGGACCGTATTTAAAAATAAAATGATAATGGCCCTTCGAAGACGACTCGTCGGATTACAAAACAATTAACGCTGTTAGATAGAGCGGATAAAGTGGCAATGCAAAAGTGCAATTTACTTTAGAATTCGATATCAAAAAACCCAGGAAAACAATAAAACGATATTTCAGACTTTCGTTTTTTTCCGGATATCTCCGAAACTACTAGGAATTTTAAAACTTTCTAAACGGAATATTATTAGGCACGTAAATGCGCAACTTTACCTCCATTTAGCCGACTTCGTATCTCTTACGGTTTCCGAGATCCCTGTACTTGGACACGTTGTATTTGGCGTAATTTGACAAACAAATTTGAAGGGTTCTCTGAAGTTTTTTGGGTGGGCATGACAAATCTTTGAGTGGGCCTGTGCCCACCCGTAGGTACGTGCCTGACCAGGTATGGCGAGGCGGCAGTTTTTACGTCGACCACTACGATACACTGAAAGAAATCATTTGCGACTTAACTGCTTCTTATCCAGCTGACGTCACAGGATTTGCAACAAAACCTTGTTTTATTAAAATTATTTATGTTTTTGTGTCGAAAGCTATTTCATGAGTAAAACCAATTCGGCACTTTTAGTCGATTCGGTCGATTTAGTGGAAACGTTTCACAGTAAAATAAGTACAACGATTTTATGAAATAACGTAGGGTTAGAAAAATTTTGATTTCGGATTACCGGGACACCTTGTATACTAGTAGCCTTTGTACACTCACAGTAAGTAATGATACTTTTCCTTAATTTTTATTACAAACATAATATCCCTTCTCCCTGTTCATTAAACAGCATAATTCAAATGTATTAATTGTTTCTATTACCATGTCGATGTACATTTTCGACACTTTTATGGGGTCTCCGTAACTGTTAGTGCTATCAAAAAAGTAATGTAGGTGTCATGTACTCTTTTTGTGTCAAACTTAAATTGATAAAATCAAAATTTGAAAATTTTCGCTCGCTTAAGAGATACGGGGGAAAATCAAAAACAATTTCAAAATTACCCTATTTTTTCTTAGTTAAAAGAGATACAGAAAAATGTTTTATGCAAAAGTTTCTTTATAATGATTTTTGAACAATCTGCCGTATCTAGAATAAGTATACGCGGTCAGGTAAAAAAGTTATCGGACCTAACCCCACTTTTTAAATGGAGCACCATGTATATTTTAATCTAAGAAGATATTATTTTAAATTCTATTTTCAAATATTACTTTAAACCACAGTAGGCCATGAAATAAAAACTAATATCATAGAAACAACTATGGCGATATTCTAGTTGTTATTAACATTTAACGTTAATTTCATTTTTACATATTCATTTGTGAAAAAGACTTATCAACATTTTGAAAAACTTGATATTATATCTGTCATCCATGGTGTGTTATAAATTTGACAAGAGAGGTTAAAATGCAATCTATTTAGATTAAAATACACAGGGTGTTCCATTTAAAAAAAATTAGGTTAGGTCCGATAAGTTTCTTACCTGACCTCGTATACTTAGTCTGAAAACGGCAGATTATTCAACAATCATTATAAATAAACTTCTATATACAAAATTTTTCTGTATCTCTTTTAACTAAGAAAATATAGGGTAATTTAGAAATTGTCAATTTGTTGATTTTCCCCCGTATCTCTTAAGCGAGCGAAAATTTTCTAATTTTGATTTTACCATTTTAAGTTTGACATAAAAAGAGCACATTACTTTTTTGATAGCACTAACAATAAAGGAGTAACAAACCCGAACAAACCCAATAAAAGTGTCGGGTACACCCTGTACTCGTATTCTAAAGTAGCGACATCGCTCTCTGCACAACTATATTTATTTAAATTTATAGGGAAAGAATGCAATTCCCGTAGTGGATATTGCTGGGGGAGATTTTAACATTTTATTTTATATTAGTAACTCCAGTGATCGAGATTCAATTTCCCTCATAAAATACTATTCGTGATGGGAAAAGAATTCAAGGTCTACAGCAAATTATATCTAGGAAAAAAAACTATTTAACAAAGTGCGAAACAATGTTAAAATACTAACTTCATGACATCACCCTTAGGGTAATACAAAAGATACCTAAGTTGTATAGATTTTATCGATGAAGGAAGGATGCTTTTCACGTTAATATTAGTTATAATGATATCATGAAGATTGACGAGCTATTTGAGAATGTAAACTAATTAACTTTATTTGTATTATAAAAAAATAAAATATAATTATACATCTGATTTATCATCGGCCAGGTTGCAAAACCGCGTATCTCAAAAAATATAATAAACCTTCAGGGTAGCGATTTTACATGTTAAAATAATGGCAAGTTATATAACAAAAAGTTAAATGTTAAAGTTTAATTTTTTTCTTATTTTTAAAACCTTGCGGTTAATTTTTAAATTATAAAGTTCATATTTAGCACGCACGCTTAATAGTTAGAGAGACGGTGACAATAGGGGGTCTGTGAAGTGAAATATCAGTAATTTGTTTTTTCGTGAAGTTTAGGTCCCCCTCAACAACTTTTATATCTGAAAATTAATTTACAGCATCTGCGTGACCCCCAAAGTCACGGGAAACACATTTTCTGACAAGCCAACCCTTCCATATACTTTTCCGAGCGTGTCAAAAAAAATTAATGGAAACATTATAAACTCTCAAGTGACATGGGTCCAAGTGGGCTTAATCGATTTGTATTCCCATGGAGATGAGTCGTAAACAATTTTCTGATAAAAAGAATATTGCGAAAGTGCGGTATTTTTTCTCAAAATTTTTTTTATTAAAAGTCTGGTTTATTCTGCTATATTTTCTAAAATATTCCCCCTTGGAGAATTATTTGATTCCCTCATCTTTCCCGAACATTTTGATATATACAAAGTTACCAGAAACATGTTCTATCTTGGAGAAAATTAACAGAATTCTTAACGGTGATAGCAAAATTTCTAAACTTTGCTCGAATTGCATGAAAGGCGTGGCTTTTACTGTAATTAGTAAAAAGTAAACAAGGGCAAATGTTAAAATTCATCAGATTTGATTTTAAATCATACACGCCTTATGGAAAAATAGCCATAATTTGGTAAAATTGCGAATATAATATCCCGTCATACAATTGATTGGTATCTCTGCGTAATATTGTCAGAATTCCGCCTAGCTGGGTGCGATTCGTCTGAAATTTTTCTTTCCACAATATTTGGGTGTCAAGGAATGTACTGTGACAATTTTCTGACATGTTACGATCGTTTTCCGAATTTCCTCCGAGGAAATTTTTAAAAAATTCCAATAATGAAATGGCGAAACCAGGATCGATAAAAATTTTTCACATAATCTTTAACATATAATGTTCCATTCTAGAAAGTTTCAACTTTGTACAATAAGATTCAAGTTTCTCATCGTAATTCCTATTTCTTCGACAAGCAGATTTTTTAATGAAGAATGACTTTTTTTCTTATCTTTCAATTTTTGGTCCGTGTGTTCTCTTGTTAACTGCATTCGCGGACATACTGTATAATCTCAGAATTTTGTAGCAATTTATTATCTATTTAGTATCGAGTGAAAACTTATAAGCGAATCGCTTGAAATTTATAACTCAAGCAGGTTTTTCAATAATCAAGCGATGTCGGTTATTTCAATAATCGAGTACTCGAGCGGATTTTCACTCGAGCGTTCACAACACTACTCTTTATTCGAGTTGATAAACCAGATCGTTTAGGCGCAAACTGTAATTCAAATTTTTATTATCAGCAAAATCAGTTTTTCAAATTGAGGCAAAAAAAATAGTATTTAGTTTTCTACTTTTTGTTATATCGGACACCCGGTATATTCTATAAACTATTCAAAATTATTTTCATTATAGTGACTATATTTACCGTGATATTAGCTGTACATTCGCCTCAAAGTTCTCATAATAACTTTGCGGTGAGAATGAATAGTCGAACGATAAATGTTTTATTCTTAAGTCGTTCATAACGGTAGACAAAGCAATTCATCAAAAGACTTTCAATGTATAAACAATGAAACTGCATTTGTTACCACAATAAATACAATGTGGCGAAAATTAAAAAGCAAGACAGACGCTCTCAGTTAATGCGAATGTATTAGAGAGTAACGTGTAGTACTGCAAACTTGAAATCAAACCCATATATCAGCTAAGAGACACCTTTTGCGTTTCCCTGTCTGCGACGATGTTGAAATGTCAATTTTAATTTTCCCGTAACTTCAAATTCTAGACAAAAAACCTATGCTACAATTTTCTCCAGAATAACAATACAAATTACGGCAAAAATGTCTTATCCAACCAACATAAAAGAACGCAGCAAATCAAACGCAGGAAATAAATCGTTTCACACGGAAATAAAGAATTTCACAACAGAATGTTTAGTGTTTTGTACCGTTTCTTTCCGCGAAAAGTTTGGGAACCCTTTAAGGGCATCAGCTTTCGGGTCTACGTCCAGTAGCTTTGACGCGGTTTCTAGCAGCACTGTCTTTATTTCGGTCGACATTAAATTATTGTTATGTTTGTGAAGTTGCGGTTTCACTAAATATGACTTAAAGAACAAAAAGGATATTGGGGATATCCTGGACACGGAATGGACGATGTTCAAGAGTCTGACCTGTAATGTCGTCGCTATCCTGAGTTCATTTGTTCGAATGGAAAGGTATACTTCTTCCTAGTCTCCTTTTTCTCTCTCGTGTTCTCGAAGGTGCGACTTAACTTCTAATTGTGAGAAATTAAATATATCAGGTATTATTAAGTCGAAATTAATCATACTGCTTCTTTTTGAATAATTTTTTTACATTTAAAAATAGCCTTGACTTCTTTACGAGAAGCTCCTCGGTACTATCGTTCTCTATAAGTTGTACTGTTATATCCAAACTATTATATTAATTAGAAAACTGATAAAAACTTTTCAGCTAGCAAAGGCGTATTAGCAACACGAGTACAATTTTCCCGGAAAATTATTTATCGACTGAATCCTGACAAATGTAATCCCATGTTTTTACAGGCTTAACTGCTTTTTCACGTTTAACTGCAAGTGTCTTCTAGAAATAGACTTATCGGATCGCTTTATATTGTGTAAATAACTGCATTGCACAGAAACGGGTGGAAAGCGGAAAGTTAGTATATCCGAGCACCGGCAATACAAGAATTTGCAATAAGCATCGCATGTTTAAAATTCTGATAAATATAGGTAGAAATTGTTGTTGCTTCATATAAATGGGTTCTGTCGTTTAATGACTACAAGGAAATAAATAAATGTAAAAGGTTATATAAATAGATTTATAAAGTTAATAGAATTGTAGATGAGTAACTGCTGTTTTACTACAACATTAATTATTATTGCTTTTCATAATACAGGGCGATTGATGGTGGATGGCTTATTAGAAGTTTATGAAGAACTAGTCAACGGATCATTTTGAAATTTGTTAGCTTATACAGTGCGACTCTTTAATGGCAACTCTTTAATTTGGATGTGGCCTATAGGGGAAAAACTACTTTACGATGCCACAATATTACTTCTCTATTCACAACGAATACAAAATTTCGGCGTTTTAAAAACTGCATAATTATTATTTTTTATTATTCTTTATTTCATTTTATCGTATTAAAAAAATAAATACAACATGACATAGCATATTAGGAATCAGAGAGCTACACTTACGTGCACATGCATATACACTACCATACACTACACTTACAGCATGGTGCTCAAATTCAAAATGGCGGATCGGCGCTATTTTGATAAACAAAATTGAATAGGAAGTGGGGTCTTCAAATACATCATTTTAAAGGTTATATCGGGTACTTTACGATCCCAGAATATTGTATCCCAATTCGGATCCAAAACAAAATGGCGACAAAAATAATATTTACTATTTCTTTCTTTTGTTATTTTAGTTTAGATGGATCGCAAAAACTTAGGATAATAAAAAAGTAGTAATTATGCAATTTTTAAAACACCGCCATTTGTTTCAGCTGCGAATAGAGAAGTTATATTTTGGCATCGTAAAGTACTCAATACTATCCTCAAAATGATGTATCACAAGACCCCTTCTTCCCATTTAATTTTCTTTACCAATATGGCGCCCATCCGCCATTTTGACAGTTAGGAACTATCATTAGTCCGTCAAAAAGCAGCTTCTCTTCCACTACCAGCCACACTCAAATTTTGTAAAAAAAAAAATTTGGGGGTCGAAAGTTAGCAGGGGGACATTAAAGAACCGCAGTGGACATGCTCTTTTTAAAAAATATTTTAAGCCGTGCATTGTTGCCACTTCTACTGAAAGTATTAACAACGTTCATACTTTAAAGGGTACACCCTGTGAATTGTTTTTTAGAATCCCTATCAATTTCTTAATATCTCCTTAATATTTTCCTATATCCCTCTGTTATCGTTCTCGCGATAATAATTAATATACAGTATGTCCACGGATGGGATTCACAAGAGGACAAATGGACTAAAAATTGAAATATACGAAAAGAGTCAGTCTTAATAAACGGTTTTGCTTGTCTAGAAAATACGATTCATCATAAGAAAATTTTTTTATACAGGGTGGGTAAAAACTGCAAAAATGTTATTTTGCTTAAGAGTAAACATACTTTATTTTGAAAGATACGAAATAAAGTCAATCTTAATAAACGTTTTTACTTGAATAATGAATAGGTGATACTTGTTGTCAATGTCTTTATTTAATAAAGTAATTATAATAATAATAATAATAATACGAACATTTTTATTAACATGAAAATAATACGATAACGAGTTCATAATTCAAAAACTCCATCCCCATACGCGACACATTTTTCTAATTGCTTTCTTAAATAAGTGAAAGTATTTCTGATTTCTTCCTGAGATATCGATTGGACAGCCTGGATAATTCTGCCCTTCAGCACTTCAATATCATTTGGTATTGCGGTTGCAAAAACAATTTGTTTTAAACGGCCCCATGAAAACATATCGGCCAAGGTTAAGTCGGGACTTCTTGGGGGCCACAAAACTGGGCCATTCCTGCCAATCCACCTTGGATCAAATCTGCGGTCAAGCCATTCTCTAATCTTACGAGCGAAATGGGCTGGACAATCATCTTGCTGAAAATACATATTTTGTCGAAAATTTAATGGTAGATTTTCGAGTTCATCATTGAAAAATGTATCCAGCATTTCTAAATATGATAATCTATTGCACGTGTTATCAAAAAAATATGGCCCTATAATGCCATGGATGGATATCGCAAACCACTTTTGTGAAATATTGTCTTCTCGTCATAATTCTGAATTCGGGATTTTCTAAATACCAGTACCTAACATGCTGGGTTGTAACGGTTCCATTTGTTGAAAATGTACTTTCATCAGAAAACATGATACATTTATAAAAATCAACATTTCCACTTAAAATTATGTCTCGTATCCACTGGCAAAAATCAAGTCGTTTCGCGTCGTCTCCCTCTTCCAATCTTTGATTAAAGTGCGGTTTATACCGATACAATTTATTTGCTTTAAGGATCTTCTGAATTTGACTTTTTTTCACAACTTCCAACTGAGTAACACGATTTCTAAGGGACGTCATAAGATTTTCTTCAACAGAATGAAAACTGTAGCAGCATCATCATGGTCGTATTTCTTGTTTTTTTTTTTGAGGTCCAAAAGCGAACCAGTTCTCTTGAACTTTTTTATTAACTTGCAGATTGCCATCCTAGTTATTGGGATTCCTACAAATTTCTCGGTAAATTGTTCCATGGCGTAGCGGTATGAAACTTAACCATCTCTATAACATTGTATTATAAAAACTCTTTGTTCAGTACCTATCACCTTAAGTGTCAATATTATTTTAACTAGGTTCACCAGTCAGAGGTGTGCCAGAGAATACTTTTTGGGAAATAATTTTTACATAGGTAAACCTTTTAATGAATTGTTCTACCTCGGTTTGTTGTGTAGAAAACACATTCATTAAGAATGACTTTTTTTCGTATCTTTCAAAATAAAGTATGTTTACTCTTAAGCAAAATAACATTTTTGCAGTTTTTACCCACCCTGTATAAAAAAATTGAAGTTTCTTATGATGAATCGTACTTTCTAGACAAGTAAAAACGTTTATTAAGAGTGACTTTTTTTCGTATCTTTCATTTTTTAGTCCATTTGGCCTCTTGTAAACCCCATCCGGGGACATACTGTATATATTTTTTGAAAATATATTTAAAAAGTGCTGATATTTTACCAGGAAATCGAAAGATCTGACGTCTAACGAAGCTACTGGTTAGCGAGAAAAGTTCTTCTCAATACAGTGTGTATAAAATTTTTTCTCATGTTTAACATCAGTTTTTAAACTATCAAGTTGAAATTTGGCTCGGGGACTACGCTTAACGACCTCTATCATTCTGTTATAAAAGCGTTTCTCTAATGTGTCTATGTGGCTACATTATGAAATGCAAAAAAATTGAATAACCTGCCACTTTTTGAAACTAATTTTTTTTTTATGTTGGCAGCAAGTAAGGTTCGAATTTTAGGCTTACTGTGATTCCGTTGAAATTGGTTTTCTTGGTATTATGGATTCGACAAAAATTTTTTATAGAAAACTTTAAAATACTAACCTTTAACCTTGCATATAGATCATTTTTACTAGATCTTATCTGAAATACCTATACTCGGAACCGCTTCGCGGTTCGTTTTCTAATTTAAACGCGTACTCTAAGATAATGTCTTATGAAACTTGTATCTTAATATACTATTTTTAAATAGAAGCAAAAAAGTATGGAGTTTTCGACTTTTTGTTATATGACGTACTACGTTTATTTTAACATGTAAAATCATCACTCCTAGTATCCTGCTAAACTATCCGAACACCCTATATAGTGGAAATTTACCAAGTTAAACTTAACTTATTCTTTCTAATCCATAATATTAAATAGCATTTAATTGATTGTAAGCCAACGAACCAAAGGCAATTATTCTATTATTACACTCAAATGTTGATTCATTTTTAATAAATTGTATTCAATTGTTTAATATCCTTTAGCCCGGAGGCTAACAATATTACGCATATGCCGGATTGCTACATATAAAAAAACAAAAACAAAAAAATCATTCGTAAAGGTCAGTAAATATCCACTTTCCATTTTTTTTGTACGGCAGGAATTATTGACGGCAGCTAGCCGTTGATTACACATTCATGAAACATGCATTTTAGTGTTTGTGCTAGTAATTTTAATTTATCATTGTTTATATGTGTATGCATGATAACAACTTACACACCTGTATCTGTAATAGTAATAGTTAATTAGGTAGGTTGCATGTTCGTCAGCAGGAGCTATTAATGTCACTTACATTTTTAAGTTAATTATACTAAAAATACGGAAATAGTCTTAGTAGATTTATTTAAACCGAGGGAAAACCCCAGTACAAACCTAGGGTATAAAGGCCTTTAAGTAAATGGAAAACTTGGCTGTGTTCTGCAGAAGAGTATACAGGGTGTTATGGAAATGATTTATTATATTTAAACCGGCAAATTCTGAGATGAAAATAAATTGAAGAAAAATAACGATAAATGGCGCTTTGAATAATTGTACAAAATATACACTTTATATGAAATATCAAAATTTACGTGACCGCTACTGAGGACGATCGCAATCAATAGTTTACTGAGGCGGTGTTGTTATATTCCAACACAGAATTGTAAACGCAAGTGTTCAGTTTTTGACATCAAGACGTCTTTTCACTTCTTTTTCAAACTTTTTAGAAAAAAAATACTACAATTTTAAGGTACATACTCTCTTACCTTCGATCTTATAATTCGTTTTATAATTATTAAATTCCATAAAAAATAAAACACAAAAAGTATGTTTTCCAACAGAACCAACAGTAGTTAATATCACACAAATTTGAAATCACATCATAATATTTCTTATTATGAATTATTTCACAACAGAAAAAAAATCGGGTAATGCTACAACTAACAAAACGTCTAAAATTAGTATACATCAAGCACGTGGAACCCTCGACAGCGTCATTCCATCCCCGAGTCTCTAAACATACTGAAACAACGATAGTCGCGCGCGGCAGGTATTCAAGCAAGTGCGAAACATGCGGTGTGATCTGACAACACTGTAAGTATACTCTAGTGACTCGCATTGTTGCTAACTGCATCCAGATGGAAAGGCGCGACAGTATGTGGGTAAAAAGGGTTTTTACCTTAGTATTTAGATATTCAATTAAAAAAAAAGTATGTTGACTTTCTCTAGGACACCCAAGGAGTCACCCATTTGAATATAATAAGTCATTTCCATAATACCCTGTATTTTCCGTTATTTAATTAACGGCGACATCGATTAGCAGATTGACTACACCAGGGGTTCCCAACATTTTTCAGTTCGCGGCGCACTTAGAGGTCTGCCACGGCGATCTACTTGAGTAGCAAAAAAAAACCGGTCGGTACTTTCATTGGAGACTCACACCACCAGATTGAGCATCAAAAACATAACAGTATGCTAAACACAGCGATCAAAAAACAAGGTCGTTACATTTATACAGGGGCCGCACCAACCAGTTAACTGTATCATTGTAAAATCTCAATCCAAAATAAATTTACCTGATTCTGTACTGTTGACACCAACAAGTGTTTTTGCAACACCACCGGGTCATGCTCCTTCAAAATGGCCGCGATCTTTCTGCTATCCGGTACGGTTATTTTTGGTATCCGATCACCGAGAACCGAATCTAATGCACTACAAGAAAATCTTCGTCCCGTTAACGTTGTAGTCCTCACCGATTGCGTCTGACTAGAATCTTTTCTATCACCACTTAGTAATTTTAGTTTTTCGTCACTCGCGTTTTTAGCAACGAATTGTAGATGGAGATCGTGAATCCGCGAGTTAACTTCGCCACGATGGGAAACAATGGCCTTCAGTTGCTCCTCCAAGTCATGTTTGGCGGAGAGGAGGTTTTCCAAGTCTTCCTGTAGGCGAGAGGTATGGAGGCGGCCTGCGAGGACCTCTGCTTCCATCTCTGCCAACCTGAAAATAATGTTATTACAAAAATTAAAATACATAAGGTTTGTACGTTATATCTTTATAAGTGCGTCACAAACACAGGGATTTCTTTTCGGAGCTATTTCATCGTACTTTTGCGTTTTCGGAAAGTATTTATGGACATTTGTTACCAATATAACGGAATATAGCCTTGTTTTGTAAAGTCATGTCAGAACAAGTCGAAAATATAAGGGCTGGCTAAAGTCCATACCATGGATATATTGATTTTCAGTGGATTATGAAAACACCGAATTTCAAAAGCCAAAAAAAAAGGTTTTTTGTTGAGATTATAAGAGGCTTCAACATGTCCCAATTATTTGAAAAAAGAAAGAAACTTATTTTTGCGACTGCAACCTGCCCTGTATGATATTCTAATGCTATTACTTTTAAATTCATTTTAGAAACGAGAACTTGTAATTTTGCAAATATTTCCTGAAAGTTTGGTTTAAAATGAATTTAAACAATCATCAATCAAGAATCATATGATAACTTTTTTGGCCCATCGTGTGGATTCGAATTTTGTGAAGAAAAGTACATACGTAATTTAAAATTATAAATTTACCCTCATCCTCTCAAAAGCGACAGAAGGGGGAAAATTAATATGGAATGATGAGACTTTGTTGGGACATAGATACGGGTATAGTTATATAAATTATGAGTTAGAAACAACAAATATTGGCGTTTAAAGAATCGCTTAGGATAATTGCAGAAAGTCGCTATTATGCGGTTCAGCCTTGATCCTTAAATGTGAGTCACCTTGGTGGGATTTATAATGCAAAATGGCAATTATTAATTTAATTATGATAAAGCAGCTTCTACCAGAATATTATGTAGCGACAGAGTAGAGTTGTTAATCGTTTATAAACGAGTTTAATAATTACATTTAATTACCAATGTAATGGAAAAACAGCAAAAACAATAACTATAGCCAACCTAATTAATAATATTTCAACTTTGTCTCGGCGTCATTCAGTAGATGGGGTAACTTTAGCGGAGTCGCTATGTATCTTGACATTTTTCTCTTTAGTTAAAATTAAATATAATTTTCCATCGCGGCATTTATATTTCATACTTTTTTTGACACCCCTTTATACAGTGTGTCCCGGATTCTATTTGAAGAGCTATGTGGAATTAAATCTTATATTCTCATATGATAATTTAATTAAATTTTTAATTAACCATCACCAAGTGTTTTTTAGTGTTGTGATCGCTCGAGCGAAAAACCGCTCGAGCAATCGATTATTGAAATAACCGACATCGCTCGATTATTAAAAAAACCGCTCAAGCGACAATCGTCGCTTGTCACTTATTACCTTTCACTCGATACCCGAGCTTTGCTTGACGCCGACGTATATTCGAGCAGTTTTTCGCCCGATAGGAAATACTCTAGTTATAAATTCAGGCGAAAAATCGGATCGTTTGCGTTGCGTTTCACTTGATACCCGATCTTCGCGCGCCACCCGAAATGTGTCGATTGGCGACGTTCGAGTTTGACGCTCAGAAGGCTGACACGACATACGTCTTTCTTAAAGACACATAAACGAGAAGGTGCATACGAAAAAAGTATGCCAAATCCCTTAGTGAATTCATCGCGACATGGTTTTTTTTTACCGAGACTGGCAAGCCAGCGGCGATTGTAAAATCTTAAAAAATTAAATGATGTAATTTAACAAAAAGTCAGAATCAACTGTTCTTCCTTAATAAAAACTCTAGACTAAACGTCTAAAACTTACAAAAATAACCCCTGGTGTTTTATCAACACATTCTTCTTAGTCATAAAAATTTAAAGCGATTAATCGCTCGAGCGATTCACTCGATTATTAAAATCATTGGCCATTTCCCAACACTAGTTTTTTTTTTAAATATGAGTAACATTTGATTTTATGCTTTATGAACTCCACTTTATATTCTGCATCCAACGATATATCACACCCATTATTTATTAGACGTTTCGGATTAATTATCCTCAATACAAATAAGCACCTTATTCAAAATATTTTTGTTATTATTGTTGTATTGATACTCTAGTTGGCATTAAAAACTATTTTTTTTGGCATTATTTACAATAATAATACGGTAACATAAATTATCTTTCATTTTCAAAAACGCATGTGATATTTTAGGGACTTTTCATAACCCAAATTTCAATAAAGCCGTTTCGTAGTATCCTTTAAAAAAAAGCAGGGAACTATTTATCTTATTTTTGAGTAAGGAATCGCCACATTAGCGATGGCACACGTTTCGAAACACCCTGTAATATGACAATAACTAAATAATTTGAAAAAAATATATTTTCTGACCATCGACCAGCCTCACGTGAGCTCTACTCGCACTTGACCGATTTTCGATACAATAATTATCATGTCTGCTTTATGCGCGATCTTATTTCTTTTTGCTCGATCGAGGTAAATATTTATTTCAATAAAATCCGTGGTAAAATATAGGAAAACCCGTTTAAAAATCATTATCAATGTTACCCACTGTCGCTTTTGATATTCAACTAGAACCGATTAATTGGAATTTCAGAGCGAGAACCCCGTGAAGGTGACTTACATGTAAAAATCAAGGCTTCAACTACATAACAATTATTATATTGCAGGAAAATATGTGTTACGTGACACCTGATTAAATGATATGCTTTTATAAGGTAATTTTGGCTTAATAACGGCCAAAAAGTAGTGAATTAATCCTAAAATTTTTACTAAAAGCCAATTTCCTATTCAAGTTAAGAGCTGCGTTTAATCACAGGTTGCCAAACAGGCACTATTTTATATGAACGTTTAACCAAATATACTTAATTTTTCTCTAATATAAAACTGGATTCGTAAAGTTAAAGGATTGGAAAACGATATGAGAAAATTGCGTTAAAAATATAATGGTATAAGAATAATAATAACAATTTCAAATATGACCAATTTTCAAATTTTTGTCACAGATCTTCCTGAAACTTGTTGATACCCCAATCGACATGTCTAACAATCTAAATATAAATAAATTAAATAAAAAAACATTATTATTAACGGCTAAAACTTCACAAAAAAAAATATTGTTCAGCTTCTAACCTGCCAAAAAGCGGCATCTTTTTAAATTAAATTGATGCAACATAGATGGCTCTGATTGCTAATTTGAGATTGGGATCCTCATCTTAATGAAATGACAGTATAATATATATATATATAATACAGAGAGTTTTACTTATTCTACAAAAAAATTTAATAAAAATATGAGCGAATACAATCACGAAATGACAAGAAGGTTAAATAGAAAAAAAAAGGGGGTTGTGCGGTATAAAATTTTAAATATTCCGAAATGGGAACAATATCGAAATTTCAGGGATTTGTTTCAAAAATCTTTATTTTTCAATTTCAAAAAAAAAACGGAGTGTGCCTACATCACTAGGTCACAGGATAAGCGAATTTATAGGTGTAAATGACAAAAAAGGATTCCTAGTTATGAAGGGCGAGTCGGGAGGAACCAGCGCCCTATAACTATGGATACGTACAACTTATGGAATGCGCAGTAAAAAGTTAAATATTATGAGTGAAAAAATGGATTAGTGCGCACGATTTACCGGTCATATTTTTAAGGGCTGCTCGTCGGTTGTCTTGCGTACAATGTTGTCGCCGTCATATAGGCAACCCCGCCGTATTGGTGTAGGTTTGGTTGCCAACCAACGACGTGAACAACGACGACCGTCCAGAACCGAAATATAGGGATGTAGCGATATTAAAAAATCTATCGATATCAAAATTAAACTAAAAGTGGCTCTTCAGGCTCACAAGGCCTTCTTTTATGCGAGGATTGTTCATTTCCCAGTAAAGAAGGTCTTGATGTACCAAAATATTGCCGTGTAATCATTTTCATTAAGGGCGAAATACGGTTCTGTTCACAGATCAATGTAAATAGTTTATCAGTCGGCATTGCGCATGACATCTGGCGAGCAGCTTTGTTTACATGCGCGAGGCCATAAATTGGCCACTTTTGCTTTTAGAGTTTGGCTATCCATAGATATAGGTCTGTGGCCCTGTCTAATATTTGAGCCACCATTATTTTATATACATAGATATGATCGTTTACGATTTCAAACAATCATAGAGTAATTGTTATTCAACGGAAATAAAATTCTAATATGGATTTTCCTATAATAGAAAGGTCAGATCTTAGGTCATACATGTCTGTAATATATATTATTAGATTTAAATAAAGTGCATCACGAGTGCATTGACTTTAAAGTCTGCTTTTAAAAGACGCGAAGTAATAAATGCTGATTAAATACTAAAAAACGAACAATAATGTGAACAGCATCACTTATAACCCATTGTGTATACATAAAAGGCCCAAAGTAGATTACTTTAGGTAGGTCCACTCTGATTTTATTGCCACCTATTGTTTGTACTCGAGGATTTACCATTGTTATTGGGAAAATAGTTTTATCAGGAGCGTGTACGGGGGGATTTATTGAAACTTTTGGTATAAGATCCAACATTTGCTCAAAAAGACGTCGGACAGCAACATTCGTACATTGGTGAGTCTCCTGATTTTTAAATTTTTTAATGTTTTAATATCTGCATTAAATGTAACTGAAATGTGGTTTGTTCCTGATTTTTTAAATGTTTGTTTTAATACACACAAACATTGGTTAGATAGCCGCTATCCATTTCTTCATTTTTTATGACTTTAGAAAACCTGTATGTACTTTTTTAATGATCATTAATGCAAAAAGAACAAATAGGGCTTACACGTAATCACGCAAGTAACCTTTACGCTTGTTTTCCTTTTTAGCGCATAATCCGCTTATTATTTTATTGTTTGAATCCTTAACAAAGATGTGGATTATAATATCTCTACGTAAATGTATCATATACAAATTTGTAAGACTCGAAGAAAGTCAGATTTATACTTTAAAATAAGTAGTGTTGGGAAAAACCGATGGTTTTAATAATCGAGTTGTTGTTAGTATTATTTTTAAAAATTGAAGAGGAAACTAATCACTAGACCATAGTATACCCTTCAGGAATTTTATAATGACGATTTATAGTCACAGCGCGTCTTTTTTCTTCCAGTTTAATTTTTGCTTTGACTTGTTTTAATTCTATATTTTAATTTTAGTATATTAGTTTTGATTTGTCAGAGTATTTTAATCTATATGTATTATCGAATTGTTTTACCAATTGTTGTTATATTTCACTTGTATGTATTTGTATTTTTCATATACTCTTTCTGTTTCTGTTTTAATTCATGTTTTCTAAATAGTTTTTTTTATATAGCTTTGTTAACAAGAAGAATTTTTTTAAGACAATAAAGCATATTTTGATTTGACCGAGTACTTGATACTAGAGCGATTTTAATAATCGAGTGAATCGCTCGAGCGATTAATCGCTTTAAATTTTTATGACTAAGAAGAATGTGTTGATAAAACACCAGGGGTTATTTTTGTAAGTTTTAGAAGTTTAGTCTAGAGTTTTTATTAAGGTTGATTACGACTAAAAAAAAATCATATCTTTTAATTTTTTAAAAATTTACAATCGCCGCTGGCTAGCCAGTCCCAGGCAAAACAAAACCCATGTCGCGATGAATCCACTAAGGGATTTGGCATACTCTCTTGTATACACCATCTTGTTAATGTGCCTTTAACAAAGACGTATGTCGTGTCAGCCTTCTGAGCGTCAAGTGAAATGCGATGATTTTTGGTTCTTCGCTTGAATTTATAACTAGAGTACTATTTCCTATCGAGCGAAAAACTGCTCGAGTATACGAGCAGTTTTTTACCTCGAGCGATCACACTACTAAGCAGCACATTTCGGTCGGCGTCAAGCGAAGCTCAGGTATCGAGTGAAAGGTAATAAGTAACAAGCAACGATTTTCGCTTGAATTTATAACTCGAGCAGTTCATTTAATAATCGAGCGATGTCGGTTATTCAATAATCGAGTACTCTCAAGCGCCTTTTCGCTCGAGCGATCACAATACTAAAAACAAGTAAGATAAAATAGGCAGTTTCAATAAACCAATACTAAAGTCCGTTTTGTTGCAGTTGATAGCTCATATCGAGGGTTGAAGCCATAAAACAACCGTAAACCATAGGCGTTGCCAATAGTAATTACCTTATTTAATAAGAAAATTGGCCTCTGTCCATTGTTAAGTAGGATTAGGGTTAAAGTAGGTACAACAGGGGTAATTAATTTACCTATTTTTGCCTGCTTTAGGATGTTATTACGCCATTTGATGTGCGTTTGTCAAACTATGTATTTAGTTGTATTTAGATACTGCATTATCTCAAAGTTGAATTATTTCCTATACTTGTAACAATGGCTTCAAGTTTTTCGCCAACGTGTCTTCGTCAAATTAGCAAGAGTGCATATTCTCTCCGAGAAAAGACATTAATATTAAACGTGCATGATGCTCTAGTGTACCAGAAACCTGCAAGTGATGTTCGTAGCATCATTGCAGAGTGTGCCAATATGGTAGGAGTTGGAGAGGCTACTATATATAGGTTCTTGCGTGAAAGAAAATCTAAGAACCTCAGTGAGCCAAAACCACTCCCAGGAAAGAAACCGTTAGAAATTGACAATTTCATTAAAAATGGTATTAGAAGAAAAGTACATAGTTTTTATTTTGCCAAGGAAATACCAACTATAGACAAAATTTTACAAGCCATTAACTACGACGAGGACTTACCACAGCTATCACGAACGAAACTATGGAAAATACTTCATGATATGAACTTTCGATGGGAGAAGCAAAACAGAAAATCTTTTCTTATTGATAGAGCAGATATTATTTGCTGGAGACGTCAATACTTAAGGTCCATCCGAAAATACCGCAGCGAAGGCAAAAATATTTTCTATTTGGATGAAACTTGGCTGAACGAAGGGCACACCGTATCTAAAGTTTGGCAAGATAAAAATGTCCTAAGTTCTCGACAAGCTGTCATGGAAGGCTGGTCAACAGGACTTAGACCACCATCTGGAAAGGGACGCAGACTTATTATAACTCATATAGGAAGTTCAAATGGCTTTTTGGATCAAGGATTATTACAATTCCAGTCGAATTCTACTAAAGACTATCATGAAGAAATGAGTGCTGATGTTTTCGAGGAATATTTTAAGCAAATGATAGAATACATTCCCGCTAATTCTGTAATAGTGATGGATAATGCCAGCTATCACTCTAGGCTAAAAGAGAATCTTCCCACAACTTCATGGAAAAAGGCGGAAATCGTAAACTGGTTACAACGAAAGGAATTGAGTTACGATAATACCATGGTAAAAAAAGAACTTTTGGATATTGTTAGGCTACATAAATCACAGTATAAAAAGTATGTTATTGACGAGATGGCAAGAGATCGAGGTATTATAGTGCTCCGTTTACCACCTTACCATTGTGAGCTAAATCCTATCGAATTAATATGGGCTCAAGTAAAAGGATATGTTGCTAGAAATAACAAAACTTTTAAAATGCAAGAAGTGCGACACCTCTTGCTTCATTCTTTAGCAAATGTGGCAAAACGCCATAAAACATGCTATAGTAGAGGAACAAAAAATGTGGGAACTTGACAACGTAATTGACACAACTATGGAAATTGAGCCTTTAGTAATAAGCGTAGGACATGATGACTCTTCAGATTCTTCTGAGGACCATTTTATCGAGTTATAATTATTGAAATTGTCAATATTTTTTGATCTGTAAATAAATTAGTTTTCTTGTAAATAAATTCATAAAATCATAAAATCTATTACATTTAAATAAAATAATAAGCGGTTACATTAAAAACCCAACTCTCCGACCATGATGGGCCGTTTTAATCATTATCCTTTCATTTCATTTTATGGCTCTATTGTTACTTTATCTGTTACCCGGTGGAATAGGTCAAAATTTCTTCATCTTTATGCTAGATGTACGTAAAAAGACCATTTTATAGGTAAAATATTTTAGGCCACCGGGCCCTTGTTTTGAATCTTTAATGAGGGTATCGAGCTATCAACGGCAACGAAACAGACTTTAGAATGGTTAAAAAAATTCTCCAATTAACATATTTTAAAACAGTGTGTTATATTCTTTACAGCTGCTCATTTCATTTTGTAAATAATTAAACTTTTCATTATCATTGAAAAAATTTCACTATTTTGTTATCCTTCCAAGAAACAACGATTTTTGTATGTCTAACGATAATAAATTATTTGAATTTACGATGCTTACATGCATAGCGAAAAGCAGAAATCTATGTGCTTTGTTCATTATAGTAGACATATACATATAGACAGTTGGGTCGTGGGCGCGCGTCATAACTTTCAAGTAATATCAAAGACCTGATATTTTTAATGTCTATTTGTTTTATCAGTTAATGAAAAATGATTAAAATGCAAGGTTTTTCTTTGGAAACGAAATACAATTCCAGTGTATTAGAAGGAATGGCGAAATGTTGACATTTAAATTGTGCGGTTCACAAATTTTTTAACTAAACGAAAGTACTTTGCAATATAAAGTCGGTACGGTGTATGAAGCAATAAAACTTCTCGAGCCGGGTAGTCGGTGGCTCTCAAACAATAAATTATACAGGGTGTAACTAAATAAGTGTAAAACATTTAAGGGGGTGATTCCTCATCGAAAAAAAGATAGGATCTTTCATATAAAGAAACTTCATTGGAGCATCCCTTGTTAAGATACAGCCCCTTAAAGGGGGTACATAAAATGTGTTTAACAATTTTTTTCACAAGCACTAAAAAAGTTACAATATTGAAATTTACCTGACATTTTCTACTACCAAAAAGACACTTAGCCAGTAATTTATTTGGTTTACCCCATGGTTGTAAGGGTGGAAAACGCAACCCCTAAAATTTATTTCCAATGTAAGTTTTTGTCTTATTATTTGTTTACCATCTAAAAATTTATTTCCGATAGCCTGTTTCATTCTAAACAAAAAATGTCTCTTGAATTTTTTGCCCAAAATAAACCAGTTCGCAGCAAAAAATTATTTTAAGAACAAGATACATATCGCCATAAAACGCGCGAATACGTTGCTCAATGCGCCGACGCCTAGACGCATGCGTAATGTCTGAAGGTAGACATATTGAACATTTACTATGATTTCTAGATGTTGTATGTTTTGTTATTAATAAATTAGTTTTGTTTATTTATAAATTTTATGTACCCCCTCTAAGGGGCTGTATCTTAATAAGGGATGCTCCAATGAAGTTTCTTTATATGAAAGATCCTATCTTTTTTTCGATGAGGAATCACCCCCTTAAATGTTTTACACTTATTTAGTTACACCCTGTATTTTAGGTATTTTCTAAATAAAATAATTTAAAGTAAATACAAAATTAGTTTAGGCAAAGTTCTTTTTTATAAAGTCTTGGTTCTAAAAAGAACCGATGTCGCCATCTTTTTGAAACATTATTGGACAGCTCGCAAAGCACTTTTCTGTTGTTCTTTTTTTTGTATTTGAAGCCCAGCTCTTTTAAAATGATGGATACGAGCAGTTTTTTAACTCGATCACACTACAGCGGTATATTTCCGCCGGCGTCAAGCGAAGCCCGGGTATCGAGTGAAAGATAACGCCTGAATAGATAACTCGAGCGGTTTTTTTTAATAATCGAGCGATGTCGGTTATTTCAATAATTGAGTGATCAAGCGGTTTCTCGCTCGAGCGATCACAACCCTACTTACAATCATACAAATTGAAGTCAGTCGAAGAAGCATAAACGCCTACTTAAATATTGGAAGAAAAAAAAACGATTAATTGTAGCACAAGCGTATGATTTCCGAAAATAAACATCTTCTTACCTATCAAGAAGAAGATCCCTTTCTTGCCTAAGGTGCCTAACATCGTCGGCTGAAGAATGAAACAGCGCTCTATGAAAGCTGCCGCCGTTATCTCCGAAAGGGGTTTGATCGCGAAGGTTACCTTGCAGCGCTTCGACTTCATCTTTTAAACGGGTGCCTTTTCTATGAATTATATCTAGCAGGTTCCACAATTCATCTTCTGTTTCATCAGTCTCACTGGTGCCTGAAAATAAAAGGAATCGAATTCAATGTCCATATATTATTATTTGTCATTTAAGATTTTCACGGCTGCTCTTGACATTTATAAAACAACATACAACAAGTCAAACTGAATCGCTGAATTGTTAAAATATAGATATAATATGTACGCGACGAAGATGTATATTGTACATCAGATCCTTTTAACTGATGAAGCGGCAAAAGGTGGAGTAGGTGCAGCATCTCACATCAACAGTCGTGTGAATGGCATCCTTGGCTTACACCAACATATCTTTCCGGTAGATCTGGATTCGGGTTTGTTCGCTTGTTTTGTTGGCTATATCTGATTCACGAAGCCGTCTCTGACCGTCATATCAATTCTGATTTAACATCTGTGATATCAAATTAGTTTTTTTAGGAATATTGTTGTGGGTTTTGGTGGTTTAATAAGTGCATATTTGTATTTGTATATGTTAATTTTGGTTGTAATCTGTTTTGACTAAATTGAGCACATATCTATTTAATATTATTATACATGTTAGTTTAAGTATATGCGGTGCTGCTAAATTGCAAGAAAAAAATATTTCATTTGTTCAAATTGGATACATGGTGTTCATTTGAAAACTTCCCACCACGGATTTATCGAAAACCACTGATTAAAAGAAAAAACGCCGAGACACGTCACAAGATTTGCCAAAGGGGACAACTTTTTAACCAAAACTACTTCACCCCCTTTTACCCTCTGGCCCCCGGGGTCATCCCCTTAAAAATTTTAAATGACAAGGGGTAGCAAGTAATAGCTTGTTTGAAAGGTCTTTCAAAGTGCTTTATTTTGACGTTTGATTTTTTAAAATCGGTCGATTCGTTTTCGAGAAAATTAGAAAAAATTTTACCGCCTTCTTTTTATCAACACAGATAACATGGGCGAACTGTTTTTATTCTTATACCTGTTTAGTTTTTTATACCTATTTAGTTTTTTATAGTTGCTAAGGGAAAGAAACAATTTAATTTTCTGTCAGTTACCTTTGTGACAATATTGGGATAGTGAAAATTAATTTATTGATTCAGATTATACTTCCAAAATGGTTTACACACTAGCGGAAAGAGTGGAAATGATTCTAATTTATGGTGCCCAAAATCAATGTGCTCGGCAAACTGCCGTTACATTTAACGCCAGACATCCGGAAAAGATAACTTCGCATAGGTATGTTTTGGACCTTGTTACTAAATTTACTCAAACTGAATCTATTGCAAATAAAAAACGTAATCATCGTAGAGTTTTGGATGAAGCCGCTCAAGTTGAAGTTTTGGGTCATTTTGCCATAAATCCTAATACTTCATTACGCAAAATTGTTGATGCGACTGGTATTTCATTAGGCTCTGTACACACAGTTACTAAATTACATAAATTTCATCCATTCAAAATGAAAATATTGCAAGAGTTAACCAAAGATGATTTCGATAGGCGAGTTGAGTTTTGTGAACAAATGACTGCAGCGATTAATGATAATACCATTCATGTAAAGAATATCTGCTTCAGTGATGAATACACATTTTATCTAAATGGATTTGTTAATAAGCATAACTGCAGGTATTGGAGCAATGAAAATCCTCATGCTTTTGTAGACGGGCATACTCAGTACCCCCAAAAAATTAATGTATGGGCAGGCATTTTAGGAAACAAAGTGATTGGGCCATTGTTGATTAATGGGAATTTAAATGGAGGCATTTATTTAGATATGTTGGAAAATACCATCAATCCGCTTATCACTGAAACCATTGAAGCCCAAATCGAATACGATGGAAACCCTATACTTGATGAGGCTGAAATATATTTCCAGCAAGACGGCGCTCCTTCTCACTATGTTCTTCCGGTTCGGCAATGGCTAGACGACGAGTTTCCAGATAAATGGATTGGGCGAAGAGGGCCTATAGAATGGCCTGCTAGATCTCCTGACTTGACGCCATTAGACTTTTTTCTATGGGGGCCATTTGAAAACTATTGTGTTCACTCCCAACCTAACAGTTTGGATGAACTTCGTCAACGCATCACCGAAAGCTGCCATGATCTCCCACAACATGTTTTTGAAAATGTCAGTCAGGAATTTGAAAATCGCCTATATCATTGTTTGGCCAATAACGGGCAACATTTTGAACACTTATTGAAATAAAAAGTGATATTTTCGTGTGCTTTTTTTTCTATCTGAACAAATTAAGATAAATAAAGATTTTTCTAATTTTCTCGAAAACGAATCGACCGATTTTAAAAAATCAAACGTCAAAATAAAGCACTTTGAAAGACCTTTCCAACAAGCTATTACTTGCTACCCCTTGTCATTTAAAATTTTTAAGGGGATGACCCCGGGGGCCAGAGGGTAAAAGGGGGTGAAGTAGTTTTTGGTTAAAAAGTTGTCCCCTTTGGCAAATCTTTTGACGTCTCGGCGTTTTTTCTTTTAATCAGTGGTTTTCGAAAAATCCGTGGTGGGAAGTTTTCAAATGAACATCCTGTATATTGTTTTGGGTTTTATTTATTTTAGGTTTAAAGTGTTTAAGACTACCATGTTCCATGTGCATACCTGTAGCAGACGTCGAAATCAGCTGTGCCGTGGACGAGGCACTATGCGTCTCCTTACTCGACGCCTCCGTGCTAAACCCCGAGTCCTGGACCGCCGACGCCGAAGAGCCGGTTGCGGAATCGCTGCAACCTTTTTTATCTTTCGCGCTGCTGCCGACGCCTAATTTCTTGCGGACCCGGACACCTGGTGTCCAGTCGCCTGGCCGTATCGATATAGGAATGTTTGAGTGATGGTGCCCTGTAAAATAAAAATTTCAAATTAGGTTTCAAATGTGATATACCAATGATGTTAAAGATTGTTTCATAAAAAATGGATATAACTTAATGACTGCCGTAAAAGTACCTGGGCCATCCCATTATTTATGACCGTTTGTTATTATTATGTGGAAAGGACCGGATTGTAATAATTATAATTAACTATAGGCACATCAGGTAGGTTAGGTTGCTTAATTTATATTTAATTATCTTTTTGTGGTAAAGTTTGTTAGTTTTTGAGGAATGGTTCAATAATTGTCTTTTACCAAACATTCCTCAGAATAGCGTGATAGTAATGGACAATGCGAGCTATAACAGTCGCCAATTACATAAAGCTCCAAGCTCAAATAATACAAAATTGGAGATTCAGAACTACATGGCGGTGAATGATATATATTTTGAAGAAAGTTATAAAAAAGTGATTTTTTAGAAGTTTTAAAGACATTTTTTATAAAAAAAGTATATGTTTGTGACACATTGGACATACAGTGCTACGGCTCCCACCCTATTATTGCATTTTTAACCCCATGCATAGAGCATATGTGGCACCAGTTAAAATCACTGGTTAGGTCTGAAAATATTTCTCCGACTTTAAGTTCTAGTGTTGTAGAATTAATACGAAAATGCTTTAATGATATTCCCCCAGGAAATCATAGTCGTTTCCAATTTTCGTGAAACGTACTGTACCAATGGCGGCTCCTTGTATTCTTAAAGAGTTTGAAAAAATTAAAATAAAAATATTTATTTTTATTTAATCACAATACCGCTTCGATGTAAAATACGAAAAAAAAAACATTATTAAACCGAATTAACTCTAGTATCTACATCATTAATTTTTGAATTGAAAAATCGACCACAAAAAATCGATATAAAAATATTAATTAAACATTTAGGTCGCGGTTTAAATATTAACGAAACTTCATTACACTTTTAATAATGATTTGCCACAAAAAATAATAGAAGCACAGTTTAAGTGAACAAGCAATTTTATGCAATTTTAAAATAAAGAATTAATCCAAGAGCAATCATTGAACAATCTTACTAGGGATGGGACACCAATACTGAAACTGATTAGTAGTGGACCAACAGTAGAACCATCGTATTATAAAAAAATAAAGCCGTATTAGAAAAAAATTAAGTTGATGATGATTGCTTGAAAACGAAACGTGGTATAAAAGATTGTGATTGTTGTGTAATCATTGGGTTCATTAAAAGTTGCTGTGAGAATGTTCGGAAAAAAAATTACATTAAAAATGCAAAATTTCAGTTTTTTTTTTAAAATAACTCAAAAATTAAATATCTTGCCAAAATTTTTGTGTGGCATATTATTAGTTCTTTGATTGCGATACTTTTTCCCCATTTGATCGAAGATGTATCACATATATACAGTAATTGTCAATATGAACGTTCCAAAATACAAAAAGTGTCCCCGCTTTGGGAGATGGCGTGGGCCTATTGAGCTTGCACAGTAGGGTGGAAATTTTATCGAACGCGTCAGAGCCGGCCCGACATTGTTTGTTATTATTCGTCGCCATTCGTTGGTTCTGGATGCTTTTTCAAATTACAGAATAAAAACTGGTTCATCCACATTGTTGTCGGTATATTAGTGCTTATAAACTTTCCAATTTTTGTAAAGGAGTTTTTAATTTATGGTGATTCGATTCGCTGTTTGGTAGGTTAGTGGCTGGTTTTGTTTAAGATGAAAGGACACAAGGGCATGGTACTTTTTTGCAAAAGTCGTGGATCAATACCAGGTATAAAGTATTTCAGGTATGTACATATATACGAAAATATTTTGCTTATCACATTATCCGATCTTCGGAACCGAATTTCACTAAAAAGCTTGTAAAATAAGAAGAGAGTGTTACTCGCATACAATATAATATATATGTGGTCACTACCTAACCTTAAAATTAATGTATTTTGAATTTGGTGCATTAGTAGCTGATAATAATTCCCAAAATAGTCAATATAGTCATTCATTCTTAATTTTTGGTTTAGAAAAAAGTGAGGTTAAAACACATACGACGTCGGATGAAAGTTAAAATAAAGCTCATCGTGTCGATTGTTACAAATATTCGGACGGAATTTGACACCAAAAGTTTACACCGAACAGGGCACCGTCGGATCATCATATCATCAGAAATCGTATGCATGGAACGCTGTCTTAAATCGAACTAATCGAAATTTTGATTGCAATATTTTTCCTAACTAACCAGTGAAATTTACATTAAAAAAGTTGAAATCCGGTCCTGTCTAATGTTTACTTTCACAAGGAAATTTCGGAACTGCGCAAACTCACAACGCCCCCTTCGATGCCCATAGCGGGGACATAATTGCAGATGGTATTAGCAATATACTGTTTATATCTATATGTGAGTTGTATCTGTTACCATTAACGAGATCCCTTTACAGGCCATCCTTATCTTGGGCACCGTGTATCGTATTTAAAAATTATTTATTTCTGCCATTTTACAGTTACAATTCTATAAGATTAAGGTAAAATTCAATTTGATTCTTTGATCGAATTTAAATAGAAGTAAAAATTATCAATAACACCTGCAAGTAATCGGACCACCACACTAGTAGGTGTTCACCCACACGCCTCGGCGGCGACGGCTTTTTCTATAATTGCTTGCAAAATATTATATTTATTAAGATTATTTTAAGAGAAAATTCATTATAAGTTCGATCAGGAAAAATAATAAAACTTTAAAGTACTATGAAATTTGGAACTTATAGAAGGCCAAAAAATTTGGACGGTGGATTTTTTTATGTATGCATGAATTGTTACGTATCGTTTTATTTGTTACGTGAGTCAAGATTTACATCCTTTACTTACCTGTCATGGTGGCAGGTGTCGAATTAGTATGCAGCTTGGAACGGAGGTTCGGAAACGTCTCCATGACCAGATCCCGAAACTCGAGGAGGGCGCCCACTTCGTGTTGCAACTCTTGCAGAGCGACCAGAGACTTTGCCTGTTCGCTGATGAGATAGTGAAACGGACCAGCGGGCTGGTGCGGACGCCCGCCGAGGCAGTCCATGCCATGGTCCACGCTAGCGTGGTCCACGGCCTCAGATTCCTAAAACAAAAGAAGAAATTTTAGGCTGCGAAAAAAAAATAATTAATTTGCAAAGCTATATTTGGGTAAAGCTCAATCATTTTCATCACTTTTTATATAAAAACCCGAATATGCAATACTAGCAATGCAATATCGTGTTGACATTGATTATTAACAGTACCTAATAATTGTAATTTTAACAACTGCTCTTTGTTGTTGGGTATCGTTTTCATATAATTCGAATACAGGGAACACCACATTATTTTTGACAACTGACATTATTACATTTATTTCAGAAAATTAATAATAGTAATTTTAAAAATTACTTTTTGTTGCTGTATATCGTTTTCATATAATTCAAGTACAGGGTGTCCCAATTTCGACACTTTTACAGGGTTTGTTCGGGTTTGTTCACGGGGTCAGGTAAAAAAGTTATCGAACCTAACCTGATTTTTTTAAATGGAACACCCTGTATATTTTATTCTAAAAATATAGCATTTTAAATTCTCCTTTTAAATATATAATACACCATGCATGATAGAGGTTTGCTAGTCTATTTATTGAAACTTTATGACTTTAAACCACAGTAGACCATGAAACAAAAGCTAATATCCTAGAAACAACTATGTTGGCATTTTAGTTGTTATTAACATTTAACGACAATTTCATTTTTACATATTCATTTGTGAAAATGACTTATTAACATTTTGAAAAATTTGATATGATATCAGTTTGTATTGAAAGTGGAAAAAGCGAAGAAATGGCGCAAAATTTATATCTTGTTCGCTATCCGGAAAGACGGAAACCATTTAAGGACATATCCCGAATATTTGTGATGATTCCCGTTATTTTTTACCTTAATCTGAATCTTTTATTTCGTTGCAAAGTAATAAAGTTTGAATAAATCGCCTAGGAAACCAATATCATCCATGGTGTGTTATATATTTGAAAAGATAATTTAAAATTCTTCTTTTTAGATTAAAATATATTCCATTTAAAAAAATAAGGTTAGGTTCGATAACTTTTATATCTGACCCCGTATACTTATTTTGAAAACGGCAGATTATTCAACAATCATTATAACTAAACTTCCGTATAAAATATTTTTCTGTATATCTTTTAACTAAAAAAATAAAGGGTAATTTTGAAATTGTCAATTTTTTGATTTTCCCCCGTATCTCTTAAGCGAGCGAAAATTTTCGAATTTTCATTTTATCATTTTAAGTTTGACCCAAAAAAGAGCACATGACACCTACATTACTTTTTTGATAGCACTGACAATTACGGAGATACCCTATAAAAGTGTCGAAAATGGGACACCCTGTACAGGGAACCCAGATACCATATTATCTTTTACAACTGTCATTTTTACATTTACTTTAGAAAATCAATAATTATAATTTTAAAAATTACTCCTTGTTGTAGGGTATCGTTTTCATATAATACCAGTAGAGGAACCTAAGCACCATATTTTTGAACAGCTTTCATTCTTACATTTATTTCAGAAAATCATTCGTAATTTTGAAAATTATTCCTTGTTAGTGGGTATCGGTTTCGTAAAATGCGAGAACAAGGAATTTAATGGCATGTTTTTCCGCTAGTATAGGTGTTTTAATTCGAATTTTGATCTAAATTATATATTATTATTTCGCAAAGTGCGAGAACAAGGAATTTAACGACATGTTTTTCCGCTAGTATAGGTGTTTTAATTTATATTTTGATCTAAATTTCATATTTTATTACAACAGAATTAATACGAAACACGAAATAAGGTGAGCACATTAAAGAAGATAAGTGAGGATGTAAATGGTATGAATATAGGTACAATTAATTTAATTAACAATGTAGATCAGTCCAATTTGTGAAATAGCACTTTATCGCTGCGATAATTAGCATCAGTCTCCTTTTCTAAAATGCCTTGTTACGACTAACTGTATGCAACATTAAACTTTCGTGTAAGATTAGTTGGTGTTAGTACATAACCGTTAATAATTTCAATTGATTACGGCATGGCATTATTACCATATGACTCACCAATTATGCTATTAAAAGATGCTGATTAGTACGAAATTGGTGGTGTAGGATTGAGGTGCAAATGCCAGCAATTACCTGCGTAAAAATAGATAGTTTTTATGACGAAATGGCAAGGTCAAATTATGATTATTTTATATAAAAATATAATGCTTTATTAGGAATTATGGAATATAAACGACCTTGCCCCCACTGACCTGTATCTATGGAGACGTACAGGGTGTCCCATTTTCGACACTTTTATAGGGTATCTCCGTAATTGTTAGTGCTATCAAAAAAAGTAATGGAGGCGTCATGTGCTCTTTTTGGGTCAAACTTAAAACGGTCAAATCAAAATTTGAAAATTTTCGCTTAAGAGATACGGGGGAAAACAAAATTTTGACAATTTCAAAATTACCCTATTAACCCTAAATTAATTAATAATCGATTAATTACCCTAAATTTTCTTAGTTAAAAGAGATACAGAAAAATGTTTTATACATAAGTTTCTTGATTGTTTTTTTTTGATTGATTGTTGAATAATCTGCCGTTTTCAGAATAAGTATACGAGGTCAGGTAAAAAGTTATCGGACCAAACCTTAAATTTAAATGAAACACCCTGTATATTTTAATATAAAAAGATACTATTTTAAATTCTCCTTTCAAATATATAACACATGGATGATATTGGTTTCCTAGGCGATGTATTTACTTTGAAACGAAATAAAAGTTTCAGATTAAGGTAAAAAATAACGGGAATCATCGCAAATGTTCGGAATATGTCCTTAAATGGTTACCGTATTTCCGGTTAGCGAACAAAATATACATCTGGCGCTATTTCTTCGTTTTTTCCACGTTCAATATAAACTGATATCATATCAAATTTTTCAAAATGTTGATAGGTCATTTTCGCAAATGAATTTGTAACAATGAAATTGACGTTAAATGTTAATAGTCAACATAGTTGTTTCTAGCTTTTTGTTTCATGGTCTACTGTGGTTTAAAGTAAGGAAACCAATATCATCCATGGTGTGTTATACAGGGTGATTCACGACGAGCTTGCATTAGAACTTTATGGAGAACTACTGAATATATGTTCCTGAAACTTTGGGAATTTGGGTTTATCGATATGCTCTCTTTAACTAAAATATTCACATGTTTCTGTCATTTCCGGTTATACCGGAAGTAGCTGCCTACTTTCGTTTTTTAAATACAACATGGTAATTTTTATTACACTTTTCGATTAAGCATTAAATACTAAGCACATTTTATAGAAAATGTTTTTGTCAGACTCTAATAGTTTTTGAGATATCTGGAATTTTTGTAATTATTTGGCAAATGCATGACGATGAAATAATCCATATAATTTTTTTACCTTAGCGCTTGGACTAAAAATTTTTTCTCACCGAATAGCTAGAAGATCATCAAGTCTCAAAAACATTTCAAATTCGGCATAAAATGTACAGGGTGGTCACAATTCAAGCCTCATTGTGAAAAAATTCAACCATTAAAAACTTTCTTATTTTAAATGGAACACCCTGTATATTTTTATTTAATTTGATGGCAAATTAGTTGTTCTTTATAAAAAGTATTTACTGTCCTATACCTATATCAAAGCGTTTTCTCAAAAAATCCAATTTTATTCCGAAAATACTATTTGTTCAAGTGTGTTATGAAAACAATTGTACTTAGGGGCTGTATACTAGTGTATACTGATGTCTATACGGAGGAATAGTGATTGATTGCTTGAAAATACAACATTCTAAAGTGTTTCTTAATAATTTATAAATAAAATGCAGTTTATTGTTTTAAATTGTTTTAAATTTAATGGTTTAAATATTATTTTTTTAAAAATAGCAAGGAAACAAGTTAATAAACTTTAAATTCTTTAATTAAAAATGTGTTTGAAAATTATACCTAATATCTTTTGATTATATTTTTAAAATATGTTCGAAATGATTGCCATTTACTTCCAAGCATTTATGTATTCTTTTCATCATGCTATTTCTTGTAGCATTCCTAATTTCTTGTGCAGTGAGAGATTGAAATGCTGCCTTCACCCTTTCAATTAGATTTTCCTTCGTGGTGATGGGACGCGCGTAAACTTTATCTTTAATGGTTCCCCAGATGAAAAAGTCCAGTGGAGTTAAGTCTGGCGAACGAGCTGGCCAGTGGAAGGGACCTTGGTTTGCGATCCACTGGTCATGAAAAAGTCTGTTTAGGGCAGTCTTAACAACTTGGACGTTGTGTGCTGGAGCCCCATCGTTTTGGTACCATGCATTTATTCGCTCTTGGAGCGGCAAATCATCCAGACGTTCTTCTAACTGATCCTCAAGAATTGTCAAATAATTCTGACCATTTAAATTTTCGTCGTAAACGGTCATGTTTAATAGCACAATAAACATTAAATTGAAATGATTCCTGGTAACGTCCTATCCTGACAATATGGGGGTTTTCGTGAGCCCAATAATGGCTGTTGTGTCTGTTATGAAAACCATTACGAGTAAATTTGGCTTCATCACTCCATATTACAGAATTAGTAAATTGCTCATTTTCTTGGGTTTTGATTAGAAAAAACTCGCAAAGTTCGACTCGAGCTGGCAAATCTTGTGGTTTTAGATGCTGAACTTGGGCATATGAATATGGCCTCCAGCCATATTTTTTTAAAATTCTTTGTATACTGGAATACGAAACTCTTAATTGCATTGCAGCTTCACGAATTGAGTCTTTTGGGAAAGCGTAAAAATAGGCTAAAATGGTAACTTCAAATACCTCATTGTCCAGTATTGGTTTAATTCTTCGTACTTTGGCTTCAAATGATCCAAATTTTAAACAATTATTATTTAGTCTTCTAATAATATCAGGTGTGGGAATAGGCCTATTCGGATATTTATCCCGATATATTCGACAAGCTCTTAGCTTAATTTTACCACATTCAATGTAAACCGTAAATAAATTTAAAAATCTTCACTTGAAAATCCGGAGCGTGACATTTTTTAGTTACAGAATAATTGACAGTTTGAAAATACGCCAAGAAATATCAGACAATTGTTTTTCTTGTCAAAGCACACTAGAAAATATTGCCGCCATTATTAATTTTCCTCTGTATAGACATCAGTACCCTAAGTACAATTGTTTTCATAGCACACTTGAACAAATAGTATTTTCGGAATAAAATTGGATTTTTTGAGAAAACGCTTTGATATAGGTATAGGACAGTAAATACTATTTATAAAGAACAACTAATTTGCCATCAAATTAAATAAAAATATACAGGGTGTTCCATTTAAAATAAGAAAGTTTTTAATGGTTGAATTCTTTCACAATGAGGCTTGAATTGTGACCACCCTGTACATTTTATGCCGAATTTGAAATGTTTTTGAGACTTGATGATCTTCTAGCTATTCGGTGAGCAAAAATGTTTAGTCCAAGCGCTAAGGTAAAAAAATTATATGGATTATTTCATCGTCATGCATTTGCCAAATAATTACAAAAATTCCAGATATCTCAAAAACTATTAGAGTCTGACAAAAACATTTTCTATAAAATGTGCTTAGTATTTAATGCTTAATCGAAAAATGTAATAAAAATTACCATGTTGTATTTAAAAAACGAAAGTAGGCAGCTACTTCCGGTATAACCGGAAATGACAGAAACATGTCAATATTTTAGTTAAAGAGAGCATATCGATAAACCCAAATTCCCAAAATTTCAGAAACATATATTCAGTAGTTCTCCATAAAGCTCTAATGCAAGCTCGTCGTGAATCACCCTGTATATTTGAAAGGAGAATTTAAAATGGTATATTTTTAGATTAAAATATACCGGGTGTTACATTTAAAAAAATGAGGTTTGGTCCAATAACTTTTTTACCTGACCCCGTATACTTATTCTGAAAACAACAGATTATTCAACAATCAATATAAAGAAACTTCTGCATAAAACATTTTTCTGTATCTCTTTTAACTAAGAAAATATAGGGTAATTTTGAAATTGTAAATTTTTTGATTTTCCCCCGTATCTCTAAGCGATTGAAAATTTTCGAATTTTGATTTTAACATTTTAAGTTTGACCCAAGAAGAGCACATGACACCTACAATACTTTTTTGATAGCACTAACAATTACTCTATAAAAATGTCGAAAATGGGACACCCTGTACAGTTTATGGGATGCGCAGTAAAAAGTTAAATTTTATGAAGCAAAAAATCCATAAGATTCAATGATAACTATTTTGCCAAGCCGATGTTTTGCCTGTGCCGAGCATCGGCCTGAAGACTGCTTTTGTCCTACAATCTTTACACAAATAAGTAAATTTTGGAGGGTTTTTTCAAAGTACGTAAATAGGAGAAAAATAAAGCAATTTGCAATTTTTGTGAATAATCGTTTAAAACGACTTCTCAAAATGTGAAAAACTTTAAGAAAGATGATGAGGAAGTATCAACAGTTACAGATAATTTACCAGTTAGGTAAAATTTTTTAGTTTGTTCGGGTTTGTTCGAGATAAAGGGTCCTCAATTTTAGTTATTTAATTAAGTGCTACTTTTTATTTACAAAAGTTTTGTAGGTTTTTCACCTTATTTTTTATCAATAAAATGATGTTTTTAATGGTTTTTAAATTTTAAAATAGATTCGGACGGACTTAACCTTTGATCCGGCCGGAACAGTAGATCCGGTGTTAAGGCTGGCTGATTTCCGTCCCATCCCTATATATTAGAACTACTTTTTCTATAAATAATTGGATTTCATAAAAAAAATGTTTCCTGTCGTAAGTACAATCTTTTATTGGTTAAATTTTAAATTTCTATTTCTTCAATCATGCCGGAAATAATCGACTCATGAGACGTCATGTTTCTATTAAATGCTACTAATTTTCGTCATTCAAAAACATTTCATTTATCTCTAAAGAGCATTATTCGGTTGGAAACGAATTAATTTTATGGTATTCAACGAGGGTTATCGTAAAGCATTTGGTAGATGTGGATTTTATGTCTTAAGAAGTGAGTGCATAATTCTTTAAACTTAAGTTTCAGACAATAATTTCTCTTTTTCATTGTATACCTTACAGTCGACCATCGATTTAAAAAAATATTTGAGCAGAGCTAATTAAATAATAATTTCTAAATGGTATTAAGGAATTTTTTATACAGGGTGTTATTATATTCGAACCCGCAAATCCTGTGCAGAAAATAACCATAAATGGCGATTGGAGTTAATGCGGGAGAAATGTCACTAATTTTTAAAGAAAGCTGCTAACTCGCAAACAAACTCATATGGTAGGTCACAGACGTCAGCCCCTCGTACTTATATTAGGTACTTTTCTCCACTATTAACCACTGTTAAATTTACTATAAAAATAGTAAAGCTAACAATAATTTATGGCTCTATATGGGACTTGTTTAGTAAGAACTGTCATAAAATTTTGAACAAAAATATTTAGCAAAAATTACCAAAGTATTTATATTTTTGTAAAATTTGCTATAATCTTTTGTAAGTAATAACCGTGCCCAACGCCGCTTGACTTACAGTGATCGATGGAGCGCTTCCTCTTGTTTGTCCCTACCTGTTCTCCTAACGTAGAGCGAGTTCTGTTTGATCCGTCGCATATGATTTAAGCTCTTCATTCTTGTAAAAAAGCATTTTTACAATAAAAAATACTTTAAGTACAATAATAGTCGTCAGTAAAATGTACCATACATTTTTTACCTACTGGAGTTATAACTAAATTATCTTCACTTAAATTCGTTATAAAATTTACAATATTTTTAGTTGATTTTACTAAATTTATTAGAAATTCTAACTATACTTTTTTAGAAATTATGTTTACTATATTATTTTGGCACGGATTACTTATGTAATTAATAATACAATATTTTATAGGAAATCTTATTTAAAATCACTGCTATAATAATTTTATTATAGTCTTTCTTCCGTGCATTTAATCACGTATTATTAACCGATTTGCAGCCTGAGAAATCCTTTTTATTTACCTCCATTATTTACCGTGGTCAATAATAGAGGCATCTGGCACAACAAATGATCAAACTTTTGAGAGCGTGCGAACAAACCCGATTACCACAAATTATAATAATGTGACAGTAAAAATTCTGTGAAACTTCAAATCATAGGTAACTTGACTGAAACGATCATGATTTAAAAATGGACGGTCGCGCATAACAGCGTACTTCTAAACCTTGGTTAATAACACTGGTAAACACATAATTTGGTGCCGGCAATTTTGTTACTGTTTCTAGATAATTTGGGTCTGCTAAACCTAAAAAAACCTCAAATTTGCTTCATCAGATCGTTTTCAAAAACTAGGGCCATAAGCTATATTCTCGAGATTAAGGATATTTTATATCGCATATTATATTGTATTACTGCTACCACCAAAAATACAACTCAGGAATGGAAGAAACATGTTTATTGTACACCACAAGAAATACAAACATCATCTGTCAATATCATTAACAATATTAACTTAAGTTATTAATTTAAATTAACCTAAACTAATAAATAAAAATGAGCTAAGCTGCATCAGCCAAAAACTTCCTTTTATAAGATTTTCTAGCATGAGATTGAAAATGATAGTCTCGTTGAAGACTCCAGCAGTAATCGGCCATCATGTGAATGTCCTATCTACCTTAATATCTCTCTTCCATAGTTCCTATATCCTCGTGGAATCGTTCCCGCTGTTCTTCACAAAGGTCGCCAAGATTTTCTGGGAATCGTTCCAAGTGGCTGCGGAGATAATGAATCCTAATGCTCATAATATAACACCAATGTTGGTTAAAGTTGTTGAGCATATCCAAATAAATATCCACTATCTCTCGGTAATATTCCGATTTATTGTTTCCGAGAAAATTTGGCACAACTTTAACGAAACCATTTATTAAATTCAGTTTCGGTCATCGATTCTGTAAAATGTGAATCTTTTATAAGCTCTTTGATCTGAGGTCCAGCAAATATTCCTACTTGTAGAAGCCACGTTTAAATACGATTTTTCAAAAAACACTGTTGCAATGAAACTCAAGTTTCAAGTAAATTTTGCAAATGCATGCAGGCAACATTCCGCATATGGGGATTATACATGATAATACTAATACCTAATAACCTAGGACATAAGCCAAGTTAACTTCGAATGTATATTTTGTGCTAATTGCCCATACGAAAGTAAGAAATCTGCAGGTGCAAAGAAATCTGCAGGTAAGCTTATTACTTTCAATTTTGGAACGGGATGCCTCGGGAAGAGTACCCAAAAAATATAAGGAATGATATGTAAACGACCTTTAAAATGATGTGCCACTTGACCTCATTCCCATTTAAGATCTTAAGGGTAACATATATCCCTGTTAGAGGGTTAAACCATGAAGGCTGCAAATATAGGCAATTCTTCAGAACAAACGACCGAAACCGGTTACCTAAAATAGGAATTCATCACCTATACGTCATCTACAGCAATCATTTAAACCCATTTCAAAGACACTTCACCTGTATTTTATTCAATAATAATTAAATAGCTATATAAAACTTTCTTGCCTTTTCAAAGAAGGCTAATTGATTATATTGATAACAAAGATTTCCAATCACCTGTTTACCGGACTTTCCTTTTAAAGTAATTTATTTAAATGCCAGTTGCTTTAAGTATATCTCAGTCAATTATGTTTGTTTAATACAACGTCTCATTCAATATAAACTGCTTAAATTAAATAGTTGATTATGATTGACGGACGTACTGTGGAGGAATTACTCACGAGGATAACGATAACAATGATAGACATGATGAAGTACAAGAAAGTGATATTTTATTTTCTATTTCTCAAATACGTATTTATTTAGATACGGTTCATTGGTTCATCCAGATGTCTTACGATGGATAATTTCATTATTCAACAGAATCTAACTGTGATGTATTCATTCCATCAGAAAAAAAATCATATCTGTTTTCTAACAATTTCTTCATATATGTATGTGTATTGAAAACTCCGCAATCGTGGTTGCATGCTAGTAGGCACCGACCTATAACTATGGATACGTACAACTTGGGGTGCACAGTAAACAAGTTACATTTTATGAGTGAAAACCGTACGCGCGATTTACCGGTGATATTTTTTAAGGTTGCTCATCGGTTGTCTTGCGCACAATGTTATCGCCGTCATATAGGCAACCCCGCCGGTATTGCTGTCGGTTTGGTTGCCAAACCAACCACGAGAACCAACGAGACCGTCCAGAACCGAAATCAGTCCTAGGGATGGACTGTGCGTTGTCATCTTCTTCCGACGAAAAAGATATTATTTATATTATTTTAGACGCTAATATAACACAGTGGTATATGTTCAGAATTTCACGTGAAATTGAAAAATCAGTTAATATACAGGAACTTTTCCCACCCCTCAAAAAAGTCCATGCCAAACCGTCCAGACATTAACCTTTCTAAGGTATGAAAAAACCGCATAAAAATAGCTTCAAAAATAACATAATTATTGAATTTACGCGATTTTCTATAAAATCAACAACTATTGACTTGGCCAAAATTGCAAATAAACTGTCTTTAACGGTTATTTTTGGACACTGTGATTATAATTTATCTGCATTTTTTTTTTGAATTAAATAAATTTAGCTGCTTTATGTGGACGGAACTAAATTTAAAAATTACTTTTTTTTTTATAAATTTTAAAACATAAATTATTTATTTATATTATACAGGGTGTTATGGAAATGATGTATTATTTTTAAATCGGCAATTCCTGAGATGAAAACAAATTGAAGAAAAATATCCAAAAATGGCTTGTACATGACCTTATGTCAAACCAAAAATGACCACGTGGTGCGCCTGTCAGGAAGGTAAACAAAGCAACATATGTCAACAGTGTTGTCATATCTTCAGGGTAAACTCTTTAGAAAGTCAATAACTGTTTGACAGATTGCAAGTTGTTTATTTTTCAGGGTACATTATTATAAACTTTTACGTTCAGTTCAGTTCGATAGGAAACAATCTCTGATTTATAAACTTGAACTGATTAGAACGAACCGCCCCGGAGTTTTTAAATGGTCAGGTATGTTCTCATTTGTTCAATTCGAACGACACCCGGCAGATCTCGACAACTTAAAAGTTTATAAATGCCACTTACCCCTTAGAAAAAAAATGCAATTTTATTTAGCTTTTCGGACTTATTTAACACCAACTTAATTTATAAAAAAACACCCAGTACCTAGGTAACTTGAACAAAAACAAACCGGCACAATAAAATCACATAACACATATAAGTACCATTCAATCTGAATTAGTATTTTAAAGTGCTACTGTGTAGACAAAAATACGCCCTTATTGTCTGAGTGGTCTGGGAAATAATATATTTAACATCTAAAAATTTTAAACATAAATATCACGTTGGTTCCGTCGATCGATATTGAACTGCTGGACTATAAGGTTTATTCATAAAATGCAGAATTTCCTTCTGTAATACTTTTCTGTATAATGAAAGTCTCGGAAATTGCAACCGCTCTAGTTAGACGAGACTATTTATTTTAAAGGGATGGAAGGATGGGAAGGAAGGGTCTATCAACATAATTATTTCATCATTCTTCTTCAGTAAAGGATTAATAAATTTGATTAGCCTATTAGAAATTAGCGTTTTTATTATTTCTGAATTTCTATTGCGAAATAATTTGTATTCTATAGTGCTGTTGTTTTATGTGTACGGTAGGTTATTGTAAAGTGTAATTATGCGTTAGTATTTATTGCTTTTGTGTAATCTAATAATAAGTGCATATCTTCAAAAAACTAATTGGAAACTCGTGGGTGTCTCTGTGTTTCTTTAAGTGATTTAGTGCAAATGTTTGGAGAGATTGGAAATAAGAGGCCGAATGGGGTTTAGTGGGTATAAGCTTATTATGCAGTTCCACATTATCATCAGGGTACGTGATGAGCATAAAGCTTTTCCCATAGAAAAAAAACAAAACCTGAAGATGTCTGTGCCCTGGATTACTTGCTAGTGTACTGACACCTGGATTCACTTCTATTTGGATACTAGGTAAACTAAATATTATTTTTATAAGAATCTAAAGTTTTTACACAGTTGGCAACATTGGGCCTGAACATCTGTTGATTACACAGCTCGGCAATGTAATATGATCATATATGAATGTGCCGAGGAGTAACCAGGTGGGTTTAGGGGTGAATTACCTTTTTAACGTTCGATTTAAAAAAAATAGTATGTAGACTTTGTCTAGTACACCCCAGGAGTCACCCATTTAAATATAATACGTCATTTCCATAACACCCTGTGTATCTGTCATTTCGTGTTCCATTGTTAGTTTTTTGGAGGGGGGTCATGACCTTCTTGCATCCGCGCTTATCATGACCCCCCCCCCAAGTTCTCGATCCGCCCTTGTGGAAACCATCAACAATCCCGGAGCAACAAACCCGAACAAATTCCGACGGATAAAGGTTATGCGTCGCCTGATTTTTTCACCATAAATACGCCACTGTCTGCAGCGTTGACAAGCGAAAATAGAATCACATTCATGGACTATTAACACAATGACCCTTTGTTGTTCGACAAAATTTTGAGGTCATATATTATGCCAGTCAGAGACTGGAGTGACTAAATGAGAACTTAATAGAAGTAAATGGAAAATTTCATTATCATCATTTCAAGAGAATATTACGTATTTGAAAAATATATTACAAAAATATACAGAAAAATTTTCTCCATTTTTTTTTATTACTAGGTAGAAACTTTCGTGTCTTCTCCGTTGATTTAATTATTCGTTTTTAAAGGAAATTCGATACCACAAGCAAAATCAGTTCGGCGAAGCACGAAATTTTTAAATAAGGCGAGAAGCTTTCTGAAACGTTTTATTCCGTACAAGAATTAATAGCTTCGGACTAACCCTATTTTCCCCAGCAGTGAAGCGAGGGTTTAACGAAAAAAATCCGTAAAAGCTATGTATTTTTAGAACTTGATGTATACATTCCTTGTATAAGGTCAAAATTGTATTTCCAATCATTTAATTTCGGTTTGTGGGTGAGTGAGAATCGTTTCCTTTGAAATAACGCAGTTAATTAAACTTCTGGGGGGTTTGTTCCGGAATGTAGTTTAATATTCCTTGTACTCACGAACGTTTGCGCAAAACATGGACAACATATACGAGGTAATGGCATTGTTAAGTTGCACCTACCATGCAATTTTTGAGGTGGCCGAATATTACCTCCCCTGTACATTTTATAAACAAAATTACATTATGACTGCTTGCAGAGGGCGACATGGTAAATTCATGTGCCGAGTTTGAATACATTTTGGTGTGCCAAATTCGCTTTTTTTCTTTTAATTTTCAGTATATGCAAGGGTTGACTTGTTAGAAAATGTGTTTCCTGTGACTCTGGGGTCACGCAAATGCTGTAAATTCATTTTCAGACATGGCTCGATATAATTTTGAATTTATTGAGAACTTCCTATCTAAAGCGGTACAACGCCTCTCAGCAACGCTCTACGGCATATGATCAGAGAGGGGGACCTAAACTCCACGAAAAACCAAATTACTGATATTCCACTTCACGGACCCCCTATTGTCACTGTCTCTCTAACTATAACGAATAATGAAAATATTGTCACTGACACAAATTTTCATTTTGTCAATGTCAAAATTTAATTTGCTGGTGTTTGCTGTATTACCTGAACTATGCGAGTTTCGTGGTTGTGCCATCACGTTTAATTGAATAGCTTAGGATTGGCTCTACAAAATGACTTCAAACTCGGCTCATGTCGGCCTCTTCAAGATGTTACAACGCAGTTTTGCTATAAAATATACAGGGGCGCCAATATCCACCTTAAATATTATTCGGACTCGTAAAATTTAAAAAAACACGCAATCGTTAAAAATTATAGGTAATTTTTAGGCACCCCCGAAAATTCGCGGTTTTTAGAAATTATCGAGAAATTTACTTCTTTTACTACCTATACCTGTAAAAATAAAGAGAAAATAGTTAGACATACAACGTGCCCAAGATATAATAAGGAGGGCCAGTACAGGGATCTCGGAAACCGTAAGACATACGAAGTCGGTTAAATGGAGGTAAAGTTGCGCATTTACGTGCCTAATAATATGCCGTTTAGAAAGTTTTAAAATTCCAAGTAGTTCCGGAGATATCCGGAAAAACCCGAAATTCTGAAAAATCGTTTTTGTTTTCCCGTGTTTCTTTTGAGATCGAATTCTAATGTAAATTGCGCTTTTACATTGCCACTTTTTCCGCTTTACCAAACAGCGTTAATTGTTTTGTAATCCGACGAGTCGTCTTCGAAGGGCCATTATCAACTTTCTTTTTTTAAATACGGTCCTGTTTTTCTGATATTGGAATATGAGATCTTTTTTCCCTCGAATGCAACGATGTATGACACATTGTGGTTTAATGGCGTTTCGAGAGGTTTCTGAACAACATCAGGAAATTTTGGGATACGGTCCTGTATTTCTCCTAATTTTATAAATAATATCTCATAAGTAAGCTCTAAATTTTTTACTTATGTTGGACTAGTTCAATAAATAACAAATAATTTAATAATAAACCACAAATAAGTGAACAAAAATCATTCCAAAATAGTAATAAAACGAACAACGAAAAAAGTAAGGAACTACATAATAAGTTGTTCAAAAGGATTTCCGTTATTCTCTAATCACAAATATCATCTTCTAACTGCCACATAACAGATTTTTTGAGATAAAATAAAACATGCGATAGAATATCAAACTTTTCAGCATTTGTAAATTTATGTTCCATATTTTCTGGAAAATAGAAAACCTCTTAAAACGCTTTCAAGCGATCACAATGGGAATATCAAGTGAAACAAATCACGCGTCACTATTTTTTTGCGCCTACTTTTCTTTTAAATCCCGAATCAACAGAAGTTTGAAATAATGTTTCTGTATTTTGTTCACTTATTTGCTTAAAGCTATCAAATTGCAATATCAAAAACCAGACTCGTCAGATTACAAAACATTAAACGCTGTTAGATAGAGCGGAAAAAGTGGCAATGCAAAAGTGAAATTTACTTTAGAATTCGATCTCCAAAAATCCCAGGAAAACAATGAAACAATTTTTCAGAATTTCGTTTTTTCCGGATATCTCCGGAACTACTAGGAATTTTAAAACTTTCTAAACGGCATATTATTAGGTACGTAAATGCGCATCCCTGTACCGGCCCGCCTTATCTTGGACACGTTGTATATTGATTTTGACACTTTGTCCCTTACGTCGTTACCGCGGAATTGGACGCATTCAGCAGAACCCATCGATTTGTAAGCGATTAGTATATCTGCTGAATGCACAAAAAAAATCGATTTTACAAATCGATGGGAAATCGGACGCCATTTTTTCCATCGAATTTAAAAATCGATTTGACAGGGATTTAGGTCAGGTTGAGCAGTAAAATTAAAAAAAAAACGACGAAAGAAGTGAATTATAATTATAAAAACATATTATATACGATCTCGGCTAGTGAAGAGGAGCATTAAAAAGAAAATTATCCATCTCATAGACATAAAAACTTAATATTTGATGAAAATATTTAGAAGGAATCCTAACCAAACAAAAAACTGACAGCAAAATGCATTCAGCAGAACTACAAATCGATGCGCATCGTGACGTCATCGACTAAAAATCGCTTATAAATCGATGGGCTCTGCTGAATGCATTCAATGACTAAAATAATTTTATTAGTAAATAAGAGGCTTTTATTATTTATCATCTGATAAACAGAGAATTTTGTTTTTTCATAGATAAGACACTCATAATCGCTAATCTATTTTCAATAAACAAATCACAGAAACATTTATATCGACTAAAAATAAAAATTTACAATGTGACATATCCAGACAGCAATATATTATTCAATTAAGTATTGAAGTGACATCGGATAATTAAATATTGATTTTAAGCTCCAATATTATTTGATATTTTAATACAAGAAAATGTTATTTCAAGACTCTGAACACTAGTGAACTTTTTTTTTATGATCAAACACAAAGCACTATAGGAAAAATCCTTTAGGGCACTCTGGGAGTAGTGCGTGTGCGCAAAAAGCGATTCACGTTGGTTTTGAATCGTTGGAGGTTATATTCGTTGGGAAAACGACCTCGGGAAGGTCGTTCCACAAGGATGAAGTCCTCCAGATGAAACAATTCTTAAATAATGAAGTTCGAGGAGTACTAAGCTTAACCACATATGTATGGGCGGCAGTGGTTCGTCGTGTATTTCTGCTTCTCGTCGCTCTGGGCGGAATTAAGAGGGCAAGGTCAGCCGAGCCCCTTCCATGAAAATATCTGTAAAAGAGAGTCAAATCCCCAACCTGTCTTCGATGTTCTAGGCTGTCGGGGTTCTTCGTCAGCTCGTGGTCTCCGATCAGACGAATAGCCCTCCTTTCGATGGAATCCAGCAGCCGAAGAGTATGTTTGGGTGCAGAGCTCCAGACATGAGAGCAGTACTCTAGTGATGGTAGAATCTGGGCTTTGTATAGTGTCAAAAGTTGTTGAGGTGTGTACAACTTTCTGGTTAGGAAGAATACACCAAGCTTCTGAGAAGCTATCTTGGCAATTGCCACAACGTGGTCATGCCAAGACATATTTCCTCCCAGATTGACGCCCAGCAAATTAATAGATGAAGCCAGTGGGATTGCGTTCTGTAATGTTAACCTTTTTAGAGAAAACTGCTGCCTGGGTTTCTTAGCGTTACATTCGGGTTGTTGGTTACTGTCACCCCAAGCCAAAATGTCTTCCAGGTCTTTGTTGAGGCGTGATACTTCACGCTGTCTGCGAAGATGTGCATCGGCAGTCGATGTTTGCGCATTCAAAGAGAAAGATGACATAAGTGTGCTATCGTCAGCAAAACTAAATATCGGATTTTTAGTTTTCACTAGAAGGTCGTTAATGTAGAGTAAGAAGAGAGTGGGAGACAATATGAAATAAAGGAAAAACAAGGCGGCCTAGAAAAATTCTGATTACGGCATCTTCTGCTTGACAAAAAAGTAGCACAGTGCTGCGAAAATCGCATCCTTCTATCTTTACTAATAACGGAGATACCCCGTAAAACTACCCAAAAATGGACACCCTGTACATACATATTTCCTTCTTAAGTAGGTTTCAAATTAAAAAATTGACATGAGAATTTATTATATTATACCAGAAAGGTATAATTTTTAAAATACCCGGTATGCAAATGTATTTTCATGAAATAAAAAGACCCATAGCTTTTCTAAATGTTCTCACATTTTTTAATCCGGAGAGGTTTTCTGTTTTATCGATATCGGTGTAGTTGTGCACTAAACCCGCCCATTACCGATTATCATAATTGAAGCATGCTTGCACGCGAGCAAATGCGAAATGAAAATGTTGACATATAGGTCAAAATTTGCTGGCATAGAAGGTAATCAGCAAAGGGCGGATGATGTGCAAATGGCATTTTGATGCAATTGCTGCATTCTCCGACAATTTCGAAAAAAATTGGACATTTTTTATACTAATGATTTTTCAGTTTTGGTCGTATTAATGTCCCTTTCTAGCTTTCGCTTGTGGCAATTTAAATATATTGAGCATACCATATAAACATCAATCACCTCACGGGTCTGACTAAGAAGGTTTTTACCAGGAGTATACTCATTCATTATCACAAAGTTCAAAATTTTAAAATAACACCCTAAAACACGACACAATTGAACACTTATTTATAAAACACAATTCAATAACTATTGCCCCTTCTATCACTACGCAACTGGGTGGGTACATCCATCAAATATCGGACATCGCCGAACAAGCCCGATGGCCCATCGGGTGTCTCGCCAGACGCATGCGCTCTCAACTGTCTGGAATATAACCTATAAAATTAGCTCTAGCTACCTGTAACCATTGACAACGTACGATGTTGCCATATTTTTAGATTAACAGTACAGGGTGTTCCAATTTCGACACTTTTATAGGGTATCTCCGTAATTGTTAGTGCTAGCAAAAAAGTAATGTAGGTGTCATGTGCTCTTTTTTGGTCAAACTTAAAATGGTAAATCTCCTCTATACTACCTCATATTTTCTTAGTTAAAAAAGATATAGAAAAATGTTTTATACAGAAGTTTCATTATAATGATTGTTGAATAATCTGCCGTTTTCAGAATAAGTATACGGGGTCAGGTAAAAAAGTTATCGGACCTAACCTCATTTCTTTAAATGGAATACCCTGTATATTTTCTCTATAATCTAAAAAGATACCAATTTAAACACTCTTTTCAAATTTATAACACACCATGGATGATAGATATCATCAAATTTTTCAAAATGTCTTTTTCACAAATGAATATGTAAAAAATTAAATTGACGTTAAATGTTAATAACAACTAGAATGTCAACATAGTTGTCTCTATTTAGGATATTATTTTTTGTTTCATGGCCTACTTTGGTTTAAAGTAATAAAGTTTAAAGTAAATCGCCTAGGAAATCAATATTATCCATGGTGTGTTATATATTTGAGAGAGTTTAAAATGCTATCTTTTAGATTAAAATATACAGGGTGTTCCATATAAAAAAATGAGGTTAGGTCCAATAACTTTTTTATCTGACCCCGTATACGTATTCTGAAAACGGCAGATTATTTAACAATCATTATAAAAAAACTTCTGTATAGAACATTTTCTATATCTCTTTTAACTAAGAAAATATAGGGTAGTTTCGGAATGGGCGATTTTTTGATTTTCCCCCGTATCTCTAAGCGAGCGAAAATTTTCGAATTTTGATTTCACCATTTTAAGTTTGACCCAAAAAGAGCACATGACATGACACCTACATTACTTTTATGATAGAACTAACAATAACGGAGATACCCTATAAAAGTATCGAAAATGGGACACCTGTACTTTAATCAAAAAAAATATACTATTTTTTATCAAAATAAAGAGTATGAAAAGAAAGTTTAATAATATTGAAACTATAATAAAATATTGGTTCCTTATATACCTTTTACAATTTATTTTGAATGCGTAAATGTAATTGTAGGGTTTTCTCGGTATTAAATTAAAATTTTATACATGTGACAACGGGTGTGACATTGTTAACCCCAGAAATTTTTTATTTCCTATCGAAGCTGCAGAACTCGAACAAACTGGTTGACCTGTAGGTAGTCTACTTGAACGGCATGCTTAGTTTCACATTTAACTCTTAGAACTCCCAATAGTTGTTTGTAAAACAACAACCATGCAGATTTAATTAAACGAAGATTTATGTAAAGTAATAGCGGCATCAAATATACCATTAAAAATATTTTAATAACATAGATTAGTAGTAAGGTAGGTAGTTATACGCATTTCACTTATGGGTATTTATTATATTATACGAGAAATAATAATAATAATTTTTAAAATACACTGTACAACAAATGTTTAGTATTCTTATGAAATAAGTAGACACATATTTTTGTAAATTTTCGCAAATTTTTAAATATTAACTGCATTACTTACAAAGTAAGGTCAAATTATCTTTGACATGTTTTTCTTATAAAAAAAATGTTGAATTGACTGAATTTTATCTCAGAAATGATACAGAATTGTCCTAACTTTCTAACGACGTGACCAAAGTATATCTTAATGTGAGAATATTCGGAAAAAATCAGAATTTTAATATTTACCTTTCAATTGTGTCCTCTTGCGGCGAAATGCGGAACTTAAAATTAATGTCCAGGATTTTTTCATAGCCACTTTAAAAATGATTTTTATTCCCCTGAATTTCTATGCCCAGTAATTAGTATACAGGGTGTCCCAGAATATATGGGCAATATCCCGGGTTCAGATAGAATTTTTTTTAGTATAATGGTTAGTAGATGAGTCTCCTTAAAATTCGCCCTTTTAAACACATTTGGCTTATTTAGTTTGCCAGGGACGGACTAGACGTAACACAAAAATGTTTTATTTTTGTACAACTTGTATGATGAAGGAACGACAATAAGATTTTTGGATACTCTAGCCCTTAAGCTGAAAAAAGGTACTCTTGATCAATGTCGATAAAGTGAACTGTTTTCGAAAAAAATATATTTTTGTTCAATATGGTTTTTTGCATTAGTTGTTGTTTTATGTTCATAAAATTCCCTCATTGTTGTTATGGTTTCTTTCACATGTACCGATTTAAATAAGAATATTTTGCCAGTGTCAGTTTATGGTACTGTCTTGAAATTTGCGGTTTTCTCCTTTGCCTTATTAGTTACTAACTTAGTAATGGAATTTACGTATACTGAATATAAATCATATTGAACAAAAATATCTTTTTTTTCGAAAGCAGTTCTTTTTATCGGCATTGATCAAGAGTATCTTTTATTCAGCTTAAGGTTTAGCGTATCCAAAAATATTATTGTCCTCCTTCATCATATAAGCTGTACAAAAAAAAAACATTTTTGTGTTACGTCTAGTCCGTCCCTGGCAAACTAAATAAGCCAAATGTGTTTAAAAGGGCTCATCTAGTAACCATTATACTAAAAAAATATTAAATTGCACCAAGTACTTGGTGTTTAAAAAACAACGAATACCAGGGACGTCCGTTATGGGCCCGTATCTCCGTAGGCGAAGTCGTAGGAAGAAAAATTTATAAGAAGTTCTCCTGTTACTTTTAACTGTTCTATCTGAACCCGGGAGCTTGCCCGCATATTCTGGGACACCCTGTATACCGAGATATAGCCGGTGACCGGCCTTAATGAAATACCCTGTATATATACTTAAGTATGATTATTTTAGATATTACATAATAATATGAGTTATATCTTTTTTTTAAGGTTTAATTACATTTTTCAACCTTCAAAAATAGTTTTGATGCAACAATTACTATAAAATGATTTCATCAACTATATTTTAAGCATATTTGGCATTTAAAAAAAAAAATAGGGTGTATTTCAGTAATCAGTTTGTTGCCAACTTTGCTACAGTACGCTTGAATTTTTGAGTAGCTGTTCGGTTCATCTGGGCTTTCGATTGTCCAGGAACTATTTAAATACAGGCCAATAAAAATACACCTTTATAAAAATGTAACAAAAACAAATAGAAATTTGGAAATATTTCTATTATTAGAGACGCATTAATGAAGAAAATATTTCGTAACATTTAAAAGTGATTAAAACAACATACATGAAATCATTTGAATAAAGACTTCCTAGTCTGATTCCTTATCAATCCAACAGTACTTCAACTGGGTCAATACGGTACTGTACCTGCGTGACTAACGCAACAGAATATTAATTAAAAACATTCAAATACTTTGAAATTATGCTTAATGCTTGTTGTTAATGAGTTGCAAAAACAAATATGTTTTCAACGCGATTTCATATAGATTCAACCGTGGCCTAAATATTACTGTGTAAGAAGACAAGGTTTAAGAATTTTTATAGGCATATATGCCTAAAGCTTCAAATTTGATCTTTATATTCGGAAAAAATACTATAGTAAACTTATTATACTAAAGATTTTATTGTACGATTTCCTATAAAATATAGTCTATTTATAATCCGTATTAAAATAATATTGTACACATAACTTATAAAGAACTATAGGTGGCGACTGCTCAGGGCACCGCGTCTAAGGGGAGACAAAAATTCAAATAAAAAACAATTTTCTCATTGGGGGGACCATTTTTCGATATATTATATAATTTTAATCGATAGTCATAGAGTTTCAAGTACTTACTAGAACGTAGAGAGCTCAATCCTTTTGAAATATGCTTTGCTTACCTGAAAAAAAGGAAAATAGTTAATATCTAACTTCAATTATTTAAATAATAAAGAATAAACTAAAAATAACTGTCGATATAAATGTGGGTAACAACGATATGGGTAAAACACATGTTATAAATAATACAATTTTACTCTTTACAAACATCAATTTTTAATTGTTATTAGGTCATATTATACAGGGTGTCACTTTATCTGAAATTCAAATTTAATACTTGCTTATTTTGACAGTTAGTGAAAATAATAATAATAGAAATAATAGAAAAGGTACTCTTTATCAGTACAATATCGGTATCGGCAATACATTCTTAAAAGATATGTAACTATTCAACATACAGGGTGTCCCGCCGGGAACCGCAAGGATCTATATATGAAAAACTATACATACTCGGCTAAAATATTTTTTTTTTTTTTTTTTTTTTTTTTTTTTTTTTTATGATCAAACACAAGCACTATAGGAAAAATCCTTTAAGGCACTCTGGGAGTGGTGCGTGTGCGCAAAAAGCGATTCACGTTGGATTTGAATCGTTGGAGGTTATATTCGTTGGGAAAAACGACCTCGGGAAGGTCGTTCCACAAGGATGAAGTCCTCCAGATGAAAGAATTTTTAAATAATGAAGTTCGAGGAGTACCAAGCTTAACCACATACGGATGGGCGGCAGTGGTTCGTCGTGTATTTCTGCTATTCGTCGCTCTGGGCATATGGTGGCATATGGTGGCACTTCCGGTTATACCGTCGACTTGCTTTTTTAAACGGAACACCCTATATATTATTGCATTTGTGGATTCTGCGCAACATTCTAGGCAGATTTTTTTTTTATATCCTGTCTTATATTTAAGTTTGCAATATTTAAGGTTTTACGTCTAAAATGACATCTGTAGAACTTAAATGAATTATTAATTTTTCCTATTGGAAGTCTTTATTATTTAATTTCAGTTGGATTTCTTATTGAAAAAGGCCTGCTTTAATAGATTTTATTTTTAAACTATTAATACAGGGTGTTCAAATAATAAGATTAAAAATTAAACAGAAAACTGCAAAAAATCTACATTTCCAAATTGAAACCCCGAAATTGTATAATTATTTTCTATTTAGCATTAAAAATAAGGGTATGTAGGTTGTCTATTCCGAAAATGTGTAGTTTTCGAAATATTGCCAATTTAATATTTTTATATGGGGATTTTGCTGTGGATTTTAAGTTCGGTTACTCCTAGTTGGCTGTGACGGTCTTGAAAAACAGTAAAATGCCAAAGAAATAAATTTGTCACATGATCTTGTTATTACTTTGACATATTCTCCATAGAATATGTCAAAGATATGTCAAAGTAATAACAAGATCATGTGACAAATACCAATAAACTAGTATAAATAATCTTCGTTTGTATAATGTAAGCGCCATAGCATGATTATTAATAATTTTCAAATGGTAAGTGACAGCTTCATGTATATTTAAAATGCCGATATATATCGGCAAAATTTGCCGATTTGCCGATAAAATACCGATGTACCTACAGGGTGTTATGGAAATGATTTATTATATTTAAATGGGTGACTCCAAGGGTGTCCTAGAGAAAGTCTACATACTTTTTTTTTAATCGAATATCCAAATACTAAGGTAAAAACCCTTTTTACCCGCATACTGTCGCGCCGTTTCATCTGGATTCAGTTAGCCACAATGTGGGTCACTAGAGTATACTAACAGTGTTGTCAGATCACACCGCATATTTCGCGCTTGCTTTGATACCTGCCGCGCGCAACTATCGTTGCTTCAGTATGTTTCGAGACTCGGGGTGGAATGACGCTGTCGAGGGTTCCACGTGCTTGATGTTTACGAATTTTCAACGTTTGTAGCATTACACGATTTCTTTTCTGTTGTGAAATAATTTATAATAAGAAATATTGCGATGTGATTTCAAATTTGTGTGATATTACCTTTGTTGCAAAACAAACTTTTTGTGTTTTATTTTTTAAATGGAATTTAATTATAAAACGCATTATAAGATCGAAGGTAAGAGGGTATGTACCTTAAAATTGTAGTATTTTTTTCTAAAAGGTTTGAAAAGAAGTGATAACGCGGGTAAAGACGTCTTGTTTTCAAAAACTGAACTGTGTTGCAAAATATGACAACACCGCCTCAATAAACTATTGATAGCGGCCACGTAAATTTTCAGATTTCATTTAAATGTATATTTCATACAATAATTCAAGCGCCATTTAAGGTTATTTTTCTTCAATTTATTTTCATCTCAGGATATGCCGGCTTAAATATAATAAGTCATTTCAATAACACCCTGTATATTATATCGGTATCGCCGATCACTACCCTCAAAACTACCTACCCTACCCTACTCAAAAAATAATAAATTATGGTATTATTGGAGAGATTTGTGGCACTTGACTCCTTCCCATTTAAGATTTTAAGGGTAACATCTTTACACCTGCTAGAGGGCTAAACCACGAAGCCTCCAAATATTCTTTAAAAATAAAACTGACGTTATTATTTACTGGAAGCGAGATATTAAGAGTGGGGGTTTTCAAATTTACACCCTGTATATTTGTCTACTGTTAACCATATTTGCGAATTACCCGAAAGCTAGTTAACCCAGTTAATATTACAATAAAAGCTTGTCAAATAACAATTATTATTATATTCGGAGAAACTCACTAAAATACAAATAACACAACAAATTAACATTTTTTATAGCCTTGTAGTTCATAGAAAGTGGTGACCTAACAGACGGCTTATACATAAATAAAATTCGTAGTTCACACTTTTATTCATGCATGTGTGTGTCTGTCTGAATTCGGAATATGGCATTTACGTAAGAATCTACAATAATGAGAAAGTGAGTGGGATAAATGCATTTAGTCAAACTATTGCCCCCGTATGTACTAAAGGAGTTTAAAATTTAGTACGCGCTTTATCACAACTAACTCCATAATACAGGGTGTTATGGAAATGACTTATTATATTTAAACCGGCAAATCCTGAGATAAAAATAAATTGAAGAAAAATAACCTAAATGGCGCGAAATATACACTTTATATGAAATCTCAAAATTTACGTGGCAGCTACTGAGGACGTTCGCAATCAATAGTTTATTGAAGCAGTCTCGAGGTTCAAAAGAGGTTAGCGCATTATAGGCGTCTTTGACAGGCGTTATCCCTTCTTTTTCAAACTTTTTAGAAAAAAAAAACTACAAGTTTAAGGTACATACTCTCTTACCTTTGATCTTATTTTTAAAATAATCCGTTTTATAATTAAATTCCATAAAAAAATGAAACACAAAAAGTATGTTTTTCAATAGCTCAACAGTAGATAATATCACACCAATTTTGGAATCACATCACAACATTTATTATTATAAATTATTTCACAACAGAAAAAAATCGGGTACTGCTACAACTAACAAAACGTTTGAAAGCCGTATACGTCAAGCACGTGGAACCCTCGACAACGTCACTCCACCCCCCCGAGTCTCGAAACATACTGAGGCAACGATAGTGCCGCGCGGCCGGTATCCAAGCAAGGGCGAGACACGCGGTGTGTTCTGACAACACGGTTAGTATACTCTAGTGACCCACATTGTTGCTAAGTGAATCCAGATGGAATGGCGCAACAGTATGTGGGTAAAAAGGGTTTTTACCTTGGTATTTAGATATTCAATTTAAAAAAAAAGACTTTTTCTAGGACACCCAAAGAGTCACCCATTTAAATATAATAAGTCTAAGCGCCATTTAAGGTTATTTTTCTTCAAATTATTTTTATCTCAGGATTTGCCGGATTAAATATAATAAGTCATTTTCATAACACCCTGTATATGGTTAGTGGATTGACTGCCTTATTCTGGACACCCTGTATAAGGTGAGTCGGGAGGCATGGACCAAATTCCAGGAGCGTATTCTACAGGGCGTCCGGGAAAATGTGTGAAATCTCCCGGATATCAAGAAACAAGGGAAAAGAGTACTACAAGTTCAAATAAACTTTTTTTGGTATAGGCCTCCGCTTCGGAGATATGGGCACCCAAAGAGCTCCAATGGAATCAAGTTATGAATTAAATTTTTAAAAAATATGATGTATACCAGGTAAGACCCTTCAAATTACTATCCAAGAAAGTGTTGTGAATTACTCACAGCTGCAGGGACGGACTAGCTGTGACCCTCATGGCTCATTTTTTTCACGCCCTGTATGATAAGAACTTTGGACAACGGTTTTTACATACCTTTAACTATTGACTAAAAATTAAGTACTTTTCATTCATGTCGCTAATCCTATCCGTTTTCGAAAAAACGTCCCCTAACTTCTCACGGGTGAAATATGAAAAAGCGGAATTTTGAGGTTTATCATTTGATAGGAACAAAGATGTATCTCTTACACAATACACATCTCATTTAGAATTCCTGAATGCGACTGAATACGTTTAAAAATTAAGTACATACGTACCATCAGAACTATAGCGACCGCAATACATAAATTAATCCATGTTAGTTTTCAAAAATAAATTTTGAATAGTAATTTGAATATTTACATTTGAATGGCCGATTCCCATAATGTGGTACAATTCAAGAATTTGCACAATCGCAGCGTTGAGAAAAAAAATGAATTACTTTATTTTTTCTGTATCAATAAAAATTTTTAAACCATTTGAAGAAACAACTAAAATATGGTTCATTGATCATCAGTGTGACCCTAATTCTCACCATTGGAATCTCCGTTCCTATCGCAAATTAGGAAATATTTTTAATGGAATTTGGCAAAGCTTTGGCCGATAATCGATTATCATCGACAATCCCAATAGCAGAAGCGATAAACCGATAACAATACTGCGGACGAAATGAATGAAAATATTAAACTTCAGGGTCATTTTTACACTAGCAGGTACAAATGGGCACACAGCGTTGCCACTGTGATTTCCTTAAAACGTTGCAATTTGATGTTGGGATAATATTATACTTTTCGGTTTCGAACGCAGGCGGTAGATTTAGGACCCTCGGTACAGACTTGTCATCATTGATTACTGTTTAAAACCTTGTGTGATTCTGACAATAAAAACAATTCTGTCTATTTATTAATTAAATGTTTTTGATATCAGCTATAATATACAGGATGTTCCTTAATGACGTGCTAATATTTCAGGGCGTGATTCCTTAGGTCATTTTATAAAGAAAAGTTCATATGAACATATGTCCGCAACGGCTTAAATTTTTTGCTACAGGGTGTTGAATTTTTATTTTTTAATATCTCCGGAAGTACTTCAGATATTATTTTCAATTTTGGTATGTGTTAATAGGATATAGAACCACAAATATTAGTTAGAAAAGTTATTCAATTGTTCCACCAGTGGCGTCCCTGCACACATGTCCTCTGATATTTTTTACAGAAAAGATGGTACGCCACTGACATTTTTCCATGTGGATATTTTTTCTGATTAGCCTGGTCAATTCTACATGAAAACGGTCTCTTGAGTTTTTCTCGTCAGACTTGATTAAAACCACTAAATTCATATTGAAACTCATTATTATTAACATTGATAAAATATAATAAATCATAAAAATTGATGGAAATGGCCACCTTCACTTAAAAGGCATGTTTCCGCCGTCTTCGCATCGAATTGCCCACTCCAACAATTTTTATGAGAGAAAATTTATCAGTAATTATTTTATCAATGTTAATAATAATGAGTTTTAATATGAAATTAGTGGTTTTAATCAAGAAAGGTGCGTCTGACGAGAAAAACACAAGAGACCGTTTTCATGTAGAATTGACCAGGCTAATCAGTAAAAATGTCAGTGGCGTAACATATTCTTTGTAAAAAATATCAGAGGACATGATTGCAGGGACGCCACTGGTGGAACAATTGTGAATAAGTTTTATAACTAAAATTTGTGGTCTATATCTAAAGTACCTTCGGAGATATTAAAAAATAACCATTTAAAAAAATAAAAATTCGACACCCTGTAGCAAAAAATTTAAGCCGTTGCGGACATCCTGAAATATTAGCATGTCATTAAGGAACACCCTGTTTATACTATACGTTATAAATCTAAAATATATCGTCACCGTCTGCATCTATTAAAATTAAAATTTTTGATTTTTGTCCAACAAAAGAGAATACCCCGCAGTTAACTTCACGAGATTAGATTTCATATACATATATATAATAGAAATCAGAAGCTTTCGATAAAATGTAAACCAAATAAAACTTCAAGTTACTTTATTACCGATCATAATTTGGATCGGTTAAAATTAGAAAACAAGTTCGACAACTTAAAGCCTATAGCGTAAAACCCACGCAACGTCGGCTGAACTTGTAGGTCGCAGACGAGGTCAACACATTCATATTTTCTCATTAATTTTCCAGTACTAATACCGAGCAAGAGAAACCGGAGACCTACAATATATAAAGCAGCCTGCAAGCTTCAATTTGAGCTCTCATAACTCACGAATCAGAGAAAGGCCAAAATGAAAAAAATACCGCTGAATATGAACTAAGTTTTTGGAAATGAATATCACAGAGGATTATTAGCTGACCCACAAATCCAACTTGCTTCGGTAAATCGCACATATTTTGTAATTTTTATTAGTGTTGGGAAAAACCGATGATTTTAATAATCGAATACTTGATACTGGAGCGATTTTAATAATCTAGGGAATAGCTCGAGTAAATCGCTTGAAATTATAATTCACCAAGCGATGGCGTCACCGACTGCTGGACCGGCAGCCTAGCCGTTTACATGTGATCAGGAAGGGTATTTAGCAGGCACGTAACTACGGGTGGGTATAGCTAAAAAATTGTAGTAGAAACCAAAAAAATTCCAGAAATTTATTTATTTGTGAATAATGAATTTTTACCACGTGTCTCGATACCAAACAAAAAAACTGCAAAAAATCACCCAAATATGTATTTATTGTTCGGGTTTATTATTGTGCTTTTTTAACCCGAACAAAAAGTATTACAAAGAGTTATTTTTCTTCACATCTTTCTCAATCTACGAGCATAAAATAAGTAGATATTTAAAATAGCTTGTCAAATTCTTCCACTTTAAATTATCAGGGGCCCACTGTGTGCCCTTCAAAAATTTAGGTTTAGTTAGTCGCGTAGACTGCCAAATTAAGAAAATTGGTTATTATTTTTTTAAATTCATGTTTATAGTTACCTAAAAGTTCCATAATTCATTCTATCATGACGCTATTTCATAATCATAATTCATAACACAACTGGCAACGGAAGAAACAATCAAGCTCTGTCCTTATCATGTCTATTTTATACCTTTACTGATTCCTGTAAACATCTCAAATTGGACAAAAATAAACTTAGGTCAGTTCTGCATTAAAGGAAAAAATGGCATTTGCTCCCTTTCTATTAGCTACAGGTGAAATATCAAGTATGCGTTCATAGTTTTAAGGCATGCACCAACTTTTAACGAGAATACAATTTCTTGATAAACCCGTAATTAAAAAAATATTCCATATGTTGTATTCGTTTTTGGACACGATGTATATGTTTTTCGTCATAATGTCTATGCCATGTCAATATATCATCGCTAAAAAAATTCTTTCTTAGAGCACGAATATTTAACTAATAGAAAACGCAAAGTCACCGTCTCAAAAAACAAATCGCTGAACCTGTAATATTGGACAAATATTAGATTATATTGAAAGTAAAACTATCGGATTTAAGCATCGATTCGAGATAACAATCATTATTACAACTTAAAATACATAATTTTTTACAACTCACAAACAACCTTTAAAAATTGCAACCAACCGAGACGTATCTAAAACCCGATAAAATAATGTTTGTTAGGTTGTTGTCAACGGTGGATTTGGATTTGATCTTGCAATATTCAAAAGCGTCGCCAATCGATTGCTCGCAAGAAAGGAAAAGTTGAGCGAATCAATACTGTTGGGAATATCGATGAAGGCTGAATGAATAATTCGAAAAACAAAATTACTATAGGGTTTAAAAATTTACCTCTATAAAGGGTGTTATGTAAATGGCTTATTATACAGGGTGTTATGGAAATGACGTACTATATTTAAACCGGCAATTCCTGAGATGAAAACAAATTGAAGAAAAAAATCCAAAAATGGCGCCTTAATTTAATATGCCCTATACATGACCTATTGTCAGATCAAAAATATGCACGTGCTGACACTGGGGGAAAAGTAAACAAAGCAACATAATGCGGAAAACGTCAGTGAATTTTGAGCAGTGTTGTCATGTTCTCATGGTAAACTCTTTAGAAAGTCAATAACCGTTTGACAGAATCGAAGTTGTTTATCTTTCAGGGTACATTATTATAAACTTTTACGTTCAGTTCAATTCGCTGGGAAACAATCTCTGATTTATAAACTTGAACTGACTCGAACGAACAGCCGCGGAGTTTATAAATGGTCAGGTACGACCACACCCGTCGAATCTAAACAACTTAAAAGTTTATAAATGCCACAATTTAGAAAAAAAATGCATTTATTTACCTTTTCGGACTATTTAAAACTAACACCAAGTAGGTAATCCGAACAAAAACCGGCAAAATAACCACACAAAAACACATAAACTCACATTAGTTTTCGCGTAGATTGCCACCATTTAGAAAAAAAATGCAATTTTATTTACCTTTTCCGACTATTTAAAACCAACTTAATTTATAAACAAACACTAACCCGAACAAAAACCGGCAAAATAACCTCACAAAAACACATAAACTCACATTAGTTTTCGCGTAGATTTGTATGCGTCTCATGAACACCTCTAAGTACCGTACCATTCAATCTGAATTAGTATTTTAAAGTGCTACTGTGTAGACAAAAATACGCCCTTATTGTATAAGATTTCATCAGGTGGCCCGGTATGGTAGCTCAGTAAACAGAACTACGGCATTCGGCCGTGGCGACCCGGGTTCGATTCCCGGTAGGTGTACGTCAGTACACAAAATTTTAGTAGGCAAGAATGCAGCATGTTGCTAGTTTAGTTCTGAATAAGACCCACTGACTGGAGCGGATAATCCTGCTCCTTTGGGGACTGATGGACAGACTGGGGGTTTAGTCCTGAATAAGACCTGACTGGAGCGGATAATCGTACTCCTTTGGGGACTGATGGACAGACTGGGAGCATGCGCGTGGTTCGGATCCCACGTCAAAAGCAAACCCGAACAAACCCGTCTGGCTGACATTTCCCAGACGTTAAACAAAAGGGATACAACAAGCCGTTCGGTTTTCAAAGTGAAATACGCTCGAGTTTCGTTGACATGTTCGGGTTTACTCGGTGAATCGATATTGTACTACCTTGGGTTAATATCTAAAAATACAGTGTTGCCACTTTCGATGTTTTATAAGATTATATTCAAAAATTGGGGAATTTCCTTCTGTAATATTATTTCCTGTATAATTATATGCACGAAGCATTCTACCCTTGGACGCGTCTATAATCTATATGAAAGGGAGGTCCTGTCTGTCAAATTATTTCATCATTCTTCAGAAAAGGATTAATAAATTTTATGTTTAGGCCAATGCATTAGAAATTAGCGTTTTTATTATTTCTGAATTTCTATTGCGAAATAATTTGTATCAAGTGGTGTTGCTGTGTGTACAACATACTCTTATGAGCCGACCCATACCAACATTGGCGAGTCACATGTCATATGTTGTTTGCAATGTTGCCAAGCTTAATGTAAAATAAAAATTTCAATGTGTAGAGATGTTTACTAAATTTCGATTTTAACATATTAAACAACAAATTATTTTTCTGAAGATAGACACTGTCAGATTAAGCAAAATACTGAATAATTACTCTTCAGATTTCATATATTTATTTGCAAACTGGCAGCCAAAATTCCTCGAAATAGAACTGTTTGAAGCCGGTTTTGAAATGTGCCGCCGCTTAGCTTCTTATTGGTTTAAATTTAACCCCCGTGCGCATCTCAGTTTATCGGGATAAGTTGTTATTGACCAGTCAGTCGTGTCGTGCCATTAAGGGTGCACGAACAGCTTTAGTTTTCTACGACGAAAACGTGATTTCGGATGAGGAAATATATAAAAGTTAGGTTCGTTTTTGAACGCAATGTATTTTTAATTTAAATCAATCACGACTTCCCGTGTGTTTGGTCAGTAAGAATCGGGTTTATTTGGGTTCGGGACAAGCCTTAATAAATATTAATAAAAATTCCCGTCTGTATCCATGCGTGACATTTTTTCTTGCTGTAATTCTCTTTCCTCTTTAAATCAACCGTCTAAAAACTTGGGTAAAAATCCCGAAAATCCGATTACATGTGCAGCCATGCCGTTGTAAGTGGAGTAAGTGTATTTAACAACTCTGTAAATACAATGACTCATAAACTATTTACCTTAACCGGCGAACAGGACCGTACTTCGCCCTTAATAAAAATAATCAAATAATAATATCAACACGGCAATATTTTGGCACATCAAGACCTTCTTTACTGAGAAATAAACAATCTACTTTCTCGCATAAAAGAAGGCCTTGTGGCCATCACTGAAAAGCCACTTTTAGATATCTTTTTGATATGTATTGTCCATGTATCGATAGATTTTTAATATCGTTACATCCCTACGACTGATCTCGGTTCTGGTTGGTTGGCAACCAAACCGGCATCAATAAGGTGGCCTATATGACGGCGACAACATTGTGCGCCAGACCGACGAACAACCTTTAAAAATATGACCGGTAAACCGTGCGCGCCAACCCAATTTTTCACTCATAAAATTTAACTTTTTACTGCGCACCCCATACGTATAGGACGGTGGCTTCTGCTAATAGGGCAAAGATTTATTCCAAACATCCTGCAACAAACGTATAGATTTGACTATGTTGCTGCTGGCGCCACACAGTAAGGAATTTGTAGGGGATTCGTTAAATAACAAATATTTTCCGTTCAACGAACTATCTATCTCGCCAAATATTTGTCAAATAACGAGCATTATAGTTAAACTTTAAGTTAAAGTTTAATAAATGACTCGCTCGCTAATGCATTTTTCATTAGTTTTATCAAAGAGGGATTTAATGATTCCCTTTATCATGTTCATAATTTTTTTATAGTTTATTTAGATCAAAATAAACCAAATTCTATAACCATTAGTGTATTTTTAATGAAGTACTTTGGGTGAGGGTTTATGACCTGCATGCACTTCGTATATTAAAACTCAGTTTATTAACGATATTTTTGTATAAAATAAAAACCTCGCACCAGGCTGTTTATATACAGGGTGTTTCAGATAAGAATGCACTCTACAGGGATCTGGTTAACCATCAAAATTGAATTTTTTTGTTTTTTAATTCAATTGTACTGCTGATAAAACGAGCTATAGTAAAAAAATCTTATTCAAATATAAAAACAACATTTTGTCATTGTTTTGCCAGGGTTGTTAATAGGTTTGTTCCAACACCCTATTTTTGTATCGTTCTAGAACCGTCACGAAACTGTTGGGATCGATTTTATGCGCAGGCGTTAATTTTGCACCGTTTATTGTCGATGCATAAGGGACGCAAGGTTGGTACGTTTTTGTGACCATTCTGTGTAAAAATCTCAGCTGATCGCCTGTCTGATTCTAGGAAAGAAGTTTAGTAATTAGTTAATTACATTCATAAATCACAACCCTATTTTTGTTGTTTTGATTTCTTCGTCTAAGCTTGAGTATTATCTTTTTTCGTTCCGTTTTGTTGTATTTAATAATCATGAAAGAGAATAACGTTTAATGTTAAGAATATATTGTAGGTTTGGGAACCGGATTATACAAATTTAATAAGAATAAATTAAATAATCAAAATATTAAGCAACAACTCCTACAAAACAAGGTTAAAAGAACTGCATGAATGCCAGGAATACAAAAACAACGGTTAAAATTCTTAGGGCGCAAGTCAGTACAAGCGGTTCCTGGTCTTGGCCATGTATCGTTTTTACCGTTCAGGAACTGGTTTGCAAACGATCACAATTTGGTTGGAACACCAAAGGGATCGCCAGCTACACCGTTTTGTGTCGGTTGGAACGCCTTTCGACTACTACGCATGTGCGTGACCGTATATTGTACGATTTTTAGGGTGGTTGGAACGAACCTAATGTAACATTTACTACGTAATTTAATACCGTAGTAAATGTATCTTGCTACATGCTCTTACTATGTATTTTGTTACATTTACTACATTTGCTACATTTACTACTTTCACCTTTCATTTTATAATATTTTTATTTAGATCAAATCGTAAAGCAAAAAGCAACAGAAGAACAATAACCAGAAACTACTATTTTCTACTTGTTCACTCAAATTTCCAATTTTTAACTTTTAATCAAATTTATGATAATAAAGTTGAGATTATGTAGTTTTTTTGGCACTTTCAGCCAATCAAAATAGTAATTACATTTATTACATTTAATACGTTTGCGACGTAACAAATGTAATAATGTAGTATGTAAATTCAATTTTTCTGCGACATCAACAACTAGAGGTGAGCGATATCGTGATTTTTCAATCCCGTTGTGAAACGTGATCGTTATTTTTTGATATCAGTGAAATTAAAGCTTGACGTGATCACGGTTTATAAATTTTTAACACTGAGATATTAACTAGATAATATACGTAAGAGAATATTGCGAGCTTCGTAAAATAATTAGTGGGTGATGGTCGATGGATTTAAATTATTTATTATGTATAGTACTTTACTACTAAAAGAACTGTAATAAAAGAAAATTAAATTCTGTAAAAAATATTGGGTATCATTTAACTGCTAGGAAAATATTCTTATTTTTGCGAACAGAAAAATGTAATCGATCAGCCAAAATGGCTAGTTGGTCAGCAACTTATGGACAGCAAACATTTCTGAATTGTGACAGTGCCCTGGGAAAACAAGTGAAAACCCGCCCCCGTTACACCTTTTGTAGCCGATTTCCGCCGAAAACACAAGAAAGTTACATAAATTGACAGTGCCCTGGGACCTCTGAAGTAAACAGCTTCTAGACATGTTTGTTTCTACTGACCAATTGTAAACTCTTGCTGACCAAGTAATCATTTCGCAGCTCGACTGTTAATAACGGCAAAGCATTTAATTACTTGTCAAAAATATTACACAACATTGATAACAAACAAACAAAAACGTTATTTTTACCTAGATTAAAGTAGAATTATACCTTTTAAAAAAACTATGAGGAACTAAATACTGTGTACAGTACGTTTCACGAAAATTGGATACGACTTAATGATTTCCTGGGTCGGTCCCATTGTGTCGATAAGAGCTTGGCAATAAACAAGTGAAGTATGAAGGGACGGACTAAGGAAAACAAGTAATAATATGATTATATTAATGTAATCAAATGAAATAACATTTTTTAAAAATATTACTAGTCATATTTATTTACATTTATAATGTTATTCTATAGATAGTTCTGTTTCGCTATCACTATCCTCATCAAAATTAATTATAATTGGATTAACTATACGATCCAGACTAATATACGAATTTTCTACAGTTATTACGTCACGGACTGAATTTTTCCAACTACCTGGGGGAATATCATTAAAGCATTTTCGTATTAACACTAGAATTTAAAGTCGGAGAAATATTTTCAGACCTAACCAGTGATTTTAACTGGTGCCACATATGCTCGATGGGGTTAAAAATGCGATAATAGGGTGGGAGCCGTAGCACTGTATGTCCAATTTCTTCTGCCAATGTGTCACAAACATATACTTTTCTTAAACAAAATGTCTTTAAAACTTCTAAAAGATCACTTTTTTTTATAAATTTCTTCAAAATATATATCATTCGCCGCCATGTAGTTCTGAATCTCCAATTTTGTATTATTTGAGCTTGGAGCTTTATGTAATTGGCGACTGTGATAGCTCGCATTGTCCATTACTATCACGCTATTCTGAGGAATGTTTGGTAAAAGACAATTCTTGAACCATTCCTCAAAAACTAACAAATTTTACCACAAAAAGATATTTAAATATAAATTAAGCAACCTAACCTACCTGCCTATATTTAATTATAATTATTACAATCCGGCCCTTTCCACATAATAATAACAAACGGTCATAAATAATGGGATGGCACAGGTACTTTTACCGCAGTCATTAAGTTATATCCATTTTTCATGAAACAATCTTTACGCAAAAGTGATTTGTTTAAACTGTGATCACATCCCGCTTTTTATTGCTGCTAAGGAACTGTGACTACCTGTGATTTGTTGATATCAGTGATTAAATCACAGTTCGTGAAATATCGCTCACCAGTATCAACAACCCTGCCTGTAAGTAAACGTTGATGCAAATTTGCAAACTTATTATTCTATCAACAAGTAAAAGTGATTTAAATGGTGATAAACGACCAGATTTGAATATCGATAAGAAAGCTGAAAAATTTAATTGCGGGGCTTGCAATCTCGTGTTGTTTCTTTAATTATATTATTATGGTTTTAATACTTTTAATGGACTGTATTTGTACTTTTTCTGCAGTTTACTCTCACATTTAAGAAGAAAATAGTGAAACCACCAACCAACGGATTTAACCCAGTTCTTCACCAGACTATATTATTTAAGGTAAACAAAAAAAACTGACCATAGTAATAAGATAAGTTTCATTATACCACCAAACCCAGTAACCTATCGGCAATATACAGGGTTGATGAAAAAGAAACAAGTACACGGTGTCCCATTTTCGATACTTTCTGGAGGGTATTAGAGTTTTTATCAAAACTAGTAAAAAGTTTATTAGCGTAAACAGTTTATCACTAAAAAATTTAGTTTTTCAGATATTAACAAAAGTAAAAAATTTCAATTGGGACACGCTATATATTATTTTTTAAATTAATTGTGCATACTTTGGGCTTTACAAACATGTATAGGATGTTTCGGCACACGAAAAGGACCTGAAAATGCAATATTTTTAATAATGTACACTGTACAGGGTGTCCCATTTTCGACACTTTTATAGGGTATCTCCGTTATTGTTATGGTATCAAAAAAAGTAATGTAGGTGCTATGTGCTCTTTTTGGGTCAAACTTAAAATGATCCAAATTCGAAAATTTTCGCTCGCTGAAAAGATACGGGGGAAAATCAACAAACTGACAATTTCTAAATTACCCTATATTTTCTTAGTTAAAAGAGATACAGAAAAATGTTTTATACAGTAGTTTATTTATAATGATTGTTGAATAATCTGCCGTTTTCAGAATAAGTATACGGGGTCAGGTAAGAAAGTTATCGGATCTAAAAAAAATATAGCACTTTAAACTCTCTTTTCAAATTTATAACACACCATGGATGATAGATATCATATCAAATTTTTCAAATTGTTGATAAGTCTTTTTCACAAATGAATATGTAAAAATGAAATTGACGTTAAATGTTAATAACAACTAGAATGTCAACATAGTTGTCTCTAGGATATTAGCTTTTGTTTCATGGCCTACTGTGGTTTAAAGTAATAAAGTTTAAATAAATCGCCTAGGAAACCAATATTATTTATGTGGTGTGTTATATATTTGAAAATAGAATTTAAAATGCAATCTTCTTAGATTAAAATATACAGGACAGGAGAACATACTACGGCTAAGAAACCATGCGGACGAAGTGATGACGATTGCTTATAAATAATAAGGCTCCATTCCAATAATAACAATTTGTATGAATCTCTCTCCTGTCCCTTTTACCTCCATTTGACGCCAACTGACCAAAATTATGCAAAACACAAATTTTCACGCACAGAGAACAAAGATGAAAAATCCCGCAAACGGCGCAACGGCCAACAGGTGTCTATACGCGCGATCGAAGGAGAATTGACGAATAACAATGGAATGAACCGCGCCAAATCTGCACGATCACGAATTCGGAACTTTCCGTGACCTTACGATCTTGCGATTTACCCTCGATATGGGGTTTTGGAGCACGTTTTCTGAATTGAAACGACACTTTATAATCAATTAGTAAGATTTCCCAACTCAGAAACTGAGTTCAGGTAACTCATAAAATAGTTACAAGATGAGGAATTGTGGTGATCCGAAATATGTTTAAAATGTTGATAAAAAATATCTTTCTGGGTTGAGGCGAACCAAAAGAACCTGAATTATTGTATCGTTTTTAAATAATTTGTGATAATTCGTAGGCTCAGTTAGAACAACATAGAGAGGAGGGTTGAGGTAGTACCAATTTTGTAACCCACGACATTGGTAAATGCATTTTTGTCAGTGTGCTGTTATAAGAAACATAAAGTATTACAAATGAAAACAGAAAGTGTCGAAAATGGGACACCCCGACGAACCACTGCCGCCCATCCATATGTGGTTAAGCTTAGTACTCCTCGAACTTCACTATTTAAGAATTCTTTCATTTGGAGGACTTCATCCTTGTGGAACGACCTTCCCGAGGTCGTTTTTCCCAACGAATATAACCTCCAACGATTCAAAACCAATGTGAATCGCTTTTTGCGCACACGCACCACTCCCAGAGTGCCCTAAAGGATTTTTCCTATACCTAGTGCTTGTGTTTGATCATAAAAAAAAAAAAAAAAACCCGTACAATATTTCATATTTATCGTTACTTCAAAAAAACCGCAGAATCATATCTTTAATCCATACAAGACCAACCACGCGCAGATGTTCATTTCATTATAGAAATTTCAATGAATGGGTGGATTTAATGACGTTCCCAAAGTCACATCAGACTATGAAAGCGATGCCGGTGGGTTTCGCGGCGGTAATTAGAAAATTATATTCTCCGATTTACCGTAAATTGTAGCCTAAAGAGGATTTCACGATCGTTTTCAATTAATTGTTGCTTGTGGCTTGTTGCGGTTATTAATATTGCAAACATAATATAATAAAAATCAAATTTATTTCTTTTTTTAAAGGAACAATACTGCGAGTTAAAAAAATTACATATCTCTATATACCGGGTACACCAAGTAATGTGGCCTATTAGAAGTATCTCGAGAACTAAATGGGATTTTATTTTGAAAATTTGGCTGTAGCTATAAGAGATGGTTTTCTACGTTTATAAATTTTTTTCGATGGTGCGGTGTTGCCGGATCATACCGAAAGTGGTAGCAACTTAGGAATTTTAAATGAATTACCCTATATATTATATTTCTTTTGGAATTTAGGTAAAAATCTAGAACAGTTTTCTGTATAATATCATATACCTATCTTTAAGAGTTTTTGTTGAGTTAATCTTGTGATTTTTTAATGCCGTATCGGGACCTGAAAAGAAAATCATATCTTTTTAGGGGTTACAGCTAGAAAGCTGAAATTTTGACAATAGTTTCACAAGACCATCGAAATTTTATAATTTCGAATAGTATATTTCTGAGGGAGATGAATTATTCCAAAATTTTTTTTTATTTTTTTTTATTTGATATGTTTTGCTAATGGAGGATCGAATTTTCTATCTAATGATATTAAGTTTCTCCTATACCTGTCTTCCATATTTTCGGACTTATATCGAAATTTAAACATTATCTTATAAAAATATATTTTTTGGTAGTTGGTAGCTGTGGAATGGATCATAGGAACAAAATAATGAAAAATCCATTTGACGTCATGTTTGTGTTATTGTAATAAAAATGGCTAATTCATTTTATTCGAGCTTAGATTTTTTATGTTTTTTTTATATTTATGGGTAGAGTTTTGTCTAGAACTTGCAGAAAGTTTAATGAACTTCATCCTGATGCAGCTCCTATGACTCCCAAAAAGTCGATTGGTCGAGGAGGGAGGTCCATGGAAATGGCCCAATGGTCTCCAGATCTCCCCCCCCCCCCCCGAACAAACCCCCCCTAGATTTTTATCTATGGGGTAGGATTTAAAGAAATAGTAAACCAGGACACCCGTCACAACAAGGGAAGATTTAGAAAATCGAGTAAGAACAGCTCTGGGTTCTCTAGAAGGGGAAGAAATTAAAAAGGTGACAAATGAACATGTTATCACCACAATTCATGAATGTTTAAGAGCCAATAATTTAGTTATTAGTTATTTTATTGGTGTTGTTGCGTAATTTTAATTTTGTTTTTTTATTTATCAATAAATTGCTTTTTTTTTGCAACAACACAGACATAACGTCAAATGGATTTTTCATTATCTGGATTCTATGAATCCATTCCATAGCCAACTACCAAAAAATATAGTTTTATAAGATAATTTTTAAATTTTGAAAATATTGAACAATACGGAACACGTAATATCATTAGATAGAAAATTCGATTATCCATTAGCAAAACATATATCAAAGAAGATTTTTGCAAAATTCATCTCCCCCAGAAATATTGTTATGGAGACGCCCTGTATAAATCTAATTAAATACTAAAAATTATAAAATTTCGATGGTCTTGTGAAACTATTGTCAAAATTTCAGCTTTCTAGCTGTAACCGCTAAAAAGATATGATTTTCTTTTCAGGTCCCAATACGGCGTTAAAATATCACAAGATTATTTATAATTCAAAAACTCTTAAAGATAGGTATATGATATTATACAGAAAACTGTTCTAGATTTTTACCTAGATTCCAAAAAATATATAATATATAGGGTAATTCATTTAAAATTCCTAAGTTGCTACCACTTTCGGTATGATCCGGCAACACCGCACCATCCAAAATATTTTATAAACTAAGAAACCCATATTTTATAGCCACGGCCAAATTTTCAAAAATAAATCTCATTTAGTTCTCGAGATACTTCTAATAGGCCACTTTACTTGGTGTACCCTGTATATCTCTTAAAATCAATAGTACATATTTAAACAAATTAAAGACTATAATTTTCTAAAAATCAGAATCAACTGTTCTTCCTTAATAAAAACTCTAGACTAAACTTCTAAAACTTACAAAAACAACCCCTGGTGTTTTATCAACACATTCTTCTTAGTCATAAAAATGTCAGTGATTCAATGAGCTCAAGCGATTCACTCGATTATTAAAATCGCTCGAGTATCAATTACTCGATTATTAAAAACCAACACTAATAAGAAGTAAGCAATGAACATCCAAACAATAAAATTTTACATTAGTTTCACCGTAATTTGTTATTTTGAATTTTAAAACTGTGGTTTTGTTGTTAAAACCAGATTAAACAACTTGAAAGTTGTCGTATTCTAGTGCTAAAGCATATGACATACTGGCCGTGTATTTTCAATGTTTTGAAAATACAGTTTTGACCTGTCAGGAGTACGCTGTAAAAGACAACATTTCTCGCACCACTGAAACAAACATCATATTATGATAGCGGACGGATTATGCCGATTACCAAACGTATTACTGTAAATATCAATGACATGTACCATAATTTAAATAAAATCGGACGTAAAGTGATTTGATCAAATAAATAACACCAGAACGTAATTTACATCTGTTTACAACGGTGTTTATATTTCGCCTTGACGGCAGGTAGTAGGCACATACAGTCATAATGCCTGTATAAAATGTGGGTACATTAATTACACGGAAGGTAGTAGACCGAAATTCCTATTGTTCGCATAAATTGTGGGTTGCCGAGGTTTTTTAAACGAATGACAAACAAAAACTTGTTCTTGTGAATACAAATTCGCGTGCATGCCATCCTAGGAGCAACTAATTTACAAGTAATTGTTATGATTAAGAGATGTTTAACAATAGAATTTTCATCAATATCTCATTAAGGCTTATGACCTGGTCATATCGATAATTTGTAAGGCCTATTTTCACCAAATGAGGTTTTTCCACATGACATAGTTTGTATCTTCGAAAATTCAAACCATAGAAGGCTTCGAGGTGTATCCTCCTCTTCCTGACACCCAGGATAAATCGGGCCATCCTCTACGTAGAAGCGAATATAGTTATGGCAGAACATGCAATGTCATTGGCTTCATCGTATACACCTCTTATCAGTGGCGGCTCATGACCTATGATAGAGGGGGTTCACAAGTATAGTGAAATTACTTTTAAAATTTTATTTTTGTGTAACGACCAAACAATTACTTTCTAGGCGTTTTAAATGTAGAAAGAAAAGAAGTAATAAGAAAATACATTAGGTAAAACATATTTTTATTTATTTTTTAATTTTACGCAAGAAAATACAACATTCGGAAAATAAGAAAGGTTTTCTTAGTGTGTATAGTGCTTAAAGGTAAAGTCCGATCTTCGGTTCTTAATTGTAGAAAATTGATCAATAACCAGCCTCATTAAAGTTTGGAATAGCCCCTATAAATTTGTTTTCATATATTTAATTTTTAAACTTTCTAATAAAGTCCCTAGATTTACCCTTTGTGGTCTGCGTTAAATTACTTTCGGGTTGAGGTCTCCGGCATTCTTCACTTCAATTTTTTGCTCCAAACTCAAAGAGCTAAAGTGATTTTTTAAATAGCCCAAAACGTCAAAAAAGCGTCAAACTATTCATTTCAACTTAATAAATATATAATATTAAAATATTAAAACATACACGCTCGAATTTCTAACTAGATGCACGAACAGACAACGGCGCGGCGCACACTAAAATTATGCGCCTTTCCCATGTTAAATCGCCATAGCCCCGCTATCCCCCGCTGTCTCCCGCCACCTGTTACTATAGAAAAACTGCATTATGTCCCGCCTACTTAATCGCACATGCGAGCAAGTCTCGTCATAATCGTCATTAACCTCGACCGAGGCACGGTTGCCGGATCGAGAGCCTATAATATACAGTTTGATTGACGGTACGATAAAATATTAAGGAGGATCGGGCTTTATACGATAATTGACGGTACGATAAAATATTAGGGCGGGTCGGACTTTATACGATAAATAATATTCAATGAATATAAATTAATATTTTTTTATTATACATATATATAACCATTATATTGCTAATACTACCTGCAATTATGTCCCCGCTATGGGCATCCAAGGGTTGAGTTTGCGCAGTTCGGAAATTTTCTTGTGAAAGTAAACATTCAACAGTAGCGGATTTCAACTTCTTTAATGTAAATTTCACTGGTTAGTTAGGGAAAATATTGCAATCAAAATTTCGATTAGTTCGAATTAAGACGGCGTTCCATGCATACGATTTCTGACGATATGATGATCCGACCGGTGCTCTGATTGGTGTAAACTTTTGGTGACAAAATCCGTCCGAATACTTGTAACAATCGACACGATGAGCTTTATTTTAACTTTCATCCGACGTCGTATGTTTCTTAATCTCACTTTTTTCTAAACCAAAAATTAAGAATGAATCTATCTATATATCTATATTGACTATTTTCGGAATAATTATTATCAGCTACTAATGCACCAAATTAAAAATACATTAGGTTAGATAGTGGCCAGATATATATTATATTGTATACGATCTTCTTTTCTTACAAGCTTTTTAGCGAAATTCGGTTCGGAAGATCGCATAATGGGATAAGCAAAATATTTTCGTATACATGTACATACCTGAAATACTTTATACCTGGTATTGATCCACGACTTTTGCAAAAAAGCACCATGCACTTGTGTCCTTTCATCTTAAACAAAACAAGCCACTAACCTATCAAACAGCGAATCATCACAAATTAAAAACTCCTTCACAAAAATTGTTGTTAGGTAATGATAAGCACTAATATACCGACAACAATGTGGCTGAACCACTTTTTATTCTGTAATTTGAAAAAGCATCCAGAACCAAAGATGGCGACAAAACAAACAAACAATGTCGGGCCGGCTCTGACGCGATCGATAAAATTTCCACCCTACTGCGCAAACTCAATAGACCCGCGCCATCTCCCATAGCCGGGACACTTTTTGTATTTTGGAACGTTCGTATTGGCAATATAATGGTTATATATATGTAGTTTGCTCTCAAGGTATGAGATTTTGTGATAAACTCATATTTCCTTGAACCAATGAATTATTTTGAATTTGAAGTAAGGAAATTATGCCTTTAAATCAAATGCAGCATTCATTTGGCATATATCAAACGAATGATTCACTTGGGAAAATGTCAAGAGTAATTTGATACAAATGACCTATTTTTTTAGTGTAGCAATTTGTGACGAGGAACATTAGAGTATTAACATAATCCCAACAGTAAATGAATTACCATGTGCTTAATTCGAGGCGTAATTGTTTGTGTTAACATTTTTATACTTCCTGATCTGTTTTCATTTACCGAATGTCAACCGAGTAATAAGCTTTAATAGATTCTCTAAAAATAGATTTTTCTCAACTCTCATAATAAATATTGTGGTAGAGACGGATTTCCCCTTATTCCCTATTAATAAAGTTGAGTGGTTAGTCGACAGATATGACACATACATAACTCACTAATATAAATACAAGTAATTTGACAATTAAAGATTTAACTGCATCGAAATAGAGAGGTTTAAATCAGTTATAGCACAATTTATTGACAAAATAGGCTTTTTGGTTTATAAAAAAAATTTGTAAGTCCTGTCTTATACCGTTTTAAAGTCGACATTAATGAATTTTATTTTTTACTTGTAATTCCGTATTCGTGGGAAAATCTGACAATTAATGACTTAAGATTAAGGATTTACGAGTGACCGGACCAGGCTCTTTTTAAATCCAGTTTTAGGGAAATATTTTCAGAAAATTCGGTGAATTACTAAAACGTATGTGTACATCTAACAAAAATGTTTCAAGATGATGCCATTTTCGGTTCCACCGGGAGTGTGTAGGTACTGACTTTTTTAATTTTAAATTGAACAGCTTGTATATTTTTACATATTTTACTAATTTCCTCTGAATACCAATACTTTTTCGTATAGAGCATCATATGAATGGTGGTGAATATTGCCTCTACAGTACATTTTATAGAAAAACTGCATTATAACTTAACCGACATGGTAAACTCATGTGCCATTTTGGGTGAATCAATCAAACGTGATGGCGAAACAACGATACTCTCATAGTTCCGGTAAAATAGCAAACACCAGCAAATAATTTCTATGAAGGTATTGCCAAAAATTGACGAAAAGCTGAACATAACGAATAATGAAAATATGGTCACTGACATTAATTGTCGTTTTGTCATTGCCAAATTTTAATTTGCTGGTGTTTGCTGTAGTACTCGAACTATGAGAGTTTCGTGGTTTTGCCATCACGTTTAATTGAATAGCTTGGGATTAGCTAACCAAAACGCATTAAAGCACATGGGTTTATCATGTTGGTCTCTTCAAGAAGTTATGATGGAGATTTTCTATAAAATGTACAGGGAACCAATATTCAGCCACCTCAAAAATTACATGGCATTTTCTATGTTCAACTCATCCAGTATACCTAGTGACGTCGAAAGTGAATTGCATTGCGAACATTGGAATGTTGCAAATTTTATGCATTAATAATATATTATGAACAACGCGATTGACCATTGATGATGCATCACCCTGCATACATACATCAAGAGTAGTGAATCCAATCACGCACCCAAACTGTAATCCCGCTAACCTGCGGGATCGATCCCATCGATCCCGCGGGATTTGCGGGATAGCAAATAATGAAATGCGGTATTTTTGGTCGACGCGTCGGGGATTCCCCGCCATGCTCAGTTATTGAAAATACGTTAAACAGAACAGTTTTCTTGCGTACGTGCGAAAGTAAGGGCGTTATTCTACTAGTATCTAGTGACATTTATCAAGTGGTTGAATATAATACATGGAATTTAAACAGCAATCACAAAAATGAGTGTCAGTGTCAGTTAACAAAGAGAATAAAGGTTCAAGTTTAGTTTGGAATTATTTTTTAAAGTCTGAAGATGGTCTTACAGCTAAATGTAAGTTATGACCTAGCATTATCAAAATCTATGCTCGTTCCACCAAAGGTCTTCACACCCACTTACAAACAAAGCATAATATTAATTTGAAAGTCCAGAGCAGCAGCGGTAGTGTTGATATTGATAAAATAACACAGGAAATGAAAGTTAGTACCAGCAGTTCGAGTAGCCCGCTTAGTTCTATTGCTAAGCGCTCAGATGTTAGTGGTTCTTCTGTGCTACCTAAGAAAATGAAAATTACAGATTTTTTTCATCTGAGAAAAAAGTTTCGATGGAGGAAAGAGTGTCTCGAATGGTACCTAAAGATGGTATACCCTTTGGAAAGTTTATCACATCGACAGATATGTGCCAACTATTCGAATCAGAGGGCCACAAATTGTGTAAAATCTATTCCGCCGACAAGTGTCGAAGCTGAACGTGCGTTTTCAGCCGCAGGATATATGTGCAATAAAATAAGATCAAATCTAAAAGATGAAACACTAAACATGTTATCTTTTCTCCAAAAATACTTGTAACATCAATCAATGTAACATGTAACCGTTAAACTAATCGTACTATTGTATTGTACCTATATGCAATAAATATTTTCCTGCTAGTCTACTCTGTTTCTAATTGGATAAAACAACTTCTTATTAACATACAGCACCCACATCGAGTCCCGCAAACAAACCCGCGAATCCCGCACGTTTAATCCCACAATGTCAATCCCGCGAAATCACCGTGGGATCCCGCATTTGCGGGATTGGATTCCCTACTCAAGAGGAAAATCCGTTTCCTCCCTTGGATATAAATAGCTATAAAAATAACAAGATATTACTCTTCCGCAGACAAGTAAATTACTTTTAAAAGGTTCGATGAAGTTTGTAACTATGAAATCAGAAAAGCAAATAATTTGTAAGTTGCAAACAATCGTAAGATCCCTTAATCACTAATCTGTCAGCGTAACTTTTATAAATTACTTATGAGATTTTATCGTTCGTACTGAAATTGGAAAAACAGAAGCACTAGTAATAATAAGCAAAGCACATTTATACAGGGGGCTCAGATAATGCGTCAGAATGCTTGGAGATGTGATTCTATAAGTTAAAATAAAGTCATATAACAAAAAATCGAAAACTCAATACTTATCGAATTACAGCCGGTCAAAGTTACTAATCTTTAACATCTTTGGTTCGACATTTAAAAAAAAATGCAGCGTTTTCATAAAAGGAGAAAACTCCGTTTTTCAGCGCTAAAAATTGAAGTCTAGACCCCGATCACGTTCGGTCTCTTTTTTTGATTATCGTTGTTTCTGTCTACGTTATTAGATTTTTTTAGTACTACATCCTAACTAAAAGTAGTGTATTTTTGTTATGTTATGTTTATTTGTACATACATATACATAGTAATAATCTTGCATTTACATATTACCTAATAACAAATTTCCCATGGGCGAACACTTCTATTAGGCGGACACATTTAGACGGTCCCGCAGGTGTCCGCCTAAGAGAGGTTTCACTGTATTTTGCAAGTGTTCACGAAAACACGATTTACTCGAAAGTAATAATAATCGCACTCGCGGTGTTTTTGCTTAGGACGGCAGCATTATCCACACCCTGTATTTAGACAATCATGTATCTTTCTTTATTAAACCTCAGAACGTGTCATTGGTTGTGGTTTATTTTTGATCTTCCGGAGCATTACAAAGGCCTGATAGATTTCCGAACCAATCCCAAGTGAATATATCCCTCCCAAGATTATCTTTTTATTATGAAAGTTCCCAAAATTTTTTTTATCGTCCCATATCACATGTTAAATAAGATTGTCTATGTTAGTCTACGTGAAACAAATCTTGTATCTTATTAATCTGGTTGACATTAATTTGTGATAACATAAATATTTTTGATTAAATTTCTGTCTCTTTTTGTAATTTAATACCACTTAAAATGATATAAAATCATATGTGTAGCAAGTTCAGTTTAATAAACATAAATGTATACAGATTTATTAATGATATTCACCCAATAAAAAACCTTCCTGCATGGATAATGTAAAATATTAAGTAGCAGATACTGTAACGAAATTAATACCGTAATATACGGGGTGTAATTGGTCTTTAGAGGCGAAATTTCTCAGGGTTAAACAAATTTTTAAAAGATCTGACAATATACCAGTTTAAAGTTATTTTTTGAATGACAGATGTTGATGTATTTAATTTCAATAATGTAATAATTTCCTTCAATATTTACTGTTAACTTAACTGTTTTTGATTTTTGGGCAATGAGCATGGTGTAAGAAACCTGGGATACGTTGCTATAAAGATTAATATGATTCAAGAGTTGAAACTGCCATTATGAAAATTTTGGCGGAATGTTGGACTTTACGGCGAGCTTCTGAAAAGCATAGAGTTCCATATGGTACTCTGACAGATACCATGAAAGGTATTGAATACCCGACAAACCATATTTTCTTTAAGAGGACGCCGGAGTGAGTCGAAATCTCCGATTTGACCCGTGTTCATTTCGCGCCGTGTAGCACGGGGCGGATCGGTCGAAGGTACGTGGACGCCGGGTCAGTCGAATTCTCCGATTTGACCTCTGTTCTGTTCATTTTTTATTTTTCATTTCGCGCTTTGTAGGCATAATGTAGATCGCTCGACGCCGACGGTGGGTCGCGGTTTCAGCTAGTATTCATTGGCAGTTGTATATGATTTTTACTTTCCAACGTAACCAATTATTATAAAGATTTCATATTTAAATAAATCAAATTTAATAAAACAATTTATTCATGTATGTATCGCACAGCTTTAGGAAACATTTTTCTATAGGAAAAGTGGCAGAGAGAAATTTCTCTAGTTATATACAGGGTGTCCCATCGAGAATCAACTCGATCCACTATAGCAAAAATTTCGAAAAATGGACAGTATGCTGGATGTTGATGGAACTTGACTAATATATTTTCAATATGGTCGCACTTCCGGTTATACCGGAAGTCGGTGTCAACTTGCTTATTTTAAATGGATTATCCTTTATTACATTTTGGAATTTACGAAAGATTCCAGGCAGACTTTGTATATCATGTCCTATACCTAAGTTTAAGTGTGTTTGACATATTTAAGGTCTTATGTCTTTGACGATTGCAGACCTTAAAATAATAATTAATTTTTCCTATAAGAAAGCTTTTCATTTAATTTCAATTGAAAATATTATTAAAAGTAACCTGATTTAATAGATTTTATATAATATTTTGTGATGTTCAAACAATAAGATTAAAAATGAAATTGAGAAAACTGCAAAAATCTACATTTTCAAATGAAAACTCCCAAATTTTCTAATTATTTCCTATTTAGCATTAAAATAACTGTTTTTCAAAGCCGTCATAGAAAACTAGTATAGTAACTGTACTAAAAATTGGCAGCAAACTTGCCACATAACAATATTAAATTGACAATATTTCGAAAACTATACAAATATTCGGAATAGACAACCTTACACAAACTTATCTTTATTTTAATGCTATAGAAAGTATTAATAAAATTTGGGGTTTTCAACCTAGCTCAGTCTCCAGTGCCGGATAGTTTATAGTACTGTAGCATAGGAGAAGTTTGCAAAAATACATTTCCACAAGAATACATAATATCGATAAAATAATCTATGTTTACTTATGCCTATATAGTATAATAATAGAGGCACTCGCATAAGTACTTTCACGCGAACTAGCAAAAGTACTACACACACAGTCGCATACCCGCAAGCATATAAAACGTTCGTAGTAACATATACGCATATATAAACACATACCGCGTGTTTCAGGAGGAACGCTCACCCCTATAACTTTTTTACTGTTTAAATTAAAGAAATAAAATTTGGTGGGTTTATGTAGTTTGACATAATTTTGCATATTATGACATGACGGGCTCCATTTTGGCACTTCAGGTTTAACCGGAAATGAACTCAACTTTGAATGTTTAAATGGTTCACCCTGTATATGTATTTTTGGCTATATCGATTCCACACCATTCGACCATTCCAAATGGAACGACACCCCATACGTCACTTTTTGAGACAAAATAATTTTTCTTCTTATTTATCATTTAGATTACTTACTATGAACTCCTAAAATGGTTTACTTCTAACCCAATTTCTTGATAAAAATGAAATTTTCAAATTCTATTGCGTTTTAAATTTTGTACACACTTTTTAAACTTTTAAGAAAGCTTTTTCCCGGAAAACTCAAATTTTTTCAAATGGAAACATATTGACTCACTCGGGCAAAAAGATAGAGCACTTTTTTTCCAACAATTTGATATCACACACCTTTATGTCAAGTTAAAAAAGGAGAGATAATTTATTAAAAATACAATTCATGACAAGAAATACCACAAGAAGTGCAAACGGCTTCGCATTTATCTAGGTCCCCATGACGCCATAATGCTAACAAACAAATGAACATAAATACAACTTTAAAATCCGCCATAATTTATTTGGAATAGAAGTAAACCATTTTAGAGAGTTCAGAGCAATCTAGATCAAAAAATAAAAATTATTTAGATGTCAAAAAGTGACGTATGGGCGTGGTTGAATTTGGAATGATGTTTTAAATCGATATAGCCAAAATTATATTGGGTATTCTATTTAAAAATCCAAAGTTGACGTCATTTCCGGTTAAACCGGCAGTGACAAAATTTTGTCCGACATGTCATAAAATGCAAATTAATATCACATACAACACAATACACTAGTTTTATTTCTGTAATTTAAAAAATAAAAAAGTTATAGAGGTGAGCGTTCCTGCTGAAACACCCGGTATACACACCCAAGTATAACAGGTACGATTCTAAAGATCAACTGACACTCTTTGTACCACTTCCTGTATCTAAATTAAGATGTATGCACTGTAGCAGAGTCAAAAATTTTTTACAGGCAACTTTCAGTCCTTAGCATATAACTTACTAAAATAAACTATTTGCCTGTAGAAATGATTATAATTTGCGAAATATATGGAACCGCTTACATAGGAAGCAATTTTAAAATTTTTTTTTAGACTATAGCTGCAGTACTATAATTTGAATTTAAAAATTTATCGCCGGTCACGTGTCCCCAGTCAATAATTTCTTACTTTACCCTTTTATATTTCACGTCATTTTACTAAAGTTACTTTTATATATAAATAATTTACACTCCTACTACAATTTGTATTGAAAAAATAATGATCAAAGATCAACAGTTTAGTTTCTCTAACGCAATTATTAACCAGAAGTTCCGTCCCTGCCGCTGCATGTATCGCCGGTCACGGCAGAAATTTCTTATAAATGAAGCCACTAGAGGTCGGCCTAATAGTTTTACAAATATGACGGTATGTGTTTGAATTTGTGTAAAGTGTGCTCCTGTTTAGGTAAGTTCCTTATTATGTTTATTTAGGTATAAACTAGAATATTGCCTACTTTTTACCAGGCGTATGTTTTTATGTTGTATCGCCGGTCACAGGGTTAACTCTGACCTAGTAGTCGTAATTAAGGGAAAATTACTACACGAAGTCAGTCTCTTGAATACAGACACTCATTTCAGTCTAACAAAGTTTAAGAAATATAGCTTATATTAGCTGTTATCCACGAATTTATGCATTTTTGTATCGCTGGTCACAGTAACACCGGTCACGCATGAAAATTGATGTGACGGTTTGTTATCCGAAGCTATATACAATATTTTTTTATTAACCATTTATAAACCATTAAGGAAAAATATATTTTGATGTGCAAGTTTCCTTTACACCTTAGGTAGATTAAAAATATGACTAATTTTCTGAGTATTTTAATATTCTATAAGGAACATACCAAATCTTTAAGCCAATATAAGACAGGGCTGTTATAAATAATAGGAAGATTGTTATAGTGACAAATTAAAATAACTAAGTTCCAAATAATAATATGGGCGTTATATGGTTCAGAAGATTAAAATTAGCCATGTGACGGGCGTTAAATTATTAAAAATTCGATGCTAAATACAAAAATAGACCCAATATCTTTGTGACGATGATCTTTTGCGAGGACATATATAATTCCTCTAATTAGATACTATAAGAAACCTATTAAAAATTTTGCAGGTTTTTTGAGATGATTTATTTTTAAATTCCGATTTACTGAAAGTTGCCTGTAAACAAATTTTGACCCAACAGCAAAAGAATATGAAACTACTAAATATCGGACAACCGCACCACAGACACAGAAAATCAAGGTCCGAAAATTCGTCCTCAGCGAAAGGGGTACTATTTCTTTAGGCAATGTAAAAAATTGAAAAGTAAGGAAGAATACCCACTAATAATCACAACAACAAATCTAAAGTTATATAACAAAAGAAAAAATAGTAAATATTATTTTTTGACAAGCCGCCCTTTGGTTTTGTGTATACAATATTCTGGGATCGTAAAGTACTCGATAGGACCTTAAAAATGATGTATCGCAAGACCTCACTTCCTATTCAATTTTTCTTATCAAGATGTCGCTCCGCGGCCATTTTGGATTTGAGCACCATAAAATATTCAAGAAAGAGTAGCTCTCTGATTCCTACTACACTATGTCAAGTTGTATTTATTTTCCTAAGACGAAATTAAGGATAATAAAAAATACCTATATACCTAACTATGCAATTTTTAAAACGCCGCCATTTTGTTTTCGGGTATACAGAAGTAATTTTCTGAGATTGTAAAGTACTCGATAGTATCTTCAAAATGATGTATCGCAAGACCCCCTTCCTATTTAAATTTCTGCCCGAAAATGGCGCCCATCAGCCATTTTGACAGTCTGTCATTATTCCTTCAAAAAGAAGTTTACATTCCCCTATAAACCACTCCCAAATTTTGTAAAAAAAAATTAACTGCTCAAAAGTTATTAAGCCGTTTCCAAACTATATACACACACAGTATATGTTAATATGTAAGTAAGTGTCTTTAGATCTAAAAGTTAAAAGTAAAACTAATAGTAACGTCTTCTAAATACAATCTAATACACATATTATGTGGTTGGCACTGACAATACAAAAAAACACATACGATTTAGCCCTATTTACTAACCTAGATATTTTTCTCAGTGTAGCAAAATCCTACCATGATAGCTTTTTTCACGTCTACCGACAAACGTAGTTAATCATCCTATAAATTTGCGCATTGTACGCCCTTATGAACATATGAAAAATATCGTTCGTTAATCAATCGTTAACAATTATATTAGTATTTTTTTATATTGAGAAACTACATAATTATTTTTATACCCCAGAATAAAAGTCTATCAAGTCCAATGGTTTACCACTAAACTATAGTTTTATTCACACAGATTTTTTTTTCATATTCTTGTAAAATTAAGTTGTTCACACCAACGCGGTCAAGCGCTGATCCAGGGGGGGGGGGGGTGTTTATGGGGGTCATGTCATGACCCCCAAACCATCAATTTAACACGAAAAATACCATATATACCGGTTTGACTAGCGCGCCAAGGTAATACTTTTCGTAATTTTTCTATGCATGGCCCCCCCAAAACGAAATTTGACCCCCCCCCACCAATGCTCTCTATCCGCCCTTGAACGCGGTATTAATTGGATAGGCGGTACTGTATTATCATAACATTAAAATATTGTACATAGTACCTGGAAGATGAATCTAAGTATTTTGTCTTAGTTTTTGTTCTATAACATAAGAAATATTTTTCACTTCTTATAATTTTCAATTTTCAATGTGGATACGTTTAATTTTACCGCTAAAATAATTTTATGCTCTTACATTATTATTTGAGCTCTTCTCCTGCTTATTCTTTTCGAATAAAGCAACATAACTTTTCCTTTCTTTTCTCGTTCCTTGAACTTTCCCATTATATAAATATGACAAATAATAATATATATATATAATACTATAATACAAACAATAATATATATTTAACGAATAAAAACCAATAAAATATATAAAGGAAATAGCAACTTCTAGGAAGTAAAATAACACAACAAATCTCGATTGCACTTCAAAAATTCAATATAACTGCCACGCGTTGAAAACGAAAATCGCAATGCATAATAAATAAATAATTAGATCTTTCTTTGCCGTTCGAACAATAAATTCAAGCGTCGAGCCCGCCCGGGATCGGTACGCCGACAGAAACGGAGATAATCGGAAGAAAGGGACCGCACGTGATCTGGGTCTATACTTCAATTTTCTACGCTGAAAAACGTAGTTTTCGTCTCCTATGAAAATGATACATTTTTTTAAAAAAATTGTTTAACGAAAGATGTCTAAATTTTGTTAACAACTCGAGGAAAGTCCATCATTTTTTTCTATATGGACCAGTAAAAAAAAATAAATCTAAAAATTTTCCGAAACAAAAAAATATAGACTTTCCGCGAGTAACAGTTCTATTACAAAGGTTTTTTTCCTTAGACATTTTTTTCCTAAAACAGGAATAAACGATTGGGAAGAAAACTCGTTTACAGGTACTCCGGAATCCTGTTAAATGAAGAAATATTTCAGGAAACGTGCAGCACTAGGCGGTGAGTGGGGGGGTTTCCACTTGATCTAAATGACTTGAGATATGTAGCAAAAAGAATACCTAGGACATAATAATGAAGTCTTTCTCTTAGTCAAAGTTTTGGGTGGCAAAAGGAAGAAACAATGTTACCAGTATGTTGCTAAAGTAGAAAATGTGATAAAGTTCTGGGATTAAAATTCTACCGACAAAACCAAAAATAAGGCAACCAGTTTCTTATTGAAGTTAATGACATTATCGCGGTTAGGGAATCTAATCCCGCAAATGCGGGATCCCGCGGTGACTTCGCGGGATTGACATTTGCGGGATTTGCGGGACTCGATGTGGGTGCTGTATGTTAATAAAAAGTTGTTTTATGCAATTAGAAACAGAGTAGAGTAGCAGGAAAATATTTATTGTATATAGGTACACTACAATAGTACGACTAGTTTAACGGTTACATGTTACATTGATTTTGAAAGTATTTTCGAAGAAAAGATAACATGTTTAATGTTTCATCCTTCAGATTTGATCTTATTTTATTGCACATGTATCCTGTGGCTGAAAACGCATGTTTTAGATTTTACACAATTTGTGGCCCTCTGATTAGAATGGTTGGCTCATATCGGTCGATGTGATAAACTTTCCAAAGGGTACAGCATCTTTAGCTACCATTCGAGACACTCTTTCCTCCATCGAAACTTTTTTCTCAGATGAAAAAAAATCTGTAATTTTCATTTTCTTAGGTAGCACAAAAGAACCACTAACATCTGAGCACTTAGCAATAGAACTAAACGAACTACTCGAACTGCTGGTATTAGCTTGCATTTCCTGTGTTATTTTATCTATATATCAACACTACCGCTGCTGCTCTGGACTTTCCAATTAATATTATGCTTTGTTTGTAAGTGGGTGTGAAGACCTTTGGTGGAACTAGCAGAGATTTTGATAATGCTAGGTCATAACTTACATTTAGCTGTAAGACCATCTTCAGACTGTAAACAATAATTCCAAACTAAACTTGAACCTTTATTGCTTTTGTAAACTATACGGACACTCATTTTTGTGATTGCTGTTTAAATTCCATGTATTATATTCAACCACTTGATAAATGTCACTAGTATCTATAGATATTAGTAGAATAAGGCCCTTACTTTCGCACGTACGCAAGAAAACTGTTCTGTTTAACATTTTCAATAGCCCAGCATGGCGGGGAATCCCCGACGAGTCGAAAATACCGCAGTTCAATGTTTGCTATCGCGCAAATCCGCGGGATCGATGGGCTCAATCCCGCAGGTTTGTGGGATTAAAGTTTGGGTGCGGGATTGGATGGAACTTTTGCGGTGGTTTCGGTATCCGGCATTCTCAAAAAAATGGATCCGATGGCTTCTCTAAATATGACATCTGGATGACGCATCGGTCCACTAACGCCCTAACCTTATAGCGGTGTAAAATCGGTTACCAAATCTATTAAAATTCGTCGTTAACATCTTGCAAAAATAAAAACATTAAATAGCAATTTCAAATATGAAGGCTATTAAAAAAATGTATGCTACATTATGAATGACGTAGACCCATTTCGCGATTAGAGCAAAAAATAATATAGTAATAGCTCGAGGAATAGGTAGACTTGATATCTAAAATAACCGTGGAAAAATAACAGTAATTACAACCAAAATGGTACGGCAATTATTTCATGTTGCTATGCAGATGAAAATAAAAAATAAGTTTCATCTATAAGTAACTAACAATTAATGTAATGGAAATAAATGGTTTATTAAAGGTGTCCTAGTAAAAGCCTACATATTTTCTTTTGTAAATCTACAGTCTAAAAACGTAGACCCCTGAAATCATCACATAATATACTGCGATGCCATAGACATATGTGTTCACTTAACAAGTATAATGTAGATCAATCATGTAATGTAACGCGATGGTGCCAAATAAATGCGCGTGCGCAACCCTTTGTGGTCGTTACCACGATGAGGTGTGATGGAACTTCGCCCCACGTGATTCCCTCTACTCGATATGAATCGAAGATCGAGAGAAGAACAGAGCCGCCAGAAACGGCGTGAAAGCAACTACATGTCTACTCTATAAACGACATGCAAGTATGTAAAAATTAATTAAAAGTTGAGTCACAAATAAGAAAACAAACGACTTTTACGTCGGTAATTTGTGTAGGTTTGTTATCTCGTTAGCAAGAAAGACAATTTTTGGTGTCGCCTGTATTGAAGTTGCCGAAGGAATTGTTGAGGTAAAAATTATACCATACAACGGGTAAAATTGACAACATCGCTGACAACTGACTTCCCTCGACTGTTCATATGAATTTGTTTATAAATTTTCAGTAGTGCATGCGGCTGTTTACGACATAATGAAATGTTTCTCTCTCATTAGCTCAAAGCGTCATTTATGGTTATTTTTCTGCAATTTGTTTTCCTCTTTCGATTTGTGGGTTTAAATATAATAAGCCAATCCCATAACATCCTGTGTGGATCGTTTTTGGTTTATATTGTTAAAGAGTAACCTCTGCAGTATCTGGTAAACTAGATGCATTCGCTCTAGCAATGAGTGATAACATCTGCATGACACTCTTTTGCACCTTCAATCTATCCTTCTACCGAAATCACCACAGCTACTCTAGCCATGGACGCTAATATCGACTCTATTGCTTGTCAATTGAAGTTGATAAACATCAACTATATTTGCAAATGATACATTTGCACACAGTATTATTTGCTTAGTTTCCATCGCTATTTATCAATTTTAGATTATTCTATGGAAATAGTTCCACTCCGTCTAGCTGAATGCAGATTCAACCGTACAAAATTATTGTCGACAAATATAGTGTCCACTGACTTTAGTAGTCTTTGATGTCTTATAATATTAGTATGGTTATTATATCCATCACCGATAACAACAAGGTTTTCCATTGGTATACCCAACAATCTACCATCTTACCTTGATGCAAAACGATCAACGATGGTGGTACCTGTCTTAATTATTTGGTTGTAAAAAAATGAGCATATTAAAATGTAGCACCGGTCTCCTAGAAATTATTATATTGCAATTAAATGTTTGAAGGTTGTATTCCCGGATGTAGTAAGATTGGAAGTTGCCTTGTAATTTTATGCATAGTAAAGGCAATTGGAAAACCCCTTAAAACATAGATGTAGACACAAATGCCACTACAGCCAAAGACTTTGTTTATACGTATATAAGGTAGCTTTAAATGTAAGTCTTAAGAGTCAGTCGCCCAATGATTGTAAAAGTGGTAACGTAAATCCTTCATGATTCGCCTTATATCATTGAATTTTAATTTAAACAATTTTCATTGATAGTTAACCAAAAGTCACTTACAACATTTATAAGCCATGATTGGAGGATATAAATCATTGTAAGACATCTTTTCTATAGTGAAATCTAAACCATACACTAAGACGTAATCAAATGATCATCATTGCTTCTATAAATGCCAATATAATATACAAATTGTTAATTTAGCACACTTAATAACAGCATAGTCCTCTAAAATCTATATGATGTAATTAGAATTTCAAAGTTTGTGGCGAAATTCATCAAATTATCTTGCAACTTTTAACAATATGAAGGTTATTAAAATAAAATAATAATGCAAAAGAAAATTAAGTTATATCTCGGTGGGAAGAGGAAAAATGTAACCTAGGTGATGATATCTGATCTACGACTTATCGGGCTTGTTCGCAATTGAATGCAGACTTCCTTCATCATCATAATTTAAACACTCCATGGATCATGCATTGACTTCAGCGTCAATGACGGTGATTAGGGAATCCAATCAAGCAAATGCTGGATTCCGCGGTAATTTCGCGGGATTGACATTGCGGGATTAAACGTGCGGGATTCGCGGGACTTGATGTGGGTGCTGTATGTTAATAAAAAGTTGTTTTATGCAATTAGAAACAGAGTAGAGTAGCAGGAAAATATTTATTGCATATAGGTACAATAAAATAGTACGACTAGTTTAACGGTTACATGTTACATTGATTGATGTTACAAGTATTTTCGGAGAAAAGATAACATGTTTAATGTTTCATCTTCTAAATTTGATCTTATTTTATTGCACATATATCCTGCGCCTATAAACGCACGTTCAGCTTCTATAGTTGTCGGCGGAATAGATTTTACACAATTTGTGGCCCTCTGATTCGAATAGTTGGCGCATATCGGTCGATGTGATAAACTTTCCAAAGGGTATACCATCTTTAGCTACCATTCGAGACACTCTTTCCTCCATCGAAACTTTTTTCTCAGATGAAAAAAATCTGTAATTTTCATATTCTTAGGTAGCACAAAAGAACCACTAACATCTGAGCACTTAGCAATAGAACTAAACGAACTACTCGAACTGCTGGTATTAGCGTATTAGCTTTAATGTCCTGTGTTATTTTATCAATATCAACACTACCGCTGCTGCTCTGGACTTTCAAATTAATATTATGCTTTGTTTGTAAGTGGGTGTGAAGACCTTTGGTGGAACGGGCAGAGATTTTGATAATGCTAGGGCATAACTTACATTTAGCTGTAAGACCATCTTCAGACTTTAAAAAATAATTCCAAACTATACTTGAACCTTTATTGTCTTTGTAAACTACACTGACACTCAATTTTGTGATTGCTGTTTAAATGTCATGTATTATAATTAACAACTTGATAAATGTCACTAGATACTAGTAGAACAACGTCCTTACTTTCGCACGTACGCAAGAAAACTGTTCTGTTTAACGTATTTTCAATAGCCCAGCATGGCGGGGAATCCCCGACGCGTCGACCAAAAATACCGCAGTTCATTGTTTGCTATCCCGCAAATCCCGCGGATCCGCGGGATCGATGAGCTCAATCCCGCAGGTTTGCGGGATTAAAGTTTGGGAGCGGGATTGGATTCCCTAACGGTGATACATATCCATTAATTTTGTTAAAATGAAACCATGATAAAATAAGTTACAGCTATGTTTGTGGTGTAACTAAATTTCAAAGGTTCTACCGGAATAAAACATGACCGTGCAATTTCCTGTGCAATTTCAAACATAAAGGTCATTAAAAAACTAAAAACGTTGAAGCTTAAAAGCATGGATAAGGCAGATCCATCTGTTGTTAAAGTAAAAGTAGGTAATTAATTAACAGTTCGAGGAAAATGTAGATCTAAACTATCAATTAAATCAGTGGCAATTGATAACATCAAAAAAGTATTAAATTATTTTGTGCAGTTACAATAAAGACTGTATTATGCAATTATGTCTAAACGTTAATGATGGTCATAAGTTAATTTATTTTAATAAATAGCAAAGTCCCCTAAAACTTGTTTGCTGTAATTAGAACTGCATAGGTTGTTATATACCGGATTTAAACTAATGATCGGTACTAATAATTAACACAAAGGTTATTTACTAAAAGAAATTAATGATATTTATGCTTAAAGCTCTTCATGAAGCACATCCTCAATATTGGTTAAAGCAAAAGGTAATTTAATATAGCGCAAGTAAAATGGGGGTGAATTTAAAGGACTGCTTGTAATTTCACATGAATGTTACTAAAAGAAACTATAACCTAATTAGCAGATTGATATAATAAAGCTTAAAGCTCAAGAAGAAGCGGACTAATTCAACAGTAATTAAAGTAAAAGGTAATTTAGTAATAGCTTAAGGGAAAAATAGGTGAATTTAAAGCAAAACAATTCCAATTAACACGATAAAGAGTTATCTTCAACAAAAAAAAGCTAGTTAGTAATACCACAAGAGAAATTCGTTAAATTGAACATGACGATTATCAAAACAAACCCATATCTGTTTGATAAGGTTATGTTTAATGACTAATCATCAACAGTGATAAAAGAAACGAACATAATCTACCTAATAAGGTTTATGCTTAAAGCTCAAGACGAAGCAGACTCGTCCCCAAAGTCATTAAAGCAAAAGGTAATTTAGCTCGAGGGAAAGGCAGGTCTGAAGAATCGGTAGCACCTGAAATCGTCGAGGAAAAAAAGATGATTACCCACTTAAAAATCTACTAACCTCATTCCACATTCACACCAGCAATAACAAGTCCGTATATGTAATCCTTAAAGCACTTTCCATCAGCATTTATTATACCGTATGTCACTTCGCACCACGATCCGCAGAAATTAGTGTCAGTTGCACAATCGTACGAATACTTATTCGGGTTCCAGTGCCATCAAAACGTGCGAGTTATTTAAACTCGATCTACAAATAAACCGATAGAGTTGGCAGTAGTTGTCAACAATAAACAGAAAAACAACAGAGCATCCGGAAGAGTGTGTGTGTGCATCACATCGCGTTATGTTGAGTCAATCAACGTATACGAAAATACGGCATTTCGTCGGAGGTTGTTGATCCTTGCGGAACACCCGGACGGGTATCATGCATAACGTCGTCGGCTACGGCGGACTGACTGCTGGCTGGCAGCGCCGAGAAGTCGTCGATTCACCGTGGACGTCGTGTTCGACGACCTAGTGGGGTTCCGGCGGTGGGTGATTTGCACCAACGAATGGGAGTTGTAAGATTATTTACAATAGCGAAATATGAAAATAGAAAGCTCGTACCCATACAATTCATAAATAAACATAATACGGACTTATGTTCTTATTTTAATTGTTGCAAGCTTAATCGTAAAAAATTACCATCTTTTGGCAATCAACTGTCATGTTATTTACTATAGCAACTTCACTCGCGAATTGTGGATATTTTTCCATTGATTCGATTTGAATTTAAAACAAGTGGCAATTAATGTAGCAGTTTTGGGCAATACTACACGATGTTATAAAAAATGACGTATTGTATTTAAATGGGTGACTCCTGGGGTGTCCTAGAGAAGCGCTACATATATTTTTTTTTCAAATCGAACGTTTAAAAAGTGGGGTAATTCACCCATAAACTCACAGGTCGCTCCTCGGCACAATCATATTACACTGAGCAGCTGCGTAATAAACAGATGTTCAAACTGTTAGTGTAAAACTTTAGATTCTTATAAAAATTAATATTTAGCTACCTAATATCCAAATAGAAGTGAATACACCAGTATGAAGTGAATATACCAGTACACTAGCAAGTAATCCAGGGCACATACCTCTTCAGTTTTTTTGGTTTTAGCGGGTAAAGCTTATACCCCACTAAAACCCCTTCGGCGTTTTTCTTCCAATCTCAGAACATGACCCTGTATATCGTCAGAGGCACAGAACACATAGTGAAACACTGAACAAAATACCATAAATCAATTAAAGAAACACACACATGTTTCAAATTTGTTTTTTGAAGATAAGCCCTTGTCACACAAAATCGCTACACACTAATGCATTCTTTAACAAACACACAAATAGGAGATTTTCTGCGATTTCCAGTCTCTTACTAAAGGAACATTTTTTAATATGCCTTCGACTTGATTTTTCTGTATGTACTAAACATTTTCACACTTGCCACTCGCCATGTTACAGTTGATTAAATATCCCGAAAAAACTCTTCCGCGCGAAGCCGCAGAGGAATATCTTGTTGTCAAACAAATGTCAACTTCTAACCTTCTGTCGATTTATAGTAGAGATGGCTAATCTTTGGTTTTAAAATCCTTTTCGAATGAAAAAGAGCACCAGAGCAGCGATTAACAAGTTTTTTAATCTTTATGGCGGCCAGTGTTCATGTGAAGCTTTGCGATTATGGTTATGGGTTATGTATAAGTTTTTATAGAAATTGACACTAATTTTTAAATAAGACCGATAATGTAAGTGTATGTGTGTGGCCTAAATAAAATTACATTAAAAAATCAGTCGGCCGATCACTCAAAAGTCAAAAGGTCATTGACATTTGACCTAGTTACGTAGTTGCGTATTTCAAACTTAAAGAGTGCAAGGTGTAATTCTGACAACACCGGTGAGAATTCGTATGTGTCGCAGTGCCGCACAGATATTTTCCTGGTTTGACGTCAGGTCATTTTTACCGCTGAATGAATTGAAAGCGCCATTTAAGGATCTCAGTGATTGCCGGTTTAAATATAATACGTCATTTCCATAACACTCTGTATAGCTGTGCACAAAACAAATCTGAAGATAATTGCACAGTAATTTTCGTCGATATAAATCAGCTAACCATAATATAGAAGGAACTTAAGCCGATTGATCCAATCAGCGGCACAAAAAGTCTTTTCAATTACACCTACATATTTTCTTTAATTCCCTTGATTTTTACTCATTTTAAATAATAGTAAATTATCCCATGAGCAATAATTTTCAAACGTTGCAAATAATCATTAAACTCAGCCTACAACCAAATGATAAAATCTATTATTAAACTTTCACTTAAGCAAAATAATAATTTGCATCTTTAATAATGATAAACCTAATGATGTTAATATTTTTAAGGGTAGTCAGGGTAATGAACTTGATATGTACGTATGTATAAAAATCGGAAAAAGTAATGTTTTCTAAATGTTTAAATAGATACAGGCGAGAATCGTACATTTTCAGTTAAAAAAAATTACATTTGGTTAGTAATTGGTTTAATTTCTCGAGATTATTGAATGTAGGCGGGGTGTGCAACCCTATCTTCCTTGCATTGCCGCGTCATGGTCTATCCTTGTCTCATAAGAAAATACTCTTCTCTCGACTCTCGACAGAATCAAACATTTTATATTTCTTCAATAAACTGTCAAATAGTTCTTGCGGAAACAAATAAATCGAAAAAGTTTAATTCAGTGATGTCCAAAAATCTAGTTTTAAGTTAATTAATAAAGTTGCCTAACATTTCTTTATAAATTTGTTTATATTGCAGCTTCGGATCCGCTATATTAGATTTTTTCTTCGTTTGGCTTCCCTTCGATTAAAAGAAATATTTTCGAAGACACTATCCCACTATCCAACGCCGTCAATGTCGAATTTACTTTAGGAGTTTAAAACTATGTACCAAATTTGAAAAAAAAAAAATTTGTAGTCCAGTATGTTAGATCTAAGTTTTCTCCATGGCACTTTTTCTTTCTGAACATATTTCGTATCTCCTAAAGAAAATGCACTCTACTAGTAGGCAAAAAACTTTTTGCAAGTTTCCAAGGCATACTTGATTTTTAATCGGGTTGAAGAAGAATACGGTGGTAATGGTAAAAAACTCTAAGTTATTAATTCATTTCCGCCGGAACGGCCATTGTTGAATACTCTAAAGCTGCAAACACACAATTATCACGTCACGTGAGATCACATGCTGTCACGCAATGTCACGGCATACCCGAAATATCTGCAAGGCGGGTTATACGTGCTTCTAAATAGGTTTAGAAGTACATTATAGTCACCTCATGCAGCTCACGTCAAATATGACTTGCCGTGAGCTGCATGAGGTGACTATAGTGTACTTCTAAAGCTGCAAACATACTATTATCACGTCACTATCACGCAATGTCAGGGCATACCCGAAATATCTGCAAGGCGGTTTATGCGTGCTTATAAATAGGTTTAGAAGTACACTATAGCCACCTCTTGCAGCTCACGGCATGTCATACTTGACAGCACAATTTTATTTCTGCAAATTTACATATTCGGCACGCGTGATAACACTGTGTCAGAGTTTAACGCTAGAAGGCTACAAGCAACGAATACTTATAAACAGGAAGAAGACAAACAGCCGTGTTAACACATCGAAGCAAGTATGAACAAACGAGCAAACCAGGGTATCCATTACGTCTGGAATCAGCTGACAAACGCACGTGCTTTTCAAATGTCACTTTTGTACAAATTTTTATTACTGTCGATATTTTAAAGTGACATTTAACCAACAAAAAACATTCAAACCCCTTTTATTTGATTTACTAAGTGGTGGAAATCAATATTAGGACTCCGACATGTTTTATAAGCTTTAAATATCACTTTAAAATAATCCTTAAACACTCTTATATCATTTTTTGAACTAGTAACGTAACTACAAATGAAAAATTAAACTTTAGGAACAAGCGTGTAAGTAGTATTATTAAAAAATAGGAAGTAAACATAATTTACATTTACCATCTTCAACTGAGCTCTAGGTCCTTGCAAATATTTCAAGCTTCAAGTCCAAGCATATTTTTGGGCCCCATATGATTTAGGAAAAGAAATTATTATTGATGCTTACTCTCAGTAAAGATGACTAAATGAATATTTCAATTACAAATTACTCACTTGCACCAAAAAGGAAACGACGTTTTTCGTGAAAAGACTAGAAAATTAAAAATTATTTTAAAATTTAAAGGTGCTGCGTCTTCTCCATCATTTTAAATCACATCATCATCATCAGATGTTGCTTGATTTCCATGCCCGCCAGACGAAGGAAGTTAGCTTGTTTAACAATTCGTGCTGTTCGCATTCTATGCCTGGTCTCTGTCTGCAGCAACCTTCCCTAATTCAGTAAAGTGAGACAAATATGACCAGGATCAAGTCGCCTGCTTGAACACTCACTTTTGGGCTTTCCATATTAACTCTACGTAAGTCTGATATTGACGCTTAAATGATAGAGTGAAACAGATAGATAAAAGTAGGTTACTTGTGAGCGTATGGAGCAGAGTAGGCTTAGCATCACTTCCAAGGCCGTCTTACGCGTTTCGATCCCCCCCCCCCCCCCCCCCCATAAGCAGTCTCACCGGGCTGGCTACAAGATTCACTTGCGATCTTGAAAAACACAAAATATGTAATAAAAATGATTTGCAGTGTACGTAGTCTGTTTCTAAGCCGTGACAGCATGCGCTATTTTGCCGATATGACAACACGTGAATTCACGTGACGTGATAATAGTGTGTTTGCGGCTTAAGGCGCAACCGCTGAAAAATTGTATGGTTAAGTTAAAAATTAATAACTTGCTGACTTTACGGAATAAATCTATGATTCTAAAAATGTTTTTAAGCTTTCCAAAAATACCCTAGAATATGTCAGTGCACATAGCACATAAAAGATTTTTGATTGGTTCAGCGTTTTTGGCAACAAGGGGCTGTCTGCGATCTTCCACGTGCTCGTGATATTCCGCGTGCGCAGTTCAAAATGACGTGAACATTGCTCGGGTGCAAGCAAGTATTGAGGAAAACCTCGAAACTCGTTGCTCGTCGGTTGTCTTGCGCACAATGTTGTCGCCGTCATATAGGCAACCCCGCCGGTATTGGTGCCGGTTTGGTTGCCAGCCAACGACGTGAACCAACGACGACCGTCCAGAACCGAAATCAGTAGTAGGGATGTAACGATATTAAAAATCTATCGATACGATCGGACAATAGATATTAAAATTAATTCTAAAAGTGGCTTTTCAGTGATGGCCACAAGGCCTTCTTTTATGCGAGAATGTCTTGATGTGCCAAAATATTGCCATGTAATCATTTTCATTAAGAGCGAAGTACGATCCTGTTCGCCGGTTAAGGTCGATAGTTTATCAGTCGGCATTGCGCATGACATCTGACGATCATCTTTGTTTACATGCGCGAGGCCATAAATTTGCCACTTTTGCTTTTAGAGTTTTTAGGCTATCCATAGCTGATATAGGTCGGTGGTGTAACTATTCTATGATCATTGCAGATGTTAATTGATGAGAATTGAAAGCCTTGAGGACAGGAAATAATGGTATTTCATGGACGAGTGCACGCACCAATGCATATTAAAAAGAAAATTTAATCATTAGTCAGTAAATAGAAAAATTCTCACCTCTGGCCGTACTCGCACACCTCCCGTGGTACATTGTAGTCCCGGTAATCTCTCCAGGACACCATTATCTATTAAATTTTATAGTAGCTTTTTCACTCCACTCGGTGCATAACGGAATAGTAGAGTTTAGTTTCGCTAATTTACCGAATCGAAACGTAAGGCCAATTCAATTGTTTTTACGGTGACGTAGTTTGTTTAAATCGATTGTTTTTAGCCAAATTGTTCGTACAGGGTCGAATAATAATCATTGAATAAACGCGGTGGGTTGATTTTATCAACAGCAACCTTATATTTAAAACTTTAATTTCTATACAGAGTGTTCCTTATTAACTAACTAATTTAAGCCGACTAATTCCGAAAAAATATTCACAAAAAAAAAATCAGTGGCGTTGCACCTTTTTTGTAAAATATATCAGACGATAGGTATGCAGGAACGCCGCTGGTCGTTCGATAGAATGACCTTTCCACAGGGCCAACACTCCATTCATAAATCTGTTGGAAAGTGAGTTTGTGATTGTTTGAAATGTTATTGAAAATCAGTAATGGGTGGAAGAGTGACAAAACATGTTGGTCTCGCTAATGGCAACAATGTTGAAGTCTGGTTAAATCAAAGATCTTACAAGGTTAAATCCAATAACGTTTAAAAGGTTATGGAGCGGTATTCATCGTTTCGGAGCGGAGCTAGTCTGGGCAAAAAGCCCAACAAGGGCGTATAATTTACTTTGAGATTCTTTACGTTTAACTATATTATCTATTCAAAAAGTGTAGTTTCGAATATTGGATATTTATAAAAAAGATAGAAATATTGATCCAGTTTTTATATACAGTGTATCCAAGGATGGATTTAACTATTTATGCTTAGCATCAATATTTTTGGTGTATTCATTACTGGATGATACTCTCCAGATATAAAAGTGTATATTTCTAGCCAGATTGTCATATTTATCACTAAGACATCTTGCAAAATCCCAATTAAAAATTTGTAAATTTGACAATTACAACTGGTTTAAGGCCACTAAGGCATATTGTACACTAAAGTGATTAATTAAATAAGTAAATTAAAATAATATGTACCTAAACAAGTTAGATCAAATATATAAAAATAAATAAATAAATTATATAAAACCTGTCTTCACGTACTTGTTACACTGCAAACGTTGTTTAAATATAGAAAAATAAAGATGTAAAATATTTTGACGGGACTGTTCCTTTCTTCAGTATTTTATTCCCATGTACATTACCTACATAATCTTCTTTTGTGAAGTGTTTCTCACAAATAACTGTTGTATCACCTGGACTATAATTATTCCTTCTAAGGGCATGTATCCAAATTTGCCGTAGGCTACGGCCCTTTAGTATCCTAACGAAGTGGATAAACATTTGGTACATTCTTAAACAAACCGAATTTTCATAGTGATGCAAACTCAAAATCAAATTTCTAAATATATTTACTAACTGTGAAATTTTAATTTAACACCATTGCATCTTCTAGTGAAGTATTTTATGGCCGCACAAGACTCAACCATCTTGTAAATGCAAGATTTATATTAAGAAATAAACCAACTCGACTGCTTTTTGCCCGGACTGGCACCACGGACCGGTCCATAACCTTTTAAACGTCAATGGTTAGTCAGGAATCATATCAATACAATCATATTAAAACATAACCATACTTACCGAAGAAAAGATAAATCCTTGCTTAAATGATCCACTCTTTTACAAACTATACATGAATGCACCATCATTGTTTATAATAAAGACGATTTTTCACCAATACTCACAAAAAAAAAATAAAAACAACCAAGTATATAAACACTCCCTTAAAAGCGGTTAGCAGCGAGTAGCAACCTTTACTATAATCCGATCCATTGATAAAGTTTGATCTTTTGCCGGCGAGCGTAGTAACTTTTAACTTGATGTTGTCAGAGTGCAGTCGGTTTATTTCAAACTTTTATGTATAATAATATTTTTTTTTTTCTAAATCTCTCAAGGCCTATTCACAATTTATATTAAAATTATTGGGAAATAAATTTATTTTAAAAGCAATTGCGTATTAACCTTAAACCAGTTGCAATTGTCAAATTAACAAATTTTTAATTGGGATTTTGCAGATACCTTAGCGATAAATAGGACAATCTGGCTATGCTGCAAGCATAACAGTAAGGTGGGGAGTGCACGTTTACAATCCTTACGTCGACTTCAAATGTAAACAATTCTATCTGGAGTTTGTAAGATCTTTGGACCTTTCTAACTAAAACATATGGTTTAATATCCTATTAACGCATACCAAAGTTGAAAATAATATCTAAAGTACTTTCGATATTAAAAAATAACGATTTAATAAAAGTAATTTCAACATCCCGTAGCAAAAAATGTAAACCGTTGTGGACATAATATGTTGAAATGGACATCATAAAAATCACACTATGAAATATTGGCAAGATATTAAGGAACAAACTGTTATCGAATTTTATTTGGGTCGTTCTAAACCAGGGTTGGTAAAAATCATGATTTAAAAAAAATCATGATTTTTAAAAAAAATTTAATTGATATGTTCAAGCTCTAACCCCCTTTCACTGTTTGGAGTATATTTTGGATCCTACAATAAGCAAGGAAGAATATCCATTACTAGCTGAAGAAAAGCGAGATGCTCTACACACATTGTTTTCAAATATTTTGCAGACACAGGATTATTACCATTACTAATTAAGTTGGAAGCTAAGTCGGACCCTTTTCCACAAAACTCTGTTTTCAGAGGAAATAATGAAAAATGTAACAGCAGTACAGTGGTGGAGATCTCAAGAAGATGTTTCAGAACCTAAGCCAGTGCTCCCGACAGTGATTTTTGTCTGAAACAGATTTGGCAGTGACAAAGCAGCAAAACTAGTATTTCTATTTAAGCATTATTTATAACACTTAGATTGTTTGATATTTTTTTTTGTTTAAATTAAGTATTTCTTTGTTTTAATTTTTTTTTAAGTTTTATTTTTGTAATAACCAGCTGTTCTTTTCGATTATTATAATAAAATAATAAAACACAACCACATAAGAATGCGTCTGGGATTTATTTTTGTATGAACAAATACATTTTAAGTGTTAAAATTTTAAAACTGTTTTTTTTTTAAATTAATCATGTTTAAAAAAAAATCATACTGATTAAAATCATGAATTTAATCTCACTCCTGTTCTAAACAGTAAATAATTTTCATGAAAAATAACCAATAACCAAGTGAATTTCGCGTGAAGCTTGTATTAAGAATTTTGTCCTTGTAAATAATAACTGTCATTATTGCTAGGGAATAATACACTATTATTAATGGGAATAACGAAATACGGAAAATAACAAAACGTAGTTTCTAAATTCCATATAGAAACGATGATATAGGCAAGCCATAACTGGCGAACTAAAAGTTTTTAATTTCCGCATTAAATAAGACTAAATGTACACGGAAAGAAACACTTAATTAAATTTAATATTACAATTTATGGCTCTAATATGTGACAGCAATAACTATTATTAAGAACTGACATTAAGTTTAGCAATATTTTATTTAAATTTATAGTAAAAATTAAGAAAATCTTTAGTAAGCCATTTATATAGGTTTGTAAAATTTACTAAAATTATTATAAGAATTTTACTATAGCCTTTTTTCCGTGTATTCGGTAAAATAACAACAGTTGAAATCTTCACAATTTTTAACCTCTAACAGCTTGCGGCATACAAATCATTAAAATATGATTTATTGTTGGACTCATTTGAACCGTCTTGAATCTGTTGTTTCTGCAAAACGCGAAGGCGGACTCTGGTTGGCGTGAGCGAAGATATATCGTCAAGACCAAACATGACTGGGATTTTTTTATATTAACTGTAACGAATGGCATTGCCTAGGTGAGCGATTCTCAAACTTTTATTTGAGGCGCCTCTGTTTCTACCTTGCATAAGACTGTGTCCCCCCTGAGATAATTTCGAATGGATACCTAACCAACATGCTTTTCTTTATAAAGGATGTAGAATATTCTTACGGCAAATATTATGAGCTTTTAAAAAATAAAAAGTATAAAATATAAACTTTATACATATTTATTTGACTAGCTAAGAAAACCTAGAAATTTGCAACATTTTTCTGGTTTAATAGAATTAAATAAAATGAACACTCGTTAGTATATCCTAAATTCGTGAGCATCCCTGATGTAGTGTTATTTATTTGTTAACTGTTGCTTTATAACAGGTCATAGTTACTACCATATGTTGCGAGAGTCAAATCCTTTGTGCATGGTAATTAACTAGTCTTCCAAAAAAGGAAAAATTTTGAAAGAATCAACCCACCTGGCAGATGAATGTCCTTAATTATTTTTAAAAAATGAAGAATTACCTACGTGCCATTGTTTCGCATATAAGCGATTGCGTCAGGTGATCACATACACACATTATTATAATTACACACTTCATCCAAACATGTAATTTTCTCCGCCGTTTTTGACAACAATTTAAACAGAGTCTAATGCCTAGGTGAATAAGCTCCCATCTAGGAGGCGTCATTGAACATGTCGCAAATAAAAATGTGCGCCTATCACGAATGATATTTACACGGTAAAAAGACAATGGTAAAATTATAGTAAAGATTTTATTGTAAAATTTCCTATAAAATATACAGTGATGGGCTAAAATATGGAACAAATTCATTTAAAAATCAGGTTTTATTTTTTTGTAAAAACGCTCGATTATAATTTTTTCTTCCGGATTTTTTGCTTCAAAAAGAAATTATACTGGGTGTGTCAAAAAGTAGATGTTGTAAAATTTTTTTGTATTTTAAATAGAACCACCCTATTTTTACTTATCACATAAATTCTACGTCAAATTCTGAGCATAATTCATGTCGCATACTCTATCCTTATCTCTAACGGTTTTAGAGAAAAATTACATGTTAAAAAAGAAATTTCTTTAAAAAAAGGTACATGTACCTACTTAAAGGTAAACAGGTAAATTTAAATTAATTGTTACTACGATAGCAAGTCATGTGTCAATCAAAAAGAATTTTAAGTGTAATTTTGAAAAAACGATGATCATGGTGCATTTAAATGAAACTCAAAGAATCGACATTTTAATTTTAATTGGATGTGGAGACAAAACAAGAAGTCAAGAAGAAGTTTGTAACTTGTTTAGCGCTAAGTATCCAGAGCGACGGATTACAAGATCTACAGTGAGTAAAATTGAGAAAAAATTCAGGGAAACAGGGAATGTAAAGGATCGTCTACGGCCAGGTCGTCCAAGAATTAGTGAAAACACAAAATTAAACATTTTGTTAGAAGTTGAAGATAATCCCCATAGTGCATCCACTGAAGTAGCCCTTAATAATGATGTTAGCCGACGATCTGTTTTGCGGGTATTGAAACAAGAAAAGTACCATCCGTATAAAATTAGGTTGCTGCACGAGCTAAACGAAGATGATCCCGACCGCCGACAGTTTTGTGAAACTATGATGGAAATTTGCAACTTAAATCTATTTTTCCATCGCAGCGTACTTTTTAGCGATGAAGCCACGTTTCGTTTGAATGGTTCGGTAAACAGACAAAATTTTCGGTATTGGAGTACAAATAATCCCCGTTGGATGAGAGAACAGCATACGCAATACTCACAAAAAGTAAATGTTTGGGCAGGGATATTAAATGATAGAATTATTGGACCTTTTTTCTTCGATGGAAATCTTACAGGAGACCGGTATTTACAATTTCTTTAAAATGAATTTCCCACACTAGCAGCGGATTTTCCAAATCCGAATCAGCCTAATCTACCAGAAGCGTCTATTTGGTTTCAGCAGGATGGTGCTCCGCCTCATTTTGCTCGACAAGTACGAGAGTATTTGAATACTATTTTTCCCGAACGATGGATAGGTAGAAGAGGACCCATAGAATGGCCTGCAAGATCTCCCGATCTTACACCAATGGATTTCTTTCTTTGGGGTTATTTGAAATCAAAAGTGTATAAGGATAAACCACAAAATTTGGAAGACTTAAAATTTAAAATTAGATATGAAATTAGGCAAATTAATGAAAATACTGTAAATAATGTTTTAGAGGGGTTTTTAAGTAGATTGGCATATTGTCAAGAAGATAATGGTTTGCATTTTCAACACTTAATAAAATAATTTTTCAAAATTACACCTACATCTACTTTTTGACACACCCAGTATAATTTCTTTTTGAGGCAAAAAATTCGGAAGAAAAAATTATAATCGACGTGTCCGAGCGTTTTTACAAAAAATTAATACCTGATTTTTAAATGAATTTGTTCCATATTTTAGCCCATCACTGTAGTATTAATAAAGTCCAAAAACTATAGTTAGGATTTCTAATAAGTTTAGGTTTAGTAAAATCATGTAAAATATATTGTAAAGTTTACAACGAATATATGTGAACGGAACAAACACTATAGTTAAATTAGTACAGTAAAGATTTTATTGTACGATTGTACCATTTTCGACACTTTTATAGGGTATCTCAGTTATTGTTAGTGCTATCAAAAAGGTAATGTAGATGTCATGTGCTCTTTTTAGGTCAAACTTAAAATCGTAAAATCAAAATTCGAAAATTTTCGCTCGCTTAAGAGATACGGGGGAAAATAAAAAAATTCACAATTTCTAAATTACCCTATATTTTCTTATTTAAAAGAGATAAGGGAAAATGATTTATACAGAAATTTATCTATAATGATTGTTGAATAATCTGCCGTTTTCAAAATAACTATACGAGGTAAGGTAAGAAAGTTATCGGACCTAACCTCACTTTTTTAAATGGAACACCCTGTATATTTTAATCTAAAAAGATAGCATTTTAAACTCTGGTTTCAAATTTATAACACACCATGGATGATAGATATCAAATCAAATTTTTCAAAATGTTGATAAGTCATTTTCACAAATGAATATGTAAAAATGAAATTGACGTTAAATGTTAATAACAACTAGAATGTCAACATAGTTGTCTCTAGGATATTAGCTTTTGTTTCATGGTCAACTGAGGTTCAAAGTAAAAAAGTTTAAATAAATCGCCTAGGAAACCAATATCATGTTTTTTTTTTTTTTTTTATTGTCAAACACAAGCACTATAGGAAAAATCCTTTAGTGCACTCTGGGAGCGGTGCGTGTGCGCAAAAAGCGATTCACGTTGGTTTTGAATCGTTGGAGGTTATATTCGTTAAGGTCGTTCCACAAGTATGTAGTCCTCCAGATGAAAGAATTCTTAAATATTGAAGTTCGAGGAGTACTAAGCTTAACCACATATGGATGGGCGGCAGTGGTTCGTCGTGTATTTCTGCTATTTGTCACTCTGGGCGGAATTAAGAGGGCAAGGTCAGCCGAGCACTTTCCATGAAAATATCTGTAAAAGAGAGTCAAATCCCCAACCTGTCTTCGATGTTCTAGGCTGTCGAGGTTCTTCGTCAGCTCGTGGTCTCCGATCAGACGAATAGCCCTCCTTTCGATGGAATCCAGTAGCCGAAGAGTATGTTTGGGTGCAGAGCTCCAGACATGAGAGCAGTATTCTAGTGATGGTCGAATCTGGGCTTTGTATAGTGTCAAAAGTGGAGGTGTGTACAATTTTCTGGTTCGGAAGAGTAACCCAAGCTTCTGAGAAGCTATCTTGGCGATTGCAACTACGTGGTTATGCCAAGACGTTTTTTTCATGGTGTGTATATATTTGTAAAGAGAATTTAAAACGCTATCTTTTTATGTTAAAATATACAGGGTGTTCCATTCAAAAAGATGAGGTTAGGTGCGATCACTTTCTTACTTAACCCCGTATACTTATTCTGAAAACGGCAGATTATTCAACAATCATTATAAATACACTGATGTATGAAACATTTTTCTGTATCTCTTTTAACTAAGAAAGTATAGGGTAATTTTGAAATTGTCAATTTTTTGATTCTCCCCCGTATCTCTTAAGCGAGCGAAAATTTTCAAATTTTGATTTTACCATTTTGTTTGGCCCAAAAAGAGTACATGACACCTACATTACTTTTGATAGCCATAACAGTTACGGAGATACCATATAAAAGTGGCGAAAATGGGACACCCTGTACAACCATACCTCAACACAAAAGCTGATCGACAAATCTAATATTCCAGGCATAAATTTACTACGCGCAATCGTCGAATCACCCTGTACGTGAAGTACAAGATTTTTGGTTTTGGACCGTTGTCTTTCATATTAACAATAACTGTATATTGTCTAAATGAAGAATAAAAATCGAAATAGTAGCGAAAAAAATTTACTAGAAGAAGGTGCTATTGTGGTTTATTATGGATCGCTACCTCCTCGTCCGATCGCGGTTTCCTTTGTTGCGTTGCATAATTACATTAAAACAATTGTGACAAAATAATTTAATTATCGGTTAACCCACAGACACAGTTACCGTATCTTTAAATATAATTTCCTGGTAACACGTAAAATAACGCCCTTGCGCAATTGCTGAAGAAATAAAATTAAATGATAGTGTTTTAGAGGTTGTTAATTGTTGCAGCCAGTGGCGTATCAGAGAGGTGTCTGTCGCCTACAAATATCGTAAACGTATTCTCTATTTTGTTTAATTATTATAGTAAAGATTTTATTCTAAAATTTTCTATAAAATGTAGTATTATCTAATTACATTTTTTATTAGTAATCTTTACCAACATAATTTACAAAAAAGTATTTCTAATAAATACTAAAATATATAGTACCTTTTAACAAACACTATAGTAAAATTATTATAGTAAAGATTTTATTGTATGACTTCCTATTAGTATATTAGGTTTGTTCCAACACCCTATTTTTGTATCGTTCTAGAACCGTCACGAAACTGTTGGAATCGATTTTGTGCGCAGGCGTTAATTTTGCACTGTTTGTTGCCGATGCACAAGGGAGGCAAGGTTGGTACGTTTTTGTGACCATTCTGTGTAAAAATCTCAGCTGATCGCCTGTCTCATTCTAGGAAAGAAGTTTAGTAATTAGTTAATTATCATAACATTCATAAATCACAACCCTACTTTTGTTGTTTTGATTTCTTCGTCTAAGCTTGAGTATTATCTTTTTTCGTTCCGTTTTGTTGTATTTAATAATCATGAAAGAGAATAACGTTTAATGTTGTTAAGAATATCTTGTAGGTTTGGGAACCGGATTATACAAATTTAATAAGAATAAATTAAATAATCAAAATATTAAGTAACAACTCCTACAAAACAAGGCTAAAAGAACTGCATGAATGCCAGGAATACAAAAACAACGGTTACAATTCTTAGGGCGCAAGTCAGTATAAGCGGTTCCTGGTCTTGGCCATGTATCGTGTTTACCGTTCAGGAACTGGTTTTCGAACGATCACAATTTGGTTGGAACACCAAAGGGATCGCCAGGTACACCGTTTTGTGTCGGTCGGAACGCCTTTCGACTACTACGCATGTGCGTGACCGTACATTGTACGATTTTTAGGGTGGTTGGAACGAACCTATTAAGATACAAGTTTCATAAGACATTATCTTATAGCAAGCGTTTAATTTAGAAAATTTTAGTTTTCTAAAGTACAAGTGCTCTAATTGTCTTATGAACCGTATATTTTATAATACTTTTTCTATTTGGGTCTTTAAAGTCTGAAAACTTTAAAAAATATAGTAGATTCTTTCCATTTGAATTAATATTTTCTTTTTGGGTTTGTTAGTATCAAATATGCTATGATAGAAACAATTGAACACAACAAAAAGCTTTTTCCCATCCGTCATAATTAAAAATAAATATATTATTAAAGTTAATGAAAATGAGTCAGGAAGAAATTTGTACTCCGTCAGAAATACGAGAAGTTCCAGAAAATAATCTAGAAAAACCTTTAAAAAGAATATGCAAAACTTTGAGTTATGGTGCGAGCAGAACAAAGTTCAAAATATTAAACAAAATAATAAATAATATTATTGAACAAAATATTGTGTCGACACAGAATCTGACAGGAATAACAATTAATGCCCAGGAAATGGCTACAGTAACTATAACTATGTATATAAAGTAATATGTATAATACTATATCGAATTAAAAACAAAAATAGTACTTTATTGAATAAAACTTTAGAAATAGAGCATAAACTGGAAGATATATTATTTTTAGGTTATGCTTTTTTATAGTTGTGACTAGAAATTAGTTGACGGACACCGTCAGCATGTTATATATATCCACGTATAGGTATTAAAAAAAATATAAAAATATTTAGTAAAAATGATCTATTTACAAGGTTATAAAGGTTAGTATTTTAAAGTATTCTATAAAAAATTTCCTCGAATCCATAATGCCTAGAAAACTAATTTCAACGAAATCGAAGTAAGCCCAAAATTCGAACCCTACTTGCTGTCAACATAAAAAAAATATTTCAGTTTCATAAAGTGGCAAGTTATTCAATTTTTTTGCATTTCATAATGTAGCCATTATGAAACGTAATTTCTAAAAAAGTGTAGTTGATTTCTAATAAATTTAGTAAAATCATGTAAAATATATTGTAAATTTTACGACGAATGCACATAAGTGAAAATAATTTGTTTATAACGACTTGTACTTTCAGTATAATTTATTGTAAAAATACCCAAGTTTAAATAAAATGTTATAAAAATGCCTTTTAACAAGAATGAAGAGCTTAAATCATATGTCACGGATCTAACAGAACTCGCTCTTCGTTAGTACGTTAGGAGAACAAGTGGGAACAACAAGAGGAAGCGTTTCATCGATCATTGCATATCAAGCGACGTTTGGGCACGGTTATTAATTGGATGGGTGACCGCTTGGGAATATCGAGTGTCGCGAAATCTTTACAAAAATATTTTAATTAATTTTACAAAAAATTTTACTAAATTTTACAAAAGATTAAGTAAATTTCACAATTTTTTTTAGAAAATTTACAAAAGATTTTTTTTTTTATGATCAAACACAAGCACTATAGGAAAAATCCTTTAGGGCACTCTGGGAGTGGTGCGTGTGCGCAAAAAGCGATTCACGTTGGTTTTGTTATCGTTGGAGGCTATATTCGTTGGGAAAAACGACCTCGGGAAGGTCGTTCCACATGAAAGAATTCTTAAATAATGAAGTTCGAGGAGTACTAAGCTTAACCACATATGGATGGGCGGCAGTGGTTCGTCGTGTATTTCTGCTATTCGTCGCTCTGGGCGGAATTAAGAGGGCAGGGTCAGCCGAGCACGTTCCATGAAAATATCTGTAAAAGAGAGTCAAATCCCCAACCTGTCTTCGATGTTCCAGGCTGTCGAGGTTCTTCGTCAGCTCATGGTCTCCGATCAGACGAATAGCCCTCCTTTCGATGGAATCCAGCAGCCGAAGAGTATGTTTGGGTGCAGAGCTCCAGACATGAGAGCAGTATTCTAGTGATGGTCGAATCTGGGCTTTGTATAGTGTCAAAAGTTGTTGAGGTGTGTACAACTTTCTGGTTCGGAAGAGTACCCCAAGCTTCTGAGAAGCTATCTTGGCGATTGCCACAACGTGGTTATGCCAAGACATATTTCCTCCCAGATTGACGCCCAGCAAATTAATAGATGAAGCCAGAGGGATTGTGTGTCCGGCCATGACTATTTCCGGTTCTGTAATGTTAACCTTTTTAGAGAAAACTGCTGCCTGAGTTTTTTTAGCGTTAAATTCGACTTGGTTACTGTCACCCCAAGCCAAAATTTCTTCCAGGTCTTTGTTGAGGCGCGATACTTCATGCTGTCTGCGAAGATGTGCGTCGGCAGCCGATGTTTGCGCATTCAAAGAGAAAGATGAGATAAGTGTGCTATCGTCAGTACTAAATCGTCAGTAGTAAATTTTACAAAATATAAATGGTTTTATTAAATATTTTTGTAATTTTTACTAGAAACTTTGCTATAATTCTATGCCAGTTCTTAATAAAAGTTGTTCCAGTCCCATATAGAGCCATAAATGACGGTTAGTTCTAATATTTTTTATAGTAAAGTTAAATAAGTTTTTCGGTCCGTGTAGGTGAACCCCTTCGAATCAAATTCCTGGGTACGCCACTGACTGTAACCTACTAAAGCAAAAATACTTAATCCTTCAAGATGTGCATCCATCAAGACTGCAATAGAAAGTTCTGCCCGTACTCTCAGATTACGCACCAATTACCCAATAGTTCTTACAAATAATTAACTCTAATCTGATTAATGAATAATTAAATTATGGAATATAGAGGATGGGATTTGGATGGTATAAGGTAAATTGTCCAAAACGGCCTGTCATGAGATCCCATCAAGAAGCACTAAATGGATTTAGTTCGTGAAATCTTATCTTGGTTTATTGTGTTTGAAATAAAGGTCATAACTTAATTGATTTTTTTAATATTGACTTTTACAATTATTTTAAGAATGATTTAATTTATCGGCTGGTTTTAATTACATTTAACTTTACAACCACTTTATAAAGCCACTCGTTTTATTTGACCGCAGGCGAAAACTGTAGTTAAGATGTTTTTTTTTTTAAATGTTTGTTAGTCCATATTCATCATTGACTTGAAACAAACCTGGACCTGGTAACAAATTCTATCTGTAGAATCCCCGTCTCTTTTTATCTTCTGTCTGTTTCTGTCTTCATTCTAACCTTTACTGTTTAATATGTTTTGGTTAGGAATTACAAACAATCGACGGACAAGTAAAACGACAGGCAAATCCTCATGTGTGGAGACCACATATAAACAGTATATTGCCAATACGAACGTTCCAAATTATAAAAAGTATCCCCCGCTATGGGAGATGGCGCGGGCCTATTGAGTTTGCGCACTAGGGTGTCAATTTTATCGATCGCGTCAGAGCCGGCACGACTTTATTTGTTTGTTGTTATTCGTCGCCATCTTTGGTTCTGGATGCTTTTTCAAATTACAGAACAAAAAGTGATTCATCCACATTGTTGTCGGTATATTAGTGCTTCATTACCTAACAACAATTTTTGTAAAGGAGTTTTTAATTTGTGGTGATTCGATTCGCTGTTTGGTAGGTTGTTTTGTTTAAGATGAAAGGACACAAGTGCATTGTGCTTTTTTGCAAAAGTCGTGGATCAATACCAGGTATAAAGTATTTCAGGTATGTACATATATACGAAAATATTTTGTTTATCACATTATCCGATCTTCGGAACCGAATTTCACTAAAAAGCTTGTAAAATAAGAAGAGAGTGTCACTCGTATACAATATAATATACTGGGTGGCCAGTATACGGAATAAAATTAATATAGCCTTAACCTGTAACTTTTGGGGAAAACGCTCGGACACGTCAATTTAGTTTTATATATGCTCAAATTTTGATGTTATTCGTTTGTTTTTTTATAGACATTTGTCAAAGATATGACGACATCGATTTTTTTTAAATAGAAACATACAGCTTGTGATACATCATTTGAAAGCTAATATCTCGTGCAGTATGCACATAAATTCTAGCGTGATTCTGTCAAGCTATTTCAAAATGGCGACTGTTAAAAGTTTTTAAAAAATCTCTATTTAAATAAGCGGAAATTATAAATCATTGATGGTTTTTTACCTTTCAAGGTAAGAAATCTTCATTGTGTCGCCTTACCTTGAAAGGTAAAAAAACATCAATGATTTATAATTTCCGCTTATTTAAATAGAGATTTTATAAAAACTTTTAACATTTTAAAATAGCTTGACAGAATGGCGCTAAAATTTATGAGCATACTGTACGAGATATTAGCTTTCAAATGATGTATCACAAGCTGTATGTTTCTATTTAAAAAAAAAGGTCGATGTCGTCATATCTTTGACAAATGTCTATAAAAAAAACAAACGAATAACGTCAAAATGTGAGCATATATAAAACTAAATTGACGTGTCCGAGCGTTTTCCCCAAAAGTTACAGGTTAAGGCTATATCAATTTTATTCCGGACTTCTCGGCAACCCTGTATATGTGGTCACTACCTAACCTTAAAATTAATGTATTTTTAATTTGGTGCATTAGTAGCTGATAATAATTCCCAAAATAATCAATATAGTCATTCATTCTTAATTTTTGGTTTAGAAAAAAGTGAAGTTAAGAAACATACGACGTCGGATGAAAGTTAAAATAAAGCTCATCGTGTCGAAACACCGCGGTAACAGCTTAGCAGGTTAAGTTGTTGGCATTCGGCTGCGGAGGTCTCAAGTTCGATTCTCGAGACGGGGCATATTTTTCAGTGAAAAATATGAACAAACATTTAGAAGGAATAAGAATGCACAGTAAAAACAATATATATTTACTTTGTGACTGGCTGCATGACTAATTCGTCAAATGCCATTTAAAAAAATAAAAAAAAAAAAAAAAAATCATCGTGTCGATTGTTTCAAATATTCGGACGGATCATCATATCGTCAGAAATCGTATGCATGGAACGCCGTCTTAACTCGAACTAATCGAAATTTTGTTTGCAATATTTATCCAAACTAACCAGTGAAATTTACATTAAAAAAGTTGAAATCCGGTCCTGTCGAATGTTTACTTTCACAAGGAAATTTCCGAACTGCGCAAACTCACAACGCCCCCTTCGATGCCCATAGCGGGGACATAATTGCAGATGGTAATAGCAATATACTGTTTATATATACAGTGATGGGCTAAAATATGGAACAAATTCATTTAAAAATCAGGTTTTATTCTTTTGTAAAAACGCTCGGAAACGTCGATTATAATTTTTTCTTCCGGATTTTTTGCCTCAAAAAGAAATTATACTGGGTGTGTCAAAAAGTAGATATTGTAAAATTTTTTTGTATTTTAAATAGAACCACCCTATTTTTACTTATCACATAAATTCTACGTCAAATTCTGAGCATAATTCATGTAGCATACTCTATCCTTATCTCTAACGGTTTTAGAGAAAAATTACATCTTAAAAAAGAAATTTCTTTAAAAAAAGGTACATGTACCTACTTAAAGGTAAACAGGTAAATTTAAATTAATTGTTACTACGATAGCAAGTCATGTGTCAATCAAAAAGAATTTTAAGTATAATTTTGAAAAAACGGTGATCATGGTGCATTTAAATGAAACTCAAAGAATCGAAATTTTAATTTTAATTGGATGTGGAGACAAAACAAGAAGTCAAGAAGAAGTTTGTAACTTGTTTAGCGCTAAGTATATCCAGAACGACGGATTGCAAGATCTACAGTGAGTAAAATTGAGAAAAAATTCAGGGAAACAGGGAATGTAAAGGATCGTCTACGGCCAGGTCGTCCAAAAATTAGTGAAAACACAAAACGTTTTGTTAGAAGTTGAAGATAATCCCCATAGTGCATCCACTGAAGTAGCCCTTAATAATGATGTTAGCCGACGATCTGTTTTGCGGGTATTGAAACAAGAAAAGTTTCAGCAGGATGGTGCTCCGCCTCATTTTGCTCGACAAGTACGAGTATTTGAATACTATTTTTCCCGAACGATGGATAGGTAGAAGAGGACCCATAGAATGGCCTGCAAGATCTCCCGATCTTACACCAATGGATTTCTTTCTTTGGGGTTATTTGAAATCAAAAGTGTATAAGGATAAAACACAAAATTTGGAAGACTTAAAATTTAAAATTAGATATGAAATTAGACAAATTAATGAAAATACTGTAAATAATGTTTTAGAAGGGTTTTTAAGTAGATTGGCATATTGTCAAGAAGTTAATGGTTTGCTTTTTCAACACTTAATAAAATAATTTTTCAAAATTATACCTACATCTACTTTTTGACACACCCAGTATAATTTCTTTTTGAGGCAAAAAATCCGGAAGAAAAAATTATAATCGACGTGTCCGAGCGTTTTTACAAAAAAATAAAACCTGATTTTTAAATGAATTTGTTCCATATTTTAGCCCATCACTGTATATGTGGTGGAGACAGCTTAAAGTGTTTCAAATTCTTATGAGCAAATCAAAACATTTAACACATCAAAAAAATGAACGTCCTTAACGGCATAATCTATTAAATAAAAATACCTTCCGCCTTGTACGTCTCATAGTCATCAGTGTTAATAACTTATTTTTATTAAATCTTCCCAAGCCTCCTTTTAATATTAATAAATTATATTAAAAAGTGTGGGCTTGTCATTTTTCTCACGTTACTTGCCAGTTTTAAGTAGGACGCATGGGAGTACTTAATTATCTTAAGAAATTAAAAAAAAAGAAACTTGCCGTTAAAATTAACAAATTTCGAGTGGGTGTGCAATAAGTTAACAAAACTAGCAAACACCGAAATCGCCATAAAAAATGGATTCAGGCAATTTCTTAGGTTCGTTCCAACCACCCTAAAAATCGTACAATGTACGGTCACGCACATGCGTAGTAGTCGAAAGCCGTTCCAACCGACACAAAACGGTATATCTGGCGATCCCGTTGCTCCTCTTTACCACTAGATCCTATTTAATCTTTTTTATACGAAAACTGTTACGTCAAACGACAACAAATCAAGAGACGTCATTTGCTCAGCAATGAATGAGAATTTGAAAAATAATTTTTATTGCGCTAAAGAAACAGTACATTCGTTGAGGACGGGTTAGGGTATAGCCGTATGATTGAAAGTAATACTGTATCATATACTGTCATTTAAGGCCGTGGGCTTCATTTATGCTTAGATAATGGCGCTTTTCACCTGACCACGTTACCGACACTTATAGTACGGCAGCCCGTTACCAGGATTTCAGACTGATCACGACCTAAAGTTTTTTGAGTTTTTTGGTGATTTAATAAGGACTTGAGAAGGAAATTAACAAGAACGGACATTGGCAACGTTGCGAAATCATTGAGAATCATCTTTACATATGTAAAAAAAGTGGTCGTAATAGTTATCGCGCCTCGTCCGTTCTTTTATTTTTTGAGTGATGATTTTGAGGAGATGAAAATAGTAACTGACATTTTCACAGACCCGCAACCGCAGTGTTGGATCTTAGGTATGTCATTTTTTTAACGCTGTTCGAGTTATCGCGCCTCGTCCGTTTTCAAGCAGAAATCGTGTATTGTGGCTCGGAAAATGGGGGGAAAAATATGAACTGACATTTTTACACACGCATTTTTTAGCAAAACCGCATTCAGTCAACACAGCACGTGTATCAATAATAATGCAATATGGGGACATAGCTGATGCTGAGTTGTTATAGACAACCAAGCCACACAGCAAGCAGTCCCATGCATGCGCCGTGTACCGCGATCATGAATTATACAGATACGAGATCCGACTCCGCTGCCCTGCCTGCAGCTGCGCAACACGGAGAATGTCCGTTCGACTCGATTTACTATTTTTTAGAGAGTTATCAACAATTTTAAAAAAATTGACCCGGGCGCTGTAACTTTTTGATACCCCTTTTCTTTACATCTTTTATTTAACTATGGAATTTTTGCAACACTCCGTCCGTTGTCGATGAATTCACGTTTTTTTTTTATATTTTTAATATGATTTCATCAAGAACGGACAAGGTGTAGTAACAAAAAGACGGTCTGCTTTCTTATGGACTGAAATCACTCTGACGGATAAGCGCAGCCGTTGCCGAACTTTTTCACTCGAGTAAAACTTTTTTATTAATCTAGCGATTAGTCATCGACTAGATGAAGGCGTGATAACAGGACATTTTGGTAATGGGCTACCGTACTATTAGAACTTCTTCTGGCTCATATAATGTATAACACGGGCTGTAAAATAATTCCGGAGCATTCTGGAGGTCTATTCTCCTTAAACAACCTTTGACGGCGTAAAGATAGCCCATTTACGGCCAATTTTATAAAGTGATCTTAAGTCTTGGATTTAAATTAATACTTAAACGGAAGAATAATCAGGGGATTAACTTACAGGTAAATTATGACAATTTTATAATAGAGGCTTATATTTTTCACAGAGTAAGAGTAGGCTGCTAGGTTCGGCGAGATTGTATTCCGCTTCTTTTTAAATAAAAAGCTCTTTTCGCTGATACTATGGTCATAAAATAATAAAACTAAGTAAGAATACAAAATTTGAAAATTATATGCCCACTTTGATATTTTGGATTATTTTCAATTTCTTCACTAGGGAGGGTGGAATGAAAATAATGCAAATTATCAAAGTAGGCACTTTCAAATTTTGTATTCTTACTCAGTTTTTCTTTCTGAACAACTTTTCTTAATAACATTTTGTTGTATCTCCTAGAAAATAATAAGCAATAGCAAAAAAATAAGTTTTTGTAAATTTCCAATGCATACTTACTTGATTGTTCGAAACTAAAATTATGACTCAAATTAGTTTCAATTCAAGCAGGGCTGAACCCCAGAAGATGAATTTTGAACTAAGAAATTTTCAGTCTCATCTCGCACCTATTGATGCCTCGATCTGGGGACACACTGTATACTAATGTGCCGGTTTCTTCATCCTCGGAGCTCGGTTATTTTTATTGCTTGGTTAAATTTGATTTGTTACACATAAAGCATGTTATAAATGTTAAATTTAACCGAGGATGAAGAAACTGGTACTTATAACTAAATGTATTATAATATATTGTATAATATACTCACCGGTTTGTCGGACGCTCTAAAACATGATTTAGGAGGCCTAACAATTGTTCCACAGAATTTTTTGAAATCCTAAACCTTTGTAAAAACTGAAAATCGGTTAAGGTATTTATGTAATTGGGGCGTATCCGAAATATTTTGTCCCGCCTAGGCTGCTCAATAATATTTACAAAATCATCTTCATCGTTCGTTAATAAATCATTAAAAATTTGAAAAATATCCATTTGGTGCAGCCAGAAACAATAAAAATCAGACTCAAATATTAGGGTTATAATACTTGTCTTAAATCGTATTGTCGAGTTTAAGCGGTACGCTTTCTACCGATTAACTTATTACCAGGATGGTTGCTCTTAAGTCGAGCCTCACTGTCAATCCTAGTTTATAAAATCACCGTTTTCAATAATCCGAGATTTAAACCGTACAGTGCGATTTAAACCCACTTTATAAAATTGGCCCTTATTGGCTTGGTGGTCATTCTAGGTTTACTTATTTCTATGACTGTATGTAACTGTGATTGTCGTTACGTTTGGCATATTTATGACAATAATAACTCCTGCTTAGATCCAAAATACGTGAGCTTTTCAACTGACGATAACCAATAAGGAAATTAATGCCTCTTTCTTGTTACAACAACCAAAGAGAATCAGGGTAGAAAAGGTTAAAATGGAATGTTAATAGAAAACAAAACCGTAGGTTATTCTTCTAATCAGCATCGACTGTCTTATAATTAAGATCGATAAATTACGATCGCTTTTAAGTCAAATCGGTTGAAATCTTATTAAAATGTAATTTAGGAACATTTCTAATATTAGCACAATTTAGGTTTCATCTGGTAATACTAAATACACGGCGTGTGGCAACCGGAAATAATTTTCTAAGCGGTAAATTAAAGTTACTTAATTCATATTCAGTAATTAAATGATTTTACTAATAATAATTCTATCTACTAATTGAATATACATTTTTCCGTCTATTGAGTAAAAATGTACATAGTTTATTTTATTTTTTTAATTTGATGAGGAAAGTGCAAAACCTTCTAACCTTTAAAATGTATAATTGATGTAATTTTTTCAGCGTCTAATCGATTTAAAGGCGATCGAAAAATCTATATTATACGCCAGGGTGGTTTTGGGGCAAGAGCGGGGTGGGGGTGGGTACAGCCGGACCCCAAAAGTCGATATAAAAAACTTCTTAGTTGCACTAAAATCAAAAATTAAATTTAAAAAATGGTAGTTGATGCGTTATACGTATTTTAATTTTTTTTTTATGATCAAACACAAGCACTATAGGAAAAATCCTTTAGGGCACTCTGGGAGTGGTGCATGTGCGCAAAAAGCGATTCACGTTGGTTTTGAATCGTTGGAGGTTATAATCGTTGGGAAAAACGACCTCGGGAAGGTCGTTCCACAAGGATGTAGTCCTCCAGATGAAACAATTCTTAAATAATAAAGTTCGAGGAGTACTAAGCTTAACCACATATAGATGGGCGGTAGTGGTTCGTCGTGTATTTCTGCTATTCGTCGCTCTGGGCGGAATTAAGAGGGCAAGGTCAGTCGAGCACCTTCCATGAAAATATCTGTAAAATAGAGCCAAATCCCCAACCTGTCTTCGATGTTCTAGGCTGTCGAGGTTCTTCGTCAGCTCGTGGTCTCCGATCAGACGAATAGCCCTCCTTTCGATGGAATCCAGTAGCCGAAGAGTATGTTTGGGTGCAGAGCTCCAGACATGAGAGCAGTATTCTAGTGATGGTCGAATCTGGGCTTTGTATAGTGTCAAAAGTTGTTGAGGTGTGTACAACTTTCTGGTTCGGAAGAGTACCCCAAGCTTCTGAGAAGCTATCTTAGCGATTGCCGCAACGCGGTTATACCAAGATATATTTCCTCAGAGATTGACGCCCAGCAAATTAATAGATGAGGCCAGTGGGATTGCGTGCCCGTTCATGACTATATTCGGTTTTGTAATGTTAACCTTTTTAGAGAAAACTGCTGACTGGGATTTTTAGCGTTAAATTCGACTTGGTTACTGTTACCCCAAGCCAAAATTTCTTCCTGGTCTTTGTTGAGGCGTGATACTTCATGCTGTCTGCGAAGATGTGCGTCGGCAGCCGATGTTTGCGCATTCAAAGAGATGATTATTGTATGTGTCCTTAGCGCTAGATCATTAGAAACTCCCAGCTCGCAGTTTGGATTGTTATAGGCTATTCAAACAAAATACAATTTCTTATTACCAAATTCGTATACAATATTTTAGTTTTACCATTTCCATCTAATACACTGGAATCGAATTTTTTGATAAAACAAGGCCCAACTGTATTTCAGGATGTGATGTTGTCATTGTAAAAACTAAAGCTACTTTGGCAACAACGCAATCAGATTTAAATATTTACTGAATAAAGGGATTCTGGAGACGGAATTTTCTCCGAAGGTAAAACAACATAAGCTGAAAGTTAAAATAATAAACTAAATATAAAACTTCATATTTAAAACAATAACTTTAAGCAACATACATAATGCATAAGTTAGAAAGGATAAATGTATAAAGATCGGAAAAAAGTTTTTCACTTTCCATTTATAACCAGGTTTTATTATCTTTGTAAAAGGTTATGTAAATTTAAAGAGATTATACAGTAATATTATCGGTCAGATTATGCACTGAATATCAGACAGCTATGAAACTATTTTCATTGCTTTACATCAAGTTATTTCCTCTCACGGCTCTTTCAGTTTCGACGTTCTCTTCTGGAAAATCAATTGTGATGACGTTTAATCGAAAAATATTTTAGGTTTTGTTCAACATTCTTCAAAAAGGAGTATGTTCGCAAAAAGCAAACCCGAACTCAGGTTGAGATTCATTGTATACTATTGTATAGTCAGCTTTTAAACAGTATATATTGCTAATACCATCTGCAATTATGTCCCCGCTATGGGCGTCGAAGGGGGCGTTGTGAGTTTGCGCAGTTCGGAAATTTCCTTGTGAAAGTAAATATTCGACAGGACCGGATTTCAACTTTTTTAATGTAAATTTCACTGGTTAGTTAGGAAAAATATTGCAATCAAAATTTCGATTAGTTCGATTAAAGACAGTGTTCCCTGCATACGATTTCTGAGGATATGATGATCCGACGGTGTCCTGATTGGTGTAAACTGTTGGTGCCAAATTCCGTCCGAATATTTGTAACAATCGACACGATGAGCTTTATTTTAACTTTCATCCGACGTCGTATGTTTCTTAAGCTCACTTTTGTCTAAACCAAAATGAATTAATTAATGAATGACTATATTGACTATTTTGGAAATTATATCAGCTACTAATGCACCAAATTAAAAATACATTAATTTTAAGGTTAGGTAGTGACCACACATATATTGTATACGAGTGACACTCTCTTCTTTTTTTAGAAGGTTTTTAGTGAAATTCGGTTCCGAAGATCGGATAATGTGATAAGCAAAATATTTTCGTATATATGTACATACCTGAAATTGATCCACGACTTTTGCAAAAAAGCACCATGAACTTGTGTCCTTTCATCTTAAACAAAACAAGCCACTAACCTGCCAAACAGCGAATCAAATCACCACAATTTAAAAACTCCTTTACAAAAGTTGTTAGGTAATGAAAGTTTATAAGCACTAATATACCGACAACAATGTGGATGAACCACTTTTTATTCAGTAATTTGAAAAAGCATCCAGAACCAAAGATGGGGATGAACAACAACAAACAAATAATGCCGGGCCGGCTCTGACGCGATCGATAAAATTTCCACCTTACTGCGCAAACACAATAGGCCCGCGCCATCTCCCATAGCGGGAACATTGTTTGTATTTTGGAACGTTCGTATTAGCAATATACTGTTTATATACACGGTGTTGAAAAAAGGACTGTATCCCGGAATAACTCCGGTGCATCGCATTGCAGCGGAAAATGTCTGGGGAAAAAGTTGTTTGGTTTTGAAGGAGGAATAGTTGCAATTTAAACCACCCCCCCCACTCCCTCAACCACCGGGCGCGGGTGGGGGTAAGTTAAGATTTGAATCACCACAAATTAAAAACTCCTTTAAAATTTCAAATACGATTGAAGTAGCCGTTAACTTGATGAAGGTAAATTTGCATCGTAACGTTGTCTGCCGAAACATATGGAGAAACAAGTTTTCTGAAGATAAACACTATCAGATTAAAAGATGTAGTCCATTTCTCGACGAGACCTAACCAAAAATTAATGTGCAATTTGATTTTTTGTCAGACTAAACAAAACAGTGCATAATTACTGTATAGATTTCCTTCATTTATTTTAAATTAATAGTCATAGAATCCTATTTATCTTTTATATTTTTAATCCGACTTGCAAATTGGCAGACAAAATTCCTCGAAATAGAACTGTTTGGAGTTGCCTTTGAGATATGCGGTAGCTTAGTTCCTTTTGACTTGAGTTTTGTTGTTGACCAGTGAGTCCTGTCTTGCAATTAAGGGTGTACCTACGAAGGGCTCTAGTACTCTGCGACAAAATCGTGATTTCGGATATGCAAATATAAAAGGTTTATTTTTGAATCGATTTTATTTTTAATTCGTCTACTACGACATTTGTTCGGGTTCGGGTTCCGGACAAGCAAAACATTCCCGCTTGTCTCCATATGTGGATCAATACATATTTTTTGCTCTGATTTTTACGGATTAAATGCCTTGTATGTAATTCCCAGCCTCCATTTTAGTACGATACAATCAAAACATAATATAGTATAGTTATATTTAATAAAGCTAAAATGTGTTTATTTAATCATTGTTATCTTAATCGAGTGAAAATTGTTAATTCGTGCTGTAAAGACGACTAGGCGCAGTGACGCACGTCTAGTTTTTTTGTTTTAAAGTAGAAAGTTTATTATACACGCACTAGTTACCAAATTATCTACTACATGACTAATTAGAAAATAATAGCTTAATACATGGAGATAATTTAAGTATAGCAAATGTGTAATGGTCACAGTTGTTAGTGGTGTAAAAACGATGTAACACTTCATTACATCTAATGGATAATCGCTAAATCTACTTAACATTCTACAATATCCTTAATAACGCGAAAATATTTCTCAAAAACATATTTTTATTCTGAAAAATAAATTTATAAAAGTTATTTCAATTTATATTGGCAATAACGTTATTGTTATATAGGGTGGGCCGTGCTGATAATTCAGGGTGTGTTTCTTTAGGTCATTTTATGAAGAAAGTTCATAAAATGAACATAAAAGCGCCAGCAATGGCAATTATAATTGCAAGGATTCATGCGCAGTACACCGTCCGCAATCAGCTGGCTCAATAGTGCTCGCTCGTATTGCGGGCACAATGCGAGAATGGAATCTGTATTACAGTCGGCAATTCTACTCTTCTGGCAATTAAAATTGTACAGATTCATGCGCAGTACACCATTCCCGATCAGCTGTCTCTCATTGCCAGAAATGGGGCACGCGCCATTTTAATTGCCATTGCCGGTGCAATTGGGATGAGATGGATTATTCTGTTATTTTTAACTGTTTATTATTTGGTCGAAGCAGATATTAACAGCTAATGGCTATTTAAACTCACTGATACTTAATTAGCAGTTCACATTCTTAATTGTACTGCTAATTCGTCGCAACTTTTTTGACCTCCTATTTGTAACTGGTAATCAAAACGAACAGGTTTACCCATCTCTAATTCTGGGGATATTTTAGGGATTTCGACGGTACCAACTGCTGTTCTGACTGTTAGCAATGCTCCAGCTGATCGAGAACGGTTTATTGCGCATGAATACGTGCAATTATAATTGCCAATACAGCCGCAAGCGAAAAAATTGCCGACTCTAATACGGCTTTAATAATATGTCTGCAAAGGACTGTTGAAATTTCTTTTTTTAAATAGTTATTTTTTAATACACCCTAGTACTGTAGATATTATTCTGGTATGTGTTATATGATAAAAGACCACATCTACATGTTCTCCGATATTGTTCTATCTGGCATTCTTTTTTAATATCCGGTTTGGCCGGATCCGGCCGAAACGGAATTTTAAAAAATGCGTTGCAGAAATTATGAACAGAACCGTAGCGACACGGCAGAGCTGTTTTATTTATCGAAGCTAAGATAAAATCAAAACCCAAACTCTGGAACAAATTACATAATCAATGAATAATATGTAACAAATTAATATTTGTAATTAATAATGGGAAAATTATATACAGTGTCACGATTAAAGTTGGAACCATATGGGGAAAAAAATTATTGTTCGATTTAGGCAAACTTTGACTACACCATTTAAGTTTGTGCTTCACTAAATACCAAAAAATTTAATGGGATCATGCGGCTTTTGTCAATTGTCAAATTTGACATTTCCTCCTCAAAATATCGAATAATGGCATTTGTGGATCGAATTTAAAAGAAAATTATTTGGATATTGGATTATGATAACACAGCTAGATGGAGTCGATCCGGTTTACGAAAATCTCTGGACGAAATCGAGTCGATTTTTTTCCCCAATCGATACAGTAGGATCCCCTCGACATTCTGACATGATTTGTAGAGGGGCGCCTCATGCGGGGGGAGGGGGACTCGCCTCGTACATCTAACCGACAACGGATTATCCTAAATAACCCAGTCGGTTTTGATGCTACAAAAAAAATGTGAAGGGCAAAATTGAAGAGCTTGACAGAGCGCGTAAGCTCGAACAAACCTGATCCCGAGATTTTCAACTCCAAAAAACAATAAAAGTTAATTAATTATATCTCGAGAAGGGGCGGAGTTGGGGCATCAATTTTTCGCGAATCAACGGGTGACACCGAGTACTTTGATAGGCCGGAGGCTGGGGCAATTAGGAGAGGAGTTATGGGGGGGGGATATTACATAAATGATAATAAGTCGTTTATTAATCGAGCTACGGGGATCAGGCTGGATTCAATTTGTTGTTGTGAGATTTAAGAAGCTAAGTGACCTTGTCAGAGATTTAAACCACCTCCCAAAATAGGCTACCGAGTTACTTGCCTCCCGACTAAATGAAAAAATCTTCTTTATCCAGGCACCAAAATTATTTATTATTTTAGGTTAATTTAAATTCGTAACATTCCTGAGTTGTTTTTTTGGTGGTAGCAGTAATACATATATTGGCCCAGAAGTCCGGAATAAAATTAATATAGCCTGAACCTGTAACTTTTGGGGAAAACGCTCGGACACGTCAATTTAGTTTTATATATGCTCACATTTTGACGTTATTCGTTTTTTGTTTTTTTTTATAGACATTTGTCAAAGATATGACGGCATCGATCTTTTTTTTTAAACAGAAACATACAGCTTGTGATACATCATTTGAAAGCTAATATCTCGTACAGTATGCTCATAAATTTTAGCGCGATTCTGTCAAGCTATTTCAAAATGGCGACTGTTAAGAGTTTTTAAAAAATCTCTATTTAAATAAGCGGAAATTATAAATCATTGATGTTTTTTTTACCTTTCAAGGTAAGAAATCTTCTGAACGCGACACAATGAATATTAATTTTATTCCGGACTTCTTAAAATACCCTCAATCTCGAACCTAAAGCTTAAGTATAGCCCTAGTTTATGAAAACGATCTGATGGAGCAAATCTGTCATCAAATTACCGAGAAACAGTAACAAAATTGCCGCCACCAAATTATGTGTTGACCAGTGTAATTAATTTTTGTTTTCTGTAATTTAAACAATAAAAACTTATAGGGGCGAGCGTTCGTCCTGAAACACCCGGTACACTTTTTAATAGAGAGAGAACTATAGAGAGACAGGCAACCGTTTCAAATAAGAATTTTCTTGGTAAGAAAAGAAAAATTCGTGAATATTCCGGAAAATGAGCAGTATTTTTAACTTCTCGGGATTATTACGTCACTATCTGCATCAGTCATGATTTAAATATTATCATAATTTATCTTCGCTTTTTACTAATCCCGCTTTTTCATAAATTCAATATCCGCCTTAATAATAAGTTGTCATGCACTTTGCACAACAACCAATAAATAATGATAGCAAACGAAGATAACATATTGACATAATATGTACATGTACATTTATTTTTCATACGCCGTTATGCTTACCTATTTGATGATTATTAACAATTATCGCTAACAATTACATACTTTGTACACTACCGGCACAATACGGTATTTGGAAAACTGCTTCGGAAGTGAACCAATGTCTATAAAATGTGCAGCTAATTAGTCGCTGTTCCTCGATTTCTTCCACGCAAACATTGTTTGTCGGTTTGAAAAAAAAACTATTATTCGTAATAATTGCGCTACGCTTATTATAACGTAATACTTAATAACTATTTATGATTCTGCCGTTTGTTGCAAAACAGACACGTCATCGTTGTAAAGCGTGGTTGGTATAAATAGCAATTGTTCTTGTGCGACTTCGTTTGGCCACGAGTCAAAAATAGCAAGAAGATGTGGATCTTCCATCGAAATATATAATCTTTGCAGCGAACCCTCAAGCTTTTTCGACAGTTGACATCAGCAATATGTCATCGATCAGCTGTTTGGGGACTTAATCAAATACCCCAGTTTTACACGAACCGCATTCAGCGTGTTGTGTTTTTATATTTTTTCAGTTTGAGTGGTGCTAATACGTTTTAAAAATGTATTTCCATCGTTTTAGTATAGTTTATTTTGTTTTGAAAACTTTGATTAACTACATATTGAGTTGTTTTGTGTATATGGTAAACCACAGTAAGTACTAATCACGTAACGAAAAATTTATAGGTTAACATTTTATTTATCTGTTTTTAGGCGAAAAAATAATTATGGAGGATAATTATTGTCTACCTTCTACCTCAGCTGATGCCACCGTTAGATAAACTAAGGTGAATTTTAATATTAATAAAACAAATTCTAGATGTTTTATTTCTTTCCGAGAGATTTATTTCAGTTAAATATCAGGTAATACTTTTGTGTGGCGACTTGAATGTCGTCAGTTTGGTTAGCTGGGAAAGTAGGAAATATCTGCATCATATTTTTAATAGTTTTGGTAAGAATTCAAGTGTAATTATTGATCATGTACTTAGTGCGTAATAATATGTTTATCTAAGTTCACTATTTTTAGAATTTTGCAAATACTAAATATATTGTTTATTAAAGTGGATGTTGAAATGCTAATGCTAATATGATTTTGTATAATAAGGTATATTAAGATATCGATGTATAATAGTTACTGATGCTCATTTTAATTTGATAGCAACATAAGTTCCTGTTGTTTTCTTAGCAGGTTCATCTACAGAGATAGGATTGCATGGTGCCATCTACTTTTCTTAAATGTTTACTTTTACTTTTCCCGAAATCCCAATGGGGAAGGCCGAGATACCCATTTTATTAGTTTTTTGCATATATGACTTACGTAACCTACGTATTTGCAGTATACGTAGCCTACTACGTATACAGAAGAAGGGTGCATATAGAATTTGATTGTTATGATACTATACACTTATAAGTTACTATTGAACAGTAAAGCTAAAACAGAGGTAACAAGAGTAAAGCTTTAAGCAAACCGTCTTTTAATACAATAACCTTTCCTTAGAAAAGGTTCATAGCTATTTTCAGAAATGTTTTTTTGTGCATCCGGTACAAAAACATGGAAATTTTCCAAGTGATTATATAACAGGGAAAATAAATGATCAGGGATGACTTTTTCGAAAAATTAAAGATACAATTTTTTAGAGGTATAGTTAAGTCCATGTGTAGACACACAGTATAAAGTTTACAGTAGGTAAAGATGGACATACATGTAGATACGTACTTCCTATTTTTTTGTGAAGATATTTGAATAAATAAATAACAAAAAAATACAATGTGTTTGTGTGTTTTATTCCCTATAATAAATAATAAAAAATGCATTTAAAAATATAAATAGACTCGTTTCATTTAAAAAAAAACCGTACGTACTATTTTAGTACGGTCCTGGAATTTCATACAAACCTAGGCAAATAAATAACCAGAAATAAGCAGGGAAGTCATTAATGTCACGTGACACTTGACATATCTGGCGAGAGGGTTCGCTGCAACGACTATACAAGGTGATCCTGATGACGTGCTAACTGGTTCGTTCGCAGAGCGAAATTTCTATTGACTTGCAACAAACTGGTCGGTGTAACCTCTCTTATGCGGACATCTACGGGACCGTCTACATGTGTCCGCCTAATAGATGTGTCCGCACATGGGAAATTTGTTATCAGGTATTATGTAAATTCAAAATTATTACTATGTATATATATGTACAAATATACATAACATAACATAACAAAAATACACTAGTTTTAGGTAGGATGTAGTACTAAAGAATCTAATAACGTAGTTTGACGTGTTTACATTTTATACTTGCAATCTAGAAAATGTAATTCCAAGTCTGATAACAATTCCATTGCTATAGAGTCACCTCTATTCTTTGCATACTCTTATAATTCCTTTACCATACCAATGGCTTGTTGATAATTGGTGACATCTGTTTGATTACTGCATTCAACTTCTTCATCAGAGTCGTCAGATAGTGATGTGGTTCCATGACGTGATCCATCACGTTTAATTTAATAGCTTAGGATTGACTCGCCAAAATGTATTCAAACTCAGCACATGGATGTATCAGGTAGGCCTTTCAAGAAGTTATAATGCAATTTTTCTATAAAATGTACAGGGGAGGCAATATTCAGTCCTCCAAAAATTACATGGGATTTTCTATCATCAACTTAACGATGCATCACCCCTATTTATTTTGTTCCGTCTATTACTATATGAATTCGCTTTGGATATTTAAATTTGATATCGTTATGCTATATCCAACATGGCTATGTTTTCTATTTTCTGAAATAATAAAGATTGAGTGTACGAGGGACGAGACGGGGTGGGCTCACTGACCTGTATCTATGGATAATCAAACTCTAAAAGCAAAAGTGGCAAATTTATGGCCTCGCGCATGTAAACAAAGCTGATGTGCACCTAACAGCAAAAATATGTACCTAAAAGGTTTTAGAATAGAATAAAGCCACATAACCGATATAGGTTCGGATGATTTTCGTTCTAATTCTTCATACTTTCGCGTAATATGTAATGGTTTGGCAGGTACATTGTTTATTTGAAGAGTGAAAGGAGTTTTAAAATTGCAATGCAATAGGTTTTATGTATGACCATAACTAGTAAAAGGCCGTTTATGGACAACAATAAATCCGTAATATAAAATCGCTTAATAATCGTGTAAATACAGCACCAAACCAATAACAAGAAAAACTAAAATCCGTATTAGAGTCGGCAACTCTTCTCGCGCGTGAAATGGCAATTATAATCGCACGTATTCATGCGCACTAAACCGTTCTCGATCAGCTGGCGCATTGCCAACAGTCAGAACAACAGTTGGTACTGTCGAAATCCCTAAAATACCCCCAGAACTAGAGATGGACAAATCTGTTCCTTTATTACCAGTTAAAACAGCTACTGCTACTTACAAAAAACTGGTTAAAAGAGTTGCGACGAATTAGCAGGACATATGCTTAATAAAGAATGTGAACAGTTAATTTAAGTACCAGATAGTTTAAATAGCCATTAGTTGTTCATACCTGCTTCGACCAACTAATAAACAGTTAAAAATAACAGAATAATCCATCTCTATCCAGACTTGCATCGGCAATGGCAATTAAAATGGCGCTTGCCCCAATTTTGCCAATGCGAGACAGCTGATCGAGAACGGTGTACTGCGCATGAATACGTGCAATTTTAATTGCCAGAAGACTAGAATTGCCGACTGTAATACGGATTCTATTCTCGCATTGCGCCGGCAATGCGAGCAGTATTGGACCAGCTGATCGAGAAGGGTTTAGTGCGCATGTATATGTGCAATTATATTTGCCAAAAAAAATGCCGACTCTAATACGGCATTTAGAACAACTGTCAGGCATCACTTACTAAGGATGGATCGAGCATATCGATATCTACATTGAGAATCGTCGATATTTCGGCCATAATGAATATGATTACATGGCAATATTTTGGCACATGAAGACCGTCCTTACTGGACAATAAACAAATTTATTCTATTGTATAAAAGAGGGCCTCGTGGCCATCACTGAAATGTTACTTTTCGAATTAATTTTCATATATCCGTTATCGACATATCGATAGATTTTTAATATCGTTACATTCCTACGACTGATTTCAGTCCTGTACGATGGTTTTTGGTTGGCCGGCATGGGTGCAGGCGGAGTTGTCTAAGGAACGGCATATGACAGCGAGAACATTGTGCGCAAGACAACCGACGAGCAACCTTTAAAAATATGACCGAAAAACCGTGCGCATCAACCAACAACTCCTAAAAAATCTGATATGGACAATCTAAAACCAGAAATGCCCGTTATAACGAATTTGAGGGGGTTATTGCAGCCATATTGCTTTAAAGAAGCTCAAATGCAATTATTGCAAAACTTCTTTGATATGCAATAAAGAACTTATTGTTGTAGCTCACTTTAATCTTATAACTAACTTAAGCAGAGGTGCTCTGCAATATCCTAGAGATCATGTAGTTGAAATGGTTATTATTTCATATATTTTATTAAAGACATTACATAACGACCATGAAAATAAATTCTTAAATATTTTCTCCCAGAAGTCATTTCTGACTAAACTCGTATATCAATATAACGTTAAACAAGAATTTTTAATATACTTTGATGAATGCAATACACATTCCGCAAAAACGATCATTCATATTTTACTTAGTAGTGTTGCCAACACTTTGCTCAAAAATTACTGCGGCAAAAAAATAACCAATTAGGTAAAGGTCATAAAAGGAAATTAAATACATATTCAAAATAATTCGACATACTTACCTACTTTTTTAACTTTAAAGCTATATGTACTTAGTAATCCCATGATGAATTTCAATGAATTTTTCTCAAAATTTACTCATAAATCCTTGAGTATCTAAAGGTTTGAATAATTTGCTATCTGAGGATACACACATCCAAGACAAACTTTTTAGGATTTGGTAGTTTAATATTTGTATTATTACATATTTATCGAGATATTTATCCAAAAACAACTACCTACCTACAGTAGCTAAATCATTTTAGACAAAATACTTAGTTATTTTTAAAATAAATATGCCCAGATGCACTAATTTTTTTTCTCGCTTACGTTATTAGCCTTTAACGCATAATTTACTTAAATACAAGTTTAAAAATTTAAATAACGATCGTCTGAAGTGTATATAAGTAATTTTAGAAGTCACGCAAAATATAAATCCCCCACAGAAGGCATACAATATTATATTGCATCATAGGACCACGGATGATGACGTCACAAGACAGCGCTTTGTCCTTGTTTTCTAGGAGTTGTTGGTTGCATCAACCCATTTTTTTACTCGTAAAATTAAACTTTTTACTGTGCATCGCATAAATGTGTGTCTTATTAGTCACATGCGATCAGGAAGTAAAAGTATCCACATTTGGCACTAGATGAAATATACGTTCATGTTCTATCATACATATTGGAACATTGAACTTTGCACTTTCAAAGTTCAATTTAAGATTAATAAAATAATTTTCTTTCCCCATATATTACGAGCACCAGCAGCACTCAACCACGATCTGTCATGCGGACTGGCAGATCTATCAGCATCTTGCTGCGATTAATTACGATGATAAAATCTCAATTAGGTTAGAAAGTGTACGCGCAACTCGCGAGATATTAATATATCCCAAGTTGATTTATCGATTTCGTATCTTTACTTCCTTCTTTTCGTTTTTATTAATTTAATTGCTGCATTGTGTCACCTTAGAAGATGTATTAGGCTTTTATTGTATTCGATTTATTTAGAGGATTAGAGCAGGTTAATTATCAAATGTATCAAAACATTAAAGACCAACTTGCACATATAACCAATCTCGTATTTAAATCAGGTAAAGTACCGTCTCAATTTAAAACCTCACTTGTCACCCCCATTTATAAGCATTTGTAATTATAGACCAATAAGTCGATACATGCATCGAATAACATTGTATAGTATTTGCAGAATTATACCGTTGATCTTTTGACTGCAATAAAACCTCATTATCCCTTCGACCATAAAATAAATAAGGAAATCCCAAATTTTAAAACCTTCTCGAGCAGAGCCGGACCAGGTATACAAATTCAATTTATACCTATGCATGATGCATATATAAATACAAAGTGATTTTTAATAATCTTCCTTTATCTTCGGTAAGAGACATAGTACTTAAACCTGTTAATCCTAGAAAAAATCGGAGTGATTCTGGCAGCATTGACGAAAATGACATGGATTTATTAAGAAGAAAGATTTACCAAATGTATGAGGCACAAACTGTACCCGCTTTGATTTCCCTCAAAGAGCGGCTGATTAAAGACGAAACAAATATCTCTTGTAGCCTTTCAAGCCTTAGGAAAATATTGCGTAAAATGGGTTTTAAATACCGAAGCATTGATAAAAGACAAACATTAATGGAATCTCAACGTTTGCGGGAATGGAGACTTAAATAGTTAACAGCTGTTAAACAATTTAGAGAACAAAATCGTCCAATTATTTACCTTGACGAAACATGGTTCGATACCCATGACACTCCAAGAAAAGGTTGGGATGATTCTTCCAAAAAATGTCAAACCAAGGCACCATAAATAAAAAATAAAAATAAATAAGGAATACGAGTGTGACAAACTTGCAGCAGAAAATGGACATACAGTGTTGCGTCTTCCTCCGTACTATTGTATATTCAATCCTATTGAGCTAATATGGCACCAATTAAAATCCAATATTTGGAGAAATAATATTTCTCCTACATTAAATGCATCTGTAGTAGAATTAATTAAAAACGAAGAGGTTAAGGCGTATACAATAGGGTTTAATCAGGTAGTTTATTTATGGCAGTAACAGTCAACGGTATAATTCTGCAACAACTATAACTGACAAATCGTGTTTTTACAGGAGAGGGCATAACAGGTTCGGGTATATTACTTTACCATGCTGCTACAGGCAAAATACCAAAATAATCAGATACACAGATGAAAGAGGCATTTAAAAAAAAATTAAGCTAAAAAACCTAATTTGGAATTGGTTATTCGATGCATCGAAGTGTCATTTCAAATTATCAAAAAATCAGTTTGGGTTCATACAGGGATCGAGTACAGAGCATGCAATGTTTGAAGTTGTTAATAACCACCACAGAACATCTAAATAAATGTAATAAATGTTTGGGCCTGTTTCTCGACTTCGCGAAGGCATTTATTTGACACGATCTCTCACTCCATGCTTGAGCACATTTAGGCATATTGGATGAGAGGTATCGTATTGGAGGTCTTTGCCAGCTATCTAAAAGCTGTTTTACATTATCCCATTTCTTGTCCAAGAAATTGTACAATTTAAATTGTATAGTTTCATGCAGTAAATTGTGTCATAAATTGTATTGAGTTATAAAATTGTACGAAAAATAGAGCAGGTCCTATTTTTCATACAATACGGTACAATTTTCAATTGCGCTTGCGCCAATTTGACACAGTAAAACTAAGTTCTGACATATTAGATTACACTGGGAAACAAATTTCAACTTTTTTTTTGTTTCCTGAACAAAACCTATTTTTTTGGATTCAACTGTACCCAAGTAACTAAAAAATACCTATTAAAGATTTTAGTTGGCTCGCAAAAAAAAAAATCTCAATTATTTGTTACAAAATTTTAATTCATAGGCATATACAATGGACATACAAAATACAGATAACAATATATTGTTGGTTCAACAAAAGCAACTAAATAGCACATTTTTATCATTGAATCCAAAGTTTAGACACTCATTTTGCGCTTCTTAGCTTGCCTTTTGAAAGCAGCCTCTGGGGCATCTCTCGTAATAGTCCAGCAGTAGTCGGCTAACATCTCACAGTTCCATTTTCCCTGATATCTTCTTTCCATGTTCGAAATATCCTGGTGGAACCTCTCACCGTGTTCGTCACTTACAGCACCACAATTTTCCGGAAAGTAATCCAGATTAGAATCCAGGAAATGAATTTTCAACGACCTATTACACCCTAGGTTTTGGTAACACAAAAGAAGTTGGGCAACCAGGTCTTTATAATTTTCTGCTTTTATGTTTCCCAAGAAATGTTTTGCAACCATTTTAAAGGCATCCCAAGCGTCTTTTTCCTTGCCTTCAAGTATGGAATCGAATTGCGCATCTCCGAAAAGTTTCCTAATCTGGGGACCCACAAATATTCCCTCTTTAATTTTAGCGTCACTGATTCTAGGGAACTTTTCTTTTAAATAACTAAAAGCACGGCCTTCTTTGTCCATTGCCTTCACAAAATATTTCATAAGTCCCAATTTTATATGAAGTGGCGGTAGTAAAATCTTTTCTGGGGCAACTAATGGCGCGCTGGTCACATTTTTCTTTCCTGGCTCAAAAGACTCTCTCGGTGGCCAAATTTTCTTTCTGTAGTGATCCGATCGTGCTCGACTGTCCCATTCGCAGAGGAAGCAGCAGTATTTGGTATAACCTAGCTGCATTCCAAGCAAGATCGCCACAACTTTTAAATCCCCACAAATTTGCCATTTATATCTTTCATATTGTATGGTCTCAAGTAACAATTTCAAATTGCTATATGTTTCTTTCATATGGACTGCATGACCAATTGGGACTGAAGGCAATTTGTTTCCATTATGGAGTAACACAGCTTTAAGACTTACTTTTGAGGAATCAATGAAAAGTCTCCAGTCTTTTGGATCATAGTCCAGATTTAAAGCTGCCATTAATCCCTCAATGTCCCTACAGGCTACCAAATTGTTATCCATGTTAAAAAATGGTGTTAGGTTTTTCTGACGGCTTCGGTACACAGAAACTTTTACTTCATCTTCAAGTAAATTCCATTGTTGCAATCGAGAGGCCAATAGTTCTGCTTTTGTCTTGGGCAGTTCCAAATCCCTTATAAGGTCACTTAATTCACTTTGACTTATTTTGTGAGGCTTTTTACTTGGAAGTTCACAGACAAAATCGGAGTCTTGCGAGGTTGATGGGCCGGCGACATTTTCCGGTACACTACCGTTTGAATCCTCTTGATCATCATCAGAATGAAGGGTATATTCCTGAGGTGGATTAGGTATAGGCAACTCGTCACTATGAGGCACCGGGCGTATGGCGGATTGTAAATTTGGATACTGTATCGCAGACCTTTTTTTCTCTGAAAAGCCTTTTTTGATGGGAGGTGTCAAACAAAAGTAACAGTCAGTAACGTGGTCTTTCGGTTCTCGCCAGATCATAGGAACAGCGAAGGGCATCTTACGGTTTTTTCCACTTAGCCAGCCGCGAATGTTGGACGCACATTTGTAGCAGCAGATATGGGGAGCCCAATTTTTATCCTGGTCTCCAACTTTGCAGCCAAAATACAAGTGGTAAGCCTTTTTTATTAAAGGGCTAAGCGTACGTTTTTGTTTCACAAAAGTCATTTCACCACATATATAACAAAAATGATCCGGCTTATTTACACAAACTCGCGACATGTTGCTCAAAACTCTCTAATTTCTCAAATACGAACAGCTCTCGATCAACTGGTGGTTGAAATACAACTAACTAACAATTTAGGGTTTATATTATATGTATTTAAACCCCTTATAAAGTACACCTGTTATAATAAATCCAGGTATTTCTCATTTAATGGTGAAATTTTCCCATATATTAAGGGCAGGTAGGGAAATTATCATAATTGGGATGGATCTATAAAACCGGAGCCAACTGAGCCTTTTGCAAGACAGATTGTTAATTAGTATAATAAAATAAGTAAGATTTTGCTATTTTGGTCTCGGAAACATTTTTGCTGTTCCCCAGTGTTATCTGAATAAAAATAGATAAATAATACAAATAATAAAAACCTTAGTTAACATTAAAAACACATTTATTTAGGTTATAAGCCTTACCAACAGTTTTGTTGTTACCAACATAAAAACAAACATTACTCTAAAATCACTAACTTAATGCGCAGAATCCTGAGGCAATTATTGTACAATAAATTTGATAAGTTTAAAACAGACAACACTACAAATTTATTGCACAAGAAATTGTACAATTTAGTGTACAAGATATGGGATAATGTAAAACAGCTTTAAGGCACCGAACCCAGCATGTCAAGATAGGAAATGTAATTAGTGACCCAAAAATAATCAAACATGGAGTACCGCAAGGTACAGTCCTTGGCCCACCAAACCAAGAAATAAATAAACACCCTGTATATCGAAAGAAACATTTTAGGACATAATATGTACATGAACTATCGACTTAATTTTATTATTATTATTGACTTCAAGTTTTTTTTTTGTTTTAAATGCAGCTTTGGGGTATATGTTCGCCTATTATACATTTTAAAGCCATTATGTTGTCTAAACGGAAGTATTACATACTTCTAATTGTTTAGATGTTTACCAACTCATGGCGAAATCGATGGAAATGGCCGGTAATTAAGTAATTATTACCATAACAGGCTATATAATTTAAGATTATTTTTGTAACGCCAATTTCGACTTAATCTTTCAGTTAATCTCGTAATATGTTATAAGATCGTTCTTGCCATCAATCTAATAAACATAGAAATGTTTAGATCGCTATCAAAATCAAATATTGTGTTCTTGTAGACAGGGCCCGCAAAATATGCCGCTACATGGAGAGATTTTCACGGTGCTATCGAGGAGGAGGAGGAGGAGTGAGGGAGGGGAGGGGGGGTTATAGGGGTCTGTACCGATTATTTATCATTTTACTGCCCAAACTTAACACTGAAAAAAATATACTTCAAAGGAAACGGGACCAGGTATGAAATAAAAATATAAAATTTTCTACACGGAAAAACGTATAGTAAAATTATTATTGTTAAGCAGGGTTGTTTCGTTTTAAACATTTTGTATAAAACAATTGTTTAAAACATGTTTTAAACAATCGTTCGAGTTTAAAACAATTAAACACACGGTTTTTTTAGTAAATTTATTATTTAACAGGAGTATAAATAGTAATAAAACTACTTACTAAAACAGTAATTTCAATTCAAATTAACAAAATAATAAAAGTTAGGTACCTAATGAACTGCATGCACAGAATTTTGGTATGTTCAAAAAACTACAACTAAGTGTATAACCCGCAAGAAAAAAAAAATAATAAGGTAAACATGTATAATAATCACTGATCGGAAGTGAAATCAGTCAGCGCCGTAAGTGGATGCATTAGAATTTAGTTCTTTAAAAATTGTAACCAACTTATCTGCTCTGAGATTGTCTAGCTCAGCGTTTCTCAAACTGGGGTCCGCGGACCCCTTGGGGGTCCGCGAGCAGTTACTTGAGGGTCCGCGAATAGCTCAGTGGGAAATAAAATGTCACAAACACAAAATATCGTAATCGACTTAATGCCGAACCAGATATATGAGGCTGCAGCTTTCTTCAAATTAAGCCCGAAATAACGTAGCTGCGTGGAAGAAGAAGAAAGCAGAACTATCCATCTCACTAAGTACATTTGCTGCAGCCAGTGATATATTATTCAGATTTTTGCTTATTAATTCTTTTTGATTTGTACAAAATAATAAGATTCGAATAAAAATTATTTTTAACTAAAGGTAATTAGTTAAGCTTGACAGAATCACAGAATTAATTCTGTACTAATGTAGTGAGCAGCTGGGGTTCCACAACAAAATTCTAGTATCAAAAGGGGTCCGTGGTCAAAAAAGTTTGAGAAACGCTGGTCTAGCTTATTGCGGAGTTTGGAATGAACTAAACCATAAGATGAAAAAAGTATTTCTATATTGGCGGACGAAGCAATAGCTGTATGTAGCTGTTGGACAAGTTCCATTGCTCTTGTATTTAAATGCTTAATAGACCGCCACCATGCTAATGGTTTTACATTTTCAAGTATCTGTTGAGAAAACATATATGGCAACGGTACAAAATAAAAACCATGAAATAACATGCAAATATCACGATAACTATAATAACTCTTCCTAAATATCACTATAACTGTATAACTATAATAACTCTTCCTCACAAACTCGCAACATAAATTTATGAACATGAATCTATCTGTGTCGTTTTCCCCGACTTTGTTTTACGGGATTCACAGTTCGCACTAAGCACGGTGGTTTTGCCACAAAAGAAAAAGGGTTCGTTAGTTTCGCTTTGATGTCTACTCGAAAACCGTTTAATAGCGCCGCCGCCATCTATCATCTAACAAAATAAGCATCTTGAGAATGTCATGATTCTCAGCAAAAATCCTAAATGTCGTAAAACTCGAATAGAAAACATTCTGAGATGTCCACTGGGAAAGGAGTTTAAGTTACCATAACATTGAAAACATGTTTTAAACTATGTTTTTAATAAGGTTTTATTTGTTTAAAACATGAACTTTAAAAGCAAAAAGAAAACAAAAAAAAAACGTTTAAAACAAAAAAAAATACATGTTTTTTGCAACCCTGTAGTTAAGGCCCGGTACTTTCACTTTCATATAAATTTACACTATCTGATAAATAACAATTTGTTAGATAAATAAACAAGTATTTGCAATCTGGAAAATAACGTATTTGGGTATTTTTAAGTCAAGTAATTAACATAATATTATGACTACTGTTGATTGATTTTAATAATCGAGTGAATCGCTTGGAATTTGTATGACTAAGAAGAATGTGTTGATAAAACACCAGGGGTTGTTTTTATAAGTTTTAGAAGTTCTAGAGTTTTTATTAAGGAAGAACAGTTGATTCTGATTAAAAAAAAATTATATTCTTTAACTTTTTAACAATTTACAATCGCCGCTGGCTAGCCAGTCCCAGTCAAACAAAACCCATGTCGCGATAAATACACTAAGGGATTTGGCATTACCTTTTTGTATGCACCTTCTCGTTTATGTGCCTTTAACAAAGACGTATGTCGTGTCAGCCTTCTTACCGTCAAACTCGAACGTCGCCAATCGGCACATTTCGAATTGGGCGCGGCGTCGAGCGAAGATCGAGTATCAAGTGAAAGGCAACGAGTTTGAATTTATAACTCGAGTAGTATTTGCTATCGAGCGAATATACGAGCAGTTTTTTACCTCGAGCGAGCACACTACCAAACGGCACAGTTCGGTCGGCGTCAAACGAAGCTCGGGTATCGAGTGAAAGGTAATAAGTAGCAAGTTCATTTAATAATTTAATAATCGAGCGATGTCGGATATTTCAATAATCGAGTACTCAAGCGGTTTTTCGCTCGAGCGATCACAACACTAATTATGACCGGGCCTAATTTTGTATCGGATCCGGCCGGAACCGAATATAAAAAAAATATGTTGTAGAAATTATGAACAGTCAAATGGATTTTGATCCCTTTTTGGGACGCCTTGTTGTAAATAAATACAGGATTCGGTTCTGGCCAGAAATGTTGGCGTTAGTTCCGGCATCCGACATGTCTAAAAAGCGGATCCGGTGGCATAACCAGTTTTTATGTTATGGGGCGATTTTGAATTTTGTTTGACGACTAAAATGCCGGCCTAAAATTTTCATTGTTTTTCCACTGAATTTGCAGGAACTGTCAGGAACAAACCTTAACAGCTGGCGGAATATTTTGACCAAAAATCATATCCTTGAAGCATTTTAATTGAAAACGGTTTATTTAGCATTCTATTAAGTCCTGCATTTTTTACGTGTCTAGTTTTTAAAGCGGAAGCTTCCCATAAACGATAAAAATACCAATGACTCTCGAATGGTTCATTGGGTTTAACTATAATTATTTAGCCTGTCTTTTGTGATCAATATTTGCGAGGACAAGTGTCATTGTGCGCTACACCTATACCGGGTGACAACGGAATCATTTTACGTACGTTAATAAAATTCCGGCTTTACCGCACACAAAAACAAATTTTTTTATTTTAAATATGAACCTACCAATTTTTTTTTACAATTAGATAGGATAGATAGTCTTTTGTTGTCAAAATAACGGCGCACGCCGGGGTTTTTGCTAATTACAGCATTCCGCCATTTTGAAGTAAGTAAAATATTTAGAAAATAATTGCGCAGATAAAAGATATTGTTACCTTAACTGAATTTCGTAATACAAGTACGGTAGGTACGTCTTTACCGCATGTGCGTGATGATTAACAAAACGAGCCGAAGGCGAGTTGGGTAAATCACGCAAATGCGGTAAAGACACCTACCGTAAGTGTATTGTACGATATTTTATCTACAAGCGTGTTTTAGGGCACCAATATTAAAAATTAAAAGAGCATTGTTTTAATTTAAGAAATATTAATATTAATTGTAGAATTTGTAACATTTACAAACAATATCGATGAACGAAGTATCTTATATACTATCCGATGAGACAGAAGAATTTAAAGTTACAGATTTACTAAAACTGGAGGTTCTCTCTGCATATTGTTCTACACCATTTATTTGCTTTGCAAATCCTATTTTATTCTGTAAAGAATTTTGAATATAGCCCTCCGCAACACTGGAAGACTTCCATCCACAATGTCTTTTTAAATTCATGATATCCCCGCCAGCATCTACTAATATATAAACTTGTTTTTATAGTATGTAATTAATTACGACATTAGTGCGGTAAAGTGCTACTTACCGCACGTGAATAGATAAATATGTTTACAACACTTTATTTAAGCTTGGCCATTTTTACAATAAAAAATGTGTAATGTACGATACATTTTAAAATATTTAACTAATAGAGTTATAGATAAGTTATTTTCACTATACATTCGTTGTAAAATTTGCAAGATACATTAGTAATTACTTGATTTTACTAAATTTATAGAAATTCTACTGTACTTTTTTAGAAATCATGTGTATCTACAATATTATTTTGGTAAGGATTAATCAAAGATATTACAAACTACAGATGGCCTACGCAACGACTGCAAACAGTCTTTTCCACCTCTTTCGGTCATTATTGCAGCATAGCCACATTGACATATTTATCGCAAAGGTATCTTGCAAAATCCCAATTAAAATTTGTTAATATGGAAAATACAACTGGTTTAAGATTAATCCGCAATTGTTCTTAAAATAAATTTATTTCCCAATAATTTTACTATAAACTGTGAAACGGCGATGAGAGATTATTTAAAAAAATATTATTGTACGTGAAAGTATCAAACGAATCTTGAACTAATCCAAAAATCGTCTTTTCATTGCCATTCAGCCAACAAACATGCAGTTCTCTCTTCTACCCATTACTGATTTTCAATAACATTTCAAACAATCACAGCTTAACTTTCCAAGAGTTTTATCAATGGATTATGGGATTTGTAGTTTACGATACCTTTGGGATTAATAATGAAAATTGTAATTAATACAATATTTTATAGGAAATCGTACAACAAAATCTTTACTATAATAATTTTACTATAGCGTTCCGTGCACAATCGTTGTAAAATTTACTATGTATTTTAGTAGTTACTTGATTTTACTAAATTTATTAGTAAATTTGTTGTAAATTATGTTTACAATAATGTTTTGGTAGGGATTAATATTAAAAAATGCAATTAATACTGTATTTTATAGGAAATTTCACAAAAAAATCTTTACTATAATAGTTTTACTATACAGGGTGACAATTTAAAAACTTGAAATGGCCATATATTAGAAACGAAAAACTGAAGAAAAAAACGCAAAAAACAGTTTCTATAAAACGAAGGGGGAACAAAAACGAGCGTATTAGCCCACCCCTATCTGCAACCCCTTGGACAGGGTGAGATAAACCCTTAAAATCTTAAATAGAAAGGGGGTCGGGTGATACATCATTTTGAAGCTCTTGAAAAATGCTTTCCAATAGTACTCTAAGAATCTCTTAAGAATTCTAAACAGTTTAAGCCTCGGTATTTCGTATTGGTTTATTTGCTATTTTTTTTTTGTCGAAAAAAAATTTGTTTATAAATATTCGCTTTTTATTATCACAGAATTTACCTTAAAGGTAACTTCTACTAGTATTATTATTTTAAGAACAGTTAACTTTCGGTTCAGTTTAAACGAAAAGCAGCACTTCTTATCTTTAATAATGGTGTACAGCACAGCTGAACGGGTAGAAATTATTTTCATTTATGGTTCCCAGGATCAATGTTTTTTAAGAACAGCTCAACGTTTTAACGAAAGGCATCCAGGTGAAAATGTAAGCCCGGAGTATGTTCGCCAACTAGTAGCCAAATTTAAAGAAACTGGTTCTGTCGCGAATATAAAGAGAAATCAACCGAGACTAGCCGACGAAGCAGCGCAAATTGAAATTCTGGGGCAGTTTGCAATGAATTCAACTTTATCAACTCGTCAAGCAGCTGTAGCAACTGGATTATCTCGTGAATCAATAAGAAAGGTACTTAAAATTCATAAGTTTTATCCCTATAAACTGCAAATACTGCAAGAACTTGGTGACGACGACCCTGACAGAAGAATACAGTTTTGTGAAATAATGACAGATTGAATTACGGCAGTACCTCGACTAGTTAAAAATATTTGCTTCAGTGATGAGTGTACCTTTTATTTAAATGGGCATATTAATAAGCAAAACTGTCGTTACTGGAATGACGAGAACCCCCACGTATTTAGAGAAGGGCATACCCAGTATCCCCAGAACTTTAATGTTTGGGCTGGTATATTGGGACATGGTATTATCGGCCCAATATTTATACAAGGAAATTTAAATGGCGACAGGTATGCTGAAATGCTACAGAGGTCTATCGAACCACTAATAGTGCGAGAATTAGAAAATCAGAGGGACATACTCGGAAATTTATCTTTAGAAGAACGCTTACTACATTTCCAACAGGATGGAGCACCTCCGCACTATGTAGTTCCCGTTAGGCAGTGGTTGGATGATAATTATCCCAACCAGTGGATTGGAAGAAGAGGTCCTGTTGAATGGCCACCTAGATCCCCGGACCTAACACTTCTTGACTTCTTTTTGTGGGGTCACCTAAAATCTGTGGTTTTTAAAACGCAACCTGAGTCACTAGAGCTTAGAATAGTTCAAGAATGCCGTGCTATATCCAGAGAAACCTTTGCAAAGGTACGTGGAAATCATTTTGAACATTTAATTAACTAATAATAAAAAATTTCAAAATTGTCTTTTCATTTATTGTTTTCCTTAATAAACAGAGAAGAATTTCCTGAAATTTACCTTTCTATGGTACCATTGGAAAGCATTTTTCAAGAGCTTCAAAATGATGTATCACTCGACCTCCTTTCTATTTAAGATTTTAAGGGTTTATCTCACCCTGTCCAAGGGGTTGCAGATAGGGGTGGGCTAATACGCTTGTTTTTGTTCCCCCTTCGTTTTATAGGAACTGTTTTTTTCTTCAGTTTTTCGTTTCTAATATATGGACATTTAATGTTTTAATTGTCACCCTGTATAGTCTTTCTTCCGTGTACCAATTTTGCATCAAGAAAGAATCAATAAACGTGCTTTTATCCATCACTCCTTCGACCAAAATTAAAATTTTCACCAGCAGTAATAAATGAAATAAATGTAAAATGATTTCGTGGTCACCCGGTACATACCGTTTGCAATTACCCACAGTATTTAACATTTTGCAATATCATTACAAAGGAAGCTTAATAATGAAAATTGTTTTAATGATGATGGGAAAATATTTTTACTCATTTCTAATGACCTCACGGCCAGCAGTCGAATTAAACGCCAAATATAAAATACATTTCGTGTTTGAGGAAGCCTTATGTGTGTGTTGTACTGGGTGTCCAAAATTCGAGCCTCGTCATTACGACCTCGGAAACTTATAAGAGATACGGCGTCGGACAAATTTGAAATCAACTTTTTCCGCTCTACAGCGTGTCTTCGGAAGTTCTTACCAAATGGGAAACTTTTTTTTTTTACTTTACTTTATACTTTATTTCCTTAGACATTACAATTTACAATGTATGGAAAACGTCAGAGTAAAATACATGAGTAAATATAAAATGTATGATATACAAATACACAATATACAAAATTTAGACAAAGCAAACTTATCCTAAAATGAAAGTTATGTTATTGTTAAAAAAAAAGTAAATATAAAAAATGTACAGGCATTATTGCACCCTTGTAAGATATTCATTAACTGAATAAAAAGCCTCAGACAACAAATATTGCTTTAAACGCTTTTTAACCAACATAAGACTATCAATAGCCTTCAGGTTTGGTGGTAGCTTGTTAAAGATTGCTGGCCCCAATGAGTTTGGTGATGTTCTACCAACATTCAGTCGGTTAAAAGGAACTCTAAATGAGCTGACTTGTCGTGTGTTATAGGTATGAACATCACTGTTAATGGCAAATCGACCTTTATTTTTAAAAATATATATACATAGTTCAAATAAGTATACACAAATTATGGTCAAAATCTTGTATTTCTTAAAGAGCCCTCTGCACGAGTAAGTCCTCGACACACCCACCAAAGTCCTCAATATTCTCTTCTGACACACAAGCAATTCCCCAACCACACCAGACGAGCCCTAGAAGATCACCCCGTAACGCAGACGAGATCAACTTGTGCGTTATACACCATGAGGAGCTCCCTCATAGAAATCGCTGTTTTGAGCGAACGCACAAGAAAACAGCATGAATTTAATTTTGATTTGAGCAGATCACAATGATTTTTCCCATTCAGATGCTCATCAATTTGCACTCTTAGAAATTTTATAGTATTGATTTTTAATATTTCTTCATTATTTATAAGCAGTTCCATATCCAGATTATTATGATCCTGGTAATTGTGAAAACGGATGTAATTAGTTTTAGTGTTATTGAGAAATAGTGAATTTTGACAGAACCATTTACACAGACTGTTCAAATTTCGATTACAGTTTTGAGTCAAAATGCTATCGTCCTCATGAGAAAATAAATAGGAAGAGTCGTCGGCATACTTTGCCGAGGTGCATTCCTCGTCCAGCTCGTCATCTGCGTCATTAATATAAAGATTAAAGAGAATCGGAGCAAGAACCGCCCCCTGCGGAACACCCATAATAATTTCCAAAAGTCCAGAAAGGCTTTCACCTTTCGTTGCATTATCAGGATTATTGATCGCTATGAACTGTTTTCTTCCTCTTAGAAATTGCGACAGCCAACTCAGTGCCTGACCACGGATTCCATATCTTTCAAGCTTCTCCAAAAGTAAATCAATGTTAACACAATCGAAAGCCCTGCTTAAGTCGCAGAAAACCCCGACAGGACGTTCTCCCCTCTCCATGCCGGAAAAATTATTAACTCTACGAAAAAAAAGTGCCTCTTCCTAAAAAGTCCTGCTTGGTGAGAAAATAAATTTGCACAAGATTATTTGTATGTTGGACATACAGGGTGGCTTCAAAAAGTACCGAATTTAAAATTTATAAAAGACGTCTGCTATATTTACAAAAACTAATAGTCGTAAAGATTTGGTAATAAGTATTTCTGGATAAGTAGGCTGTGAACAATTGATTGTTGTTGGTAACAGAATAGGCGTTTTAGCAGTGACAGTTTGGCAATTATAATTTCTGTTTCAAAACGTGAACTTCTTGTTAAAAAAGGTTTTTTCCGTTTCTTAGTTACTTTAAACAATAATAGTGATGATTAAACTGACTGTTAATGAAAAAATTGAAATAGTTCTTATTGTTGGCGATAATTATAAGACGCATCGCGAGGCTGCCGACATTTTTAATACTAGACACCCAAATAAACATATTAGCCACGTTACTGTCGGCAATGTCGTCCAATAAATTTAAAAATACTGGCTTTGTCGAAAATAATTTCAAGAAGAAACATGCAGTTCGAACATTACTGAAGAAAATCTATTACAAGTATTGCAAGCGGTTGTGGAAAATCCAAAAATTTCATTGGAAGGAATAAAGAAGACAGATAAAGATAAGATTCAAGATAAAGTGTCAAGAGCTTCTGCTAGTAAGATACTTAGAATAAATAAATTTTATCCGTATAAGCCAAAATTTGTACACACGCTCAAACCTGGAGATATGGAATCGCGTTTCATGTTCTGTGCTTGGTTTCAAGGAGAAGTTGAAGACGACATTTTCTTTTCAAGGCGAATTTTATTCAGTGACGATGCAACATTTACTTCCAATGGTGTCGTATGTTCCCAGAATTGCCGTTGGTGGAGCGACGTGAACCCCAATTTCGTAATCGAATGCCGTGACCCAACGTATTTCAAAACGAATGTTTGGTGCGGTATTTTAAATAATCAAATAGTGGGTCCATATTTTTTTATCAAAAATCTCAATAGTGAGATTGAGACCTGAATTTTTAATTTAAAACATTATTATTTATGCAAAAACTCATCATTATCTTCCAGAGGATGTGAAAATTAAATCCGGTGCGATATGTGGTTGTACAGGGGCTTCTAACAAGAACTGAACTTTTTTTGAGTTTCAGTGCATTTTTATTAAAAGCCAATGTAGCCATCTTGTTTATGCTCTCCCGTAGAGTTTAAAAATGCCATTTCAAAGGCGGTTTAACTAGCTTCTAACAAAGGAAATGTGGCGTAAAGCTATTTTTTTCAATGAAACGCCCTGTTTTTTGAAAAGCTAACTAAAATAAATAGAGCTGTTTAAAAATTACAGAGTACAAAGGACGTAACGATCTCTTAAAAAATAAAATAAAAATGCAGGTTCGTATTTTGTGACGAACACTCAACACACACGCAGGGTGTCCCATTTTCGACACTTTTATAGTGTTACTGTTTTACTGTTACTTTTTTGATAGCACGAACAGTTACGGAGATACCCTATAAAAGTGTAGAAAATGGGACACCGTGAACTTCACGGTCATGTCATGAAAGTGTCTTCCTGGACTTTGTTTCTAATTATCCGTTAGTAATAGTAATTCGTACTACAATTAAATTAACTAGACTTACCACTTCATCTATTAAAATTTTCATTTTAGGGACTTACCTGAAACAGAAAAAGTTACAAATAAATATCGTATGGTAAATGGTTAAAATAAAAAAATATATGAATAAAATATAAAATAAATAAAGAAGCCGTTCCAGTAGACGTTTAAAGTCTGTTCTTAAAAGACGCAACTTAATAAATCAGCCGAAACCGTTCTCTCTATGGGCGTGCAGGATTTTAAGTCATGTGTACAGGGTGTCACATTTTCGATACTTTTATCGGGAATCTCCGTAACTGTTCAAAATTACCCTATATTTTCTTAGTTAAAAGAGATATGAAAAAATGTTTTATACATAAGTTTCTTTATAATGATTGTTGAATAATCTGCCGTTTTCAGAATAAGTATACGGGGTCAGGTAAAAAAGATATCGGACCTATCCTCATTTTTTTAAATGGAACACCTTGTATATTTTAATCTAAAAATATACTATTTTAAATTCTCCTTTCTAATATATAACACACCATGGATGATATTGGTTTCCTAGGCGATATATTAAACTTTAGTACTTTAAACCAAAGTAGGCCATGAAACAAAAACTAACATCCTAGAGGACAACT